>VZSV01000036.1:1473809-1524234 GCA_013398735.1 Nothocercus julius
GCCCGCGCCCTGCCGCGGCTCTCCCACCACCTCACCCTGAAAGAGGAGCGGGGGCCAGGCAGGAGCGTCACGCGTGGGTTTGCAGCCCTGTTCCAGGCTGGGACGCAGCGCGCAGCCAAAAACACTGCGCACTATCAAACAGATCAGCCCACTCACGTGCTATTAGATCCAGTTAGCTGTCTAGAGCCTCTGCACAAAGGAACCCAAAATGCTTCACCAGGAGCTACGCGTGGGTGCAGAGGAGGAGAAAGGAGCTAGGAAAAGTTCATCAGGATTAAGATTTTATAACTGGCTAAAAAGTGCTATCCAAGACAAACTTACTGCAGTACCCTGGTTCACACTGTTATCCTCAGCTGAGATCAGTATGGATACCCACACCCCACCCACATCCTGAGCAACCCTGCTCAGGGAGAAGATGCACTAGTCTCCTTGGGCCTTCTGGGGCAGCTCTGCCCAGGCAGTAAGTGGGAATAGGGCCCAAGAGGCAAGGCTGGCCTGCAGGAGCAGCCGAGGCAGCAGGGGAGCTCCACGCAGCCTCTTCCCCGGCCAGTCGGTCTCTGCTCTCCAGCAGCGCCGCAGCTTACAGCTCTCCAGGACAACTGCCAGCCCCAAGTCACATGGGGCTACACTCACTGGGTACCCAGATGGGAAGTGAGGCTACAGTGGAGTAAGGGGAAAGGGGCAGAAATTCCTTCCGACTATTGCTCATCTGCTTGAAACAAATATTTATTTCAATATGAAGTTCATGGTGAGAGTTTCTAGAGCACATTTCCAACCTATTTAGTCTCGGCTTCACATACATCTCCCAGGTTCGTACAGCCAAACCGTGGGGGACAGTTACATCACTCAAACTTTCAGTCCCATTTTCTACCTCTTATTCTCCAGTTCTGACATTTTTTTGTCCTGTCACACAAGCTCTGCTAAACAGCCCACTGACATCCAAGTCTTTTTTCCCCCTGAGTCATGGTAATTGGTTAGCAACCCTTCAGTACTCTTACTTAAATCAATTCTTCAAGTCAGCATTATATAGCAGTCATTGATTCTGAATTTCATCTGTCATTAGAAAGAGCTGAAGTCTGAAATCTCAGAATGATTGAGGTTGGAAAGGACCTTTGGAGATCACCTCAGCATCACCTAGAGCACATTGCACTCCTCGGAGTTTCTCATCATTTCACTTAACCTCAAAAACAGTCCTTGCAAATGGTACAATTTAACAGTCTTCATCAAAGTACCTCATAATTAACCTTTTGTGCTAAAACCTTCTCATTGCTGTTTTAGCCTAGATATTAGCCAAGAAGATGCTTTAATTCTTAACATTACTTATTAGCTTTTATAAGTGGTGATGGCAACAGATTATCATAAGCAAAGAATATCCTTTATTGCTGTTTTGTTATGATACTTCCATGTACCAGCATTCAGACTTTAACTATAACTTTATCACTGCATATTTTGGCTGAAATTAAGTCTTGCAGCTCTCAACCTTTACATTGTGCTAGATTTTTAAAAGTGAGAAAGACACATCTAGTCTTCTAGGACTACAAAATAGTTTTCATGATTAGCCAATCTTTTTTTTTTTTTTTTCTTCATTTCTTATGGGCTGTTCCAATAGAGATTCCATATCCCGGATCATAATAGAGGTGTCAAACAGCAAGAGCCGAGAGCTTTGATACCTTATGCCACACAAGCATACTTCTACCAAGTCAAAGGGAAAATCCCCTCCAGTTAAATAAAAAACACATTCCTTTAAGCAAGCAAAAAGTATTCCTATTCCAGATGTGCTTCTGTTTCCACATTTGTTGGAGGCAATGCATTTCACTTCCATATGCACTACCTGAGGCCCAAGGGAACAGAAAGGTACCTTCTGAAGGCCACATCTCTGGAGATGTCCGCCATCCCTCTGTGTAAATAAGACCAGAGCCTCAAATTAAGAGCTGACAGCCCAGCACTCAGCAAGCAGCAATACCTCCTGGAGTTCCAAGTTATACAGCTGCACATTTCCTGCTTCCAAGGCTGGATTTTACACCAGCCACCCAGTTTGCTGCTCTGCAGTGGTAAGCCCCTCTCCTGCTGGCAGTGCTGACTGTCAAGGGGATTCTCATCTCAATGAGCTGATTTTTACAGTAGCCTCGGGGCAATGCAAGCTACACGGATACACTGAACAGGCTGGCAAGCAACTTGTTAGGGTGGTGACACGCCAGCACTCAACAAGAATCTGCTAAAAAGCCTGACTGGTACTGAAAAGAATAATCACCACCAGAAAAGCTTTGAACACAGCTTAATTTACACTTGCAGCTCAGGCTATATTTGCTTTATAGGAAGGCTCAACAGTCCTATTAGGTATGCTCACTTAAAAGCAATTTGAAATGTATTAGCTATAATAACAGTAAACAAGCAACGAGTTCCAAGCTCACAGTGGTAGAAGATAAGCGTGCCTGCAGCGATCCGTGCGCTCATCGCCACCTCGGGGCGCTCGGAAGCTGTAAGCACCACCCAGCCACCCCTGCCACCAGGGACACTGCTCCTGCTGAGCAGACACTGAGACCACATTTGCCAAAGGTCATTCAGGGACACAGAGAAGAACTAACCAGTATTTCTGAAGTCCTAAGTTCAGCCATAAGCAGAGAAGTTTAACCCATACCAGAAAAGACAAGCTTAAGTTACGCCCTTGAGCTATTCCAGTTTAACAAGGCAGTGAAATCTTATCAAGATCAATCTCCTTTTCGGCCCTATTTAGCTAGGCTCATGACCTTTAAGGCTAGGTTTTCTAACACCAAAAGCACCAGTATAATATAGACCTTGGCCAGTTCTGTATACCTGCAATCTGCAAGTCTCAAAATCCAACCCTTAATGCCTAGAGCAAGAGATCCCTTACAGAACTTTAATTTCTTCTACGTATATTACTGCAAATACAGAAACCAGCATCAGCAATCTTGCCCTGCTGCTCTTCTCACCCATTCAGTGCTGGAAAGGAAGGCAAACACAAAAGGGAATGGGAAGAGAAATAGGGAAATACTGAAAACACACACCAGTTTAAGAGGGAAGTAACACCCTTCTTTTTAACTCCCATCTGTTTCTCCTTCATCACTTAGTTCCCTTCGAAGCATCAGATTTTCCGCTTCATTCTGAGCATTGGCAAACCTAATCATTCCTAAATAAAACATTTAGCCCTCAGAATTATTTGGCTGATTTAAAGATCACAGTCTCTTGAAAATAAACATCCCTGCGGTGTTCCTGCAGGTTTACTTCTCCACACAGAGCATATGCCCACAAGGAGCTTTGTGTAACTGCTTATACATTGAATGCTATTAGAGGAAAGAAAGCTCCTTCCCAGCTCTCCCTGACACTAGCAACCAGGCTGAGGCAGCTCTCTAAAGCACAACGTTCTAGGGAGTCCTGTGTTTCAACCTGGACATTAAGAGGTGAGGACCAATACTTGGTCCTCTGCGTTCTGATTTTTCAGGTTATTATGATTTGCTCAGGTCACATTTCAGCCACACAGAACCTGTAAATAAAACTCATGAGAATTAAGTAAAAAGCCAGCATTTACAATGCTTCTGGCTTTCTTTCAAACATGAGTTTACTTCAATTGATATTTAGCCCAGAGGTGTGTCAAACACCTGGGGCATTTGGGTGTTCCCCAGTTCTTCAAAGAGCCATTCTGCTCTTGGCCATCTGCTCTCTATCCTGAGCCCTGTGACACAGATGGAAACAAGGAGGTTAACCTGGATGAGTGGATCAGCTGTTTGGTAGATGGCTCAGAAACCTGGTATGAGGATTTTAGATGTAAGTAGCAAATCCCTAAAGCATTCTGTTAGCACAGGAATCAAATAACTCCTGCTGCAACTCCCGGGTCAACTAAGCACACACTCCAGTTCAGTCCATGCTACAGATCTACTGATCATCTCCTAACAAAAAGGCTATAAAGTTACTCAGTTCATGACCACAAGCAACAATTAACACAAATGGCTATCAAAAAAAAAAAAAAAAAAAAAAAAAAAACCAAAAAATAGCCATTTTAAGCAAAAACAACAACAAAGTTATTTAACAGCCATAAAACAAGCATATTAAGAACAATGAATGACATCTTTAAATACTTAAAAACCTTGTGAAAAAAGTTAACCGGCTACATGGCTAATAGATTGGACTCTACAAGTTACCACTGCAAGGCTGTGATGAAGCCTGAATCTATTTTGTAAACCAGTTGAGAAAAAAAGTTTAAATGTGAACAGAAATGCTGTCTTTTCTATTTTATTTCACCCAGCTTTGCATTTCCAGATTATCTTTAAAAGGCCTTAAAATATAGCTGCAATTGTCAGGCTTGAGAGGTATTACAGAATGTGGAACCACGCAAAGGGATTAACTACTAATATCATCCAGCTGAACAGCATGAGCTCATCTAGGCTTAACCTTCTGAATTCAATCCATTTGCAGGACCCAAACTAAAATAATAAATCACAGCTAAGTGAGCAATTTTTATTTTAAATATTGAAAAGCAGGATGATTTCTCTTGTGTGTCCAAGAAACCACTTATTTTCCCTGAGAAGGGCTTATTTATCCATGTATTGCTCCCATTAGTGTCAGAAAAAAATACTTCATAAGGGATCATTTGACACAACACATCCTTTTGAGTGCACAAACTCTCCATGAGCACACTAGTCCTCTCCACTTTTTTAAACTCCAGAGATGAGGAGTGCCAGGTTGGCAGTGCTGTTTGCAAGGAAGTGCAATTGCCAGGTGGCACATGGGGCCCGCTATGACCTGGAGCACTCATCTTGGCTTCCTTGCCTGGTGCAAGGGAGAGGACTGAAGTTCAGTAAGGGTTTGCAGGGTATGGTGGGGAAGAGATCCATCTCTTTCCCCTCGCTCATTCTTTTTCTTTCATTCTACCACAGTGGCAGTAAACAACTTAGAGCACAGTAGTGACAAGCACAATCAAACACTGAGTAAGGTTATCAGAAGGATGAGATGCACTGGAGGTGACAGGGACACTAACACAGGCACAGAACCCAAGTGGTGTGGATGGGACTAAACAGACTTGCCCAGCACACTTAGACACCTTCCCGGCCAGGAGGGCAGATTAGGAAAGCTGCAGTCAGAGCAGCTATGGGACAGTCTCCTTTTCCAGCCTCTCTTGGCTCTTTCTGCGCTGAAGGGCTGTAGCAGGGCTTCCATTTTTGGTCCAGTTATCTAAAATATCTGATTTCTCCTCATTCTAACCCAGGTCACAACTTCTTTTGGCATCCTTCACATGTCCTCCCCATGCTTTTCTTTTGAAAGAAAGCTCCCTTGACGAGTAGCATCCTGTGTCTAGACAGACTCATCCTGAGCCCTCCAGGACTAACACACAAAGCGATAACAACTCAAGCTAAAGCATTTGTCTGAGTTATTGCATGGCAATTAAAACCAAAAGAACGGGAAATGTCTCAGCACAGTAGTGAGACACTGTTTTGGAAGCCGGGTTCCCCACCGCAGCACCGGGGCAGGAGCCGGGCAGAGGCACAGGGTGCCCGGGAGGCCAGGCCAGGCGGACGCCGCATCCCGCGGGAGCGGCCTGTGGGGACAGCGCCCGGCTCTGCCCGGCCTCTGCTGCCCTCCCGCGCCACGCTCACCACGGGCTTTGGGAGGCTTCTTTCAGAGAGTTTTCCTCTCATTGTAAGTCACACGTGGTTTTTACTAATCGACCTGATTGGATTTGTGACAATTCAAATAACTCACATTAGTTCTTATGAAGAATCGACATATAAACGGCTTTGAAATTAATATCCATCCCACAGTGTTTGAATGTAACAAACATTCATGTGCACAACTATGACTTTCAAAAAAAAAAAAAAAAAAAAAAAAAAAAAGAGTCTTTTCTAGGAAAAATCCAGATGCAAACACATAGGAGAATTTCTGGAGGGGTCTGAACAAGCCTTAAGGGAAAGAGGGAAGAAAAAGGAGCTTAACTAAAGAGTCTATTCCATATTCAAAGCTGCTACTATACTCAAGCCAATATCTGGCAGCATTTTCCTCCCTTCCAGGTAACACTGAATAACTTCACACACATTTCCCCTTCAAGAAATTTCCAAGGGAACAACTAGAGATGGCATCTTCCTTTATGTCAGAGCCAGGACTCTCACCCTTCCCTGCCCATTGGAGGGGGGGGGGGGGGGGGGGGGGGGGGGAATGGACACCCAAACCAAGAAACACACACTTAAACTACAGCAATTCAGGAAATAAATTCCCCCAAATGGAAGCTAAGACAGATCTGTTGGACATTTACTGAGTATTTCAGACTCACTTGCAGGATCTCTTTACTGAGTTTGTGCACAGTTGTTGCAAAATTAACTTCCTTCCCCAGAGAGTCTTTAAGTACCAAAATTTAACTCCTCCAGTTGGCCTCTGAGCAGGGCAGGGCACCCGCGAGGGACTCCTGCTTACTGCTGGTCTTGACTACTGATCCCACTGGAATCGGCGCCTAAGTGTCTGAGGGCAGATGCCGGCTCCACACTTTCTAGCAAAGCGCTCGCTAAGGTCACGGCCCCAGGCAGCTTCTCCTCTGCCTGTTACTCGTGTCCTTTGCTGCCTGGCGGGTCCCCAGCTTGTTCCACATGCTTGCAGGTAGACACTTTTTCCGTGTCTCAGAGCTTGTAAACATGCCCAGCACAGCTGCAGCAGCAATGATTGAACTAAATGTTTGATTTTTGTTTTCTTGCCTTCCCTAAAGGGCTGCTAACTCCTCTGCTTTCCCTCAGCTGTCACACTGAGCAGCCTGCCAGAGAGGGCAGCCAGCAGTGAGAAGCTGTCACTTCCGCAGAAGTGCCATCCACTTCACTCCTGCTGCACACAGGATTTCCACCCCCCGGGAAGGCAGCACCATAAGCTCTCTCCAAGAAGCAGCACCTCAGCTGCAGCATTGAAGGGACTTATACTAGCTGATCAACCCCAGAGCATCCGTGCTCAAGAGACAGAAAACACAGAGTCCTGGTGATCACCCACATTTGTGGGTTGCCACAATTTTGAAGAGCCAGGTCCATGTATCAAACACCAGCTCTACATTTATACTTAATTAACAGGATGACATTGCATTCTAGGGCTTCCCCTTGTAAAACCTCAGCGTTCAACAGCAAGCAGACCTTCACAAGCAGCATTCTGGCCAGTGCCAGGGTCAGCTGCTTCCTGAAGGGGAGAGGGCACAGCACAACAGCACAGCCAGCACAGCAAGGGCCCCATCCCCGCGTACCTGAGTGAGGGCAGCCAGGAGGGAGCAGCCAGCATCCATCCAGAGCCCAGAGCAGCAGGCAAGATCACAGTGATCACAGTGATCAGGCAGGTCCACAGCCAAGGCAGGTCCCGTGAGAGCACCCAGGGCGGGACAGAGCCCAGCGGCCCCGGGCAGGCGGCCGCGCAGGGCCCGCGGCTGGGCAGGAGCAGAGCCGCACTGAGCCGCAGGGCAGCATCCCCAGAGCACCTCTCGGGCTGGGCTGGAATGCCCACGGCTGGGCTTAAATAGAGCTCCCGGGCCAAGGGCAGGCACTGCGTGCGGGCCCAGCTGCGGCTGCTCAGGGCGGTGAGGCCCTGTTAGCGCTCCCGGGGCCCTGGCAGCTGCTTTCACGAGGACGGGCAGGCCAAGCCCTGCTGTGCCATACGAGCAGCAGCAGCCCCTGGTGCGGGTGTTCTGGTGTGGACTAGCTAGCAGCTCATTGACAAGGCCTGAATTAAAGACTGAATAGCACTTAATTAAAGAAAAAAAATCACCAAAAGGCAAATCAAATAATCACCTCGTTATCCTTGGGGAGCAGGGTGGGCTCAGCCACAGAACATGCTTGGGGCTTTTTATGGCCAGCAGCCCTGGATCATCCCAGGTCATGGAAGTGCAGTGGGTAACTAGAAACAGTCCATGTTTATCCTAAAACCAAGGAAACTACCTCTCTTTATTTCTCATGACCCAAAGAGTAATAAGGACAACTAACGAGAGACCTGCCAGCATTATAATCTGTAGCACAGTAGGCACAAGAGTAAATCTGGTGCTATTTTACAGAAACCAAGCAAGCTGTGCTCATATTATTTAAAGTTCTCCTTTGTCCATTTCCTCTTTGGTTCTTTTTTTTTTTAATTAAAAAAAAATCACTTTTGTATCCCATCCTGGTTGCAATTGGTAGAGACTCAACCATGACTGTGGACTGGTGACCTGAGCTCCTCACAAAGCTTCTGCACAGCAGAGATCCAGCCCAAGAACTAATTTCTTTACAATAGGTGTCAGTCTTGGTTTGCAGTAAAAAGCCAAGTAAACTGCCCAGAGCCTTTGTGTGTCTTCATATTTTAGAGAGCATCCTGGCTTGAGCAACCTGGTCTTGAGAGAGAGATAATACTGAAAGCCACCAAGCTGCCTAGCACACCGACCTGTCCTTACCTCATGGCGCAGCGCGAATATTCTCTACTCTAAAAACTGACTGAATGTTGTGAAAGTCAGTGACTGGCAGCCCCGCAGACTGGCATCCTGTGTTCACCCACAGAGCCACAGCAAGCAGACGCAGGACCAATGCCACGCCAGCACATGTGACCAGGGACGATTCCTCACGCTGTCATGAAGAAACTGCTGTGTAGAGCAGTTTCATTTCCACGCAGAGTAAAAGCAGCAGGTTGCCCAGGTTTTAGCCACTCAGTGCAATGAGACTGCATGGTCTCAGTAGTTTAAAAGTGCTTTCAAAACTATTTGAAATGTTTATACACTCTAATCCTTTTCAGATCTCTCAGGGGTAAAATATCCATCCAGTTCACAACCACCTTCTCTGTTTCCCATGTCTGTTGTGGTGGCAGGTTCTACACAACCTTTCACTGGGCTACTGAAGTGTTTATTTATTTCATCAAAAGTACCAAAAAGTTATTTATATAGAGAAGTATATAGGAAAGGGGACACACAGAGAGGAGAGGGAGATCTTCCACCCCGAGAATGGGACTCACACCATTTCACAGAGGACACTCATAACTCTCAGCCATATTAGCAGAATTCCAAAGAGACCTCAAGTTGAAAAGTTCCATATTCCATTATCAGAAATCATTCAAGTGAGACTGCCCTGTAATTTAACCACTCATACAGTGGCATTTTGCCTCTGTCTTGAATACTTTGGGTATTTTGAAAAGTGCTATTGACTCTTCAGAATGATGCTAACCTGCCATAGACCTTGAAGATCAATACTTGCATAGTGAATTTACACTTTTATCAGCTTGCATTCTTTTGCGAAGATTATTTTGTCATAGTTCTTCACGTTATAAAAAAATATGGAGTGGTATTAAGAAACCCAGCCATTATGGCCAGTTATTACAACTATAGAAATGCACATATCTGACTGTCTAAATTTCCATCTATAACTAATACTGCTCAGAGTGCCATCACTTTGTCCTTGGCTCAACGATTGCCTTTCAGCTGCTCACTGGGAGCACTATGGCACTAGAAAGCACTCAGTATTTGCAGAATTGTGCCGTTCACTTCAGAATCTAGTGGAAGAGGGGAAAGGACTGTCACTGACAAAGCACACATGGCACAAGGTGACCTTACTCCTAAAGCAAAACAGTGCAAGGTGACGCAGGGAACAGGAGAATGAAGGCAGCCCTGTGATTCTGACTTCTCCCTGCCTTGCATTTTGTGGTATCATTTAAACCTTCCAAACGGTGATGCTGTAAAAGAAACTGCTGTAAAAGTGATACATTATCAGTGCAGAATGGACCTGGTCATAGTATCTATTTACTGATACAGTTCTGTAAGTACCTGTTAAATCTTAAAGACATTCTCCAAAGTAAAATACTGAATTTTGTATATGCACACTCAAACTCACTGTATCCAAGTCCACCAGGACTCAAGCCCCTCTCTCCAAAAAGACTTGCCCTTGCTTCATGTCAGGGTGTGTTACATTTGAGACTTTTATGTGCGACTTCATCAACTGAACTGAATTCTTCATTAATTGTCTATGTGCCTTAAAGTCCCCTAATGTGTGCTGCAGATAACTATGTACCTTACAATACAACTAAGAAGCTGATAGACCATCTCTGCCAGGCGCCAGCAGTCCATTGCCTGCAGACAGAAATAGAGGTAATCTCGCCATGCAGGAGTCATCGTTCAGCTTTCTTAGATGCACCTGGTAGCAAAACTTCCTGGGACAGCACAGCTTGGCAAACTGCAGACTGAATCACGCCTTCTTCACACGTGTTTCAGAAACGGGTATTTTAATACATGGAAAACATATAAGCTGGTTCAGACATGCTATGAATATTAGAAGTCATGCTTTTATGTTCCTTTGAAATAGAGTTCTGTTGCCATTACTATCATTTCCAGATGGCTATTTAGATGTTTTTCATTTCAGCCACCAATAATAGTTTGTATTTTTGCCAGGATTTACAAACACTTCTCAAACTTTCTTTAATCTTCCTGACATTGGGTGTAATAAAAACTCAAAAGTGTCAAATTATCCCATTAAACAGACAGGGCAGACCAGAAATACACACCTGCCCAGAGTCATAGGCTGAGTTAATAGTAGAGAGAAAATCAGAAGTGCAGCGAAAACTGGAAACTCTGCTACTGGACGAATTTTCTTCACAAGAAAATGTCATCTTCCCAACCTGCGTTGTAGGGAATCACGGCCAGGACTGACTGAGGCCTTGCGTGAGGTACTGGGACCACCCAGATCATGTTTAACTCAATGGAAAGTCTCCCAGTGAGAGGCCTGGATCAGATTATCAGTAACATGAAAGTAACTGAGGAGGGAACATATGGAGAGAAGAAGAAACTGGAAGGGGAAGAGATAGGGCTTAAGGAAAATATAAAAAACACAGTGTCAGATATGACTTCTCTTCCTGTTTTGACCAGCTAACATTACACCACTCCAGGTTTCATATCCAGAAGAAAGAAAAGCCTGGGGAAAACAGACTTTCCCTCTCCCTCTTTCTTTCTTTTTTTTTTTTTATTTTTAAGCAAATAAAATATCATCGCCAACAAAACTCAGAACAGATTTAATTGGAACTTTTAAATCAGATCTAGGCCTTACAGGAAGACTTTATAAGCTGATGAGTTTGAGCCCTTTGCATCTGCATATTTAAATGCTGTGCGCCTCAACGGGGGCAGTTCCTGCGCCAGTATTTGGTCTACATCGACCAAAAGAACCTGGTATGAAATGACCCCGGAATCCACAGCTTGCCCAAAGTTGATGTCTTCACAGACAGTCCCTCCAGGAGGAGGAAGGGTTTTATCCGCTGCCTTCAAAGACAGTTCTGAGCACATCCTGTCAACCTCATTCAACATTCAGCCTACCCTAGAAGGAAAGAGCAGTTTCTGCCACTCGCTCCTACCACCTTCCACTCTTTTTCCACTTCTACTCTTAGCCTGGAAGGAGAGTGCACATTCGCAGAGCTCAAGCCCTACCGAACTACAGCAGCGCACAGGCATTAGCCCGCCGGGTGGTCAAGGAGGCAACGGCCTGGGCCACTCTCTGCCATCAAGAACCTCTTTGTGGAAAGGTTTACAGCAGGGAACAAGTATCATATCCCTCCCCGAGCATTAATATAACCTGCACCCGTGCTCTCTTTGCACAACTTTTAGGCACTTCTGGCCAAGAACAAAGGGGCTCCCCCAGGGCCCAGTTCAGGCCCTGTGAACACGCTCAGCCCGCCTCTCCGGAACGGGCCCGCATGGAGCCATATGACGCTGTGAGCGGCCCGCTTGGGATGCCCCAGCATCTGGCCCTGGCACCTCTCCGCTGCGCTGCAGTACGTGGCGTGGATGTCTGTCCCTCACGCTTCATAAATACCTAAGGCAGCCGCAGTCTCAGATCCTGCTGTGGGAGCTGCCAACACTGAAAAGAGCTTTTTGAGAAGTGCAAATTTTTGGAGAAGTCCCTTATGTCCAAAGTAAATAGGCAGGTGCTCTCAAATCAGCTTGGAGAGGTGGTCACACATACTTCATTTTAGTAAGTGGAAAATGTAAGGCCAGACTGCCAAATTTGTCAGCCTCATTGGTGCGTTAAGCAAATATGGAGAGAAGATGAAATTGTTCCTATCTCTAAGACAAGGGGCTTGCCTCATGTTAAGATGTGTTTTTTGTAGTATTACCCCTTTTTATTAGATTTTTTAATCTATGCAATTACAAATACATTCTTAGCACCTTTCTAAGCCAGAAGAACTTTTCTGAGCCAAAGGTTCAACTTCATAACCACCTACCCCTACGTGTGACTTCACCAGCATGAGAAGCTTTTTAAGTGCAAGGGAGTTATTCATGAGTACGTGCTTGCAGATTGGGGCCCTCAAGTATTTTTGCTCTTGTTATGAAGGAAGGAAAAAAGAGTTTGACGTGTAAAGGTGTGAAATTCGTATTAAAAGAAAAAAAAAAAGGCTTTGAAAAGACTTAGCTGGCTTATTCGTAACTGCACAATGGAACTAACTTATCATCCGCTCTGAAGTTCGGAGAGCTCACGTGTGGGCTTATGAAACCCAGGAATAGAGCCAACTTGGCCCAAAAAACATCTCATTTGTCTCACCCATTTAGACTGCTGACTTTCCTTAGCCAGCTGTTAGATTTCACATCGTTTTGGGAGTGCAATGTGCACTCTCCAGTTTGGCTTTCTTCTGTGGCTAGATGGGATTGGCATGTTGGAATATGAAGGTGAGTTTCATTTCCTTGGGGTCTTGGAGTCAAAATACGATGGCAGAGAGAGATTATTCATTTTAATGCATTTTTCTTGAAATCTGCTTTGTATTTTCTGAGTAGAGGTAAACCCACTTTTCTTCCCCACCCTTCTCCCCAAATTCGCTTTTGGCGTCTTTGTCTCAGACATTTTGTCAGATTTTACTTCACTCCCGCAGATACGTCAGGCGCATGCTGCAGTGCAAAAAGCACTTTTAATCAATTAACTGCAATCCCCTGCTGATAGCGGTGCAATCATTCAGCTACTGTGATCAAGACGCTCATCAGGGGCGATTATGAAGAGACTAATTCCTTTAGGGATTGATGGTCGCTTCCCTGACAGTTGTGCTGGGAGCAGGTTTGTTCTGAAAAGTATTCTCTCAGAGCAGACATTTAACAGCAGTTGCTTGTCCCTTGCTAAAAGCTCCTTTTCCATGATTCCTTCCCCCTTCCCCTGCAAAAAGGGGATTTATTAGTGCAAATCAGAAATATAAAACTGAGTCACCATCTGTCAGGCAATTCACCCCAGGAGCCAGGTGAGGGGGGAAGAGATTTTCATTCTTTGTCCCACGTAGTGCCAGGCTTTGGCAGCTAATAAAGGCAAATAGTAAATTTGCGTACGTTGCTCCAGCCAAAAAAAATCTGACAAAACTGTGTTGTAAAAATGGAAATAGAAAAGGAGCTTCCGCCATGCGCTCAAGCCCAAGTTTGGAAGCGCTGCTCCAGTGGCTGCTCCAGCTCCCTCCTCCGTCCGACCTGCCGCCTTTCCATTCAGCACCTCATTCCCTATGCCCCTCAGAGGACACTCCTTCCTCCTCTGATAGCAGAGGAGCAGATGACACTCCCGTGCAGCCCTGACCATCTGGAACAGTGTCCCTATGCTCTGGGCCTGAGTTTGAAGAGGACCAGGGAGTCGGTCTCAGGAAGAGGCATCTTTTGACCCTGGCTTGTGACTCCTCCAGTGTGGTGTCTGCTGGGAGAATTAAGCACCTCTTTGTTCTGCTCATTTTTATTTCCACGAGTTCAGCGGTTGCTGCCATTTAGCGTGTGGCTGGCCGTGACGGGAAAGGGGCCGCTCTCCCCCAGCGCGCGTGCCTCGCGGCCGCACGGCTGAGCGCGGCGCAGCCGAGCTGCGCCCCCGCGGCCCCGCTTCCTAGCTGCGGCAGGAGCAGCCCACCCTTGCTCCAAACCCAACCTCAGGTCCTCACAGATGTGAAATTTGTTTTTTTTCTAATGCTAAAGGTCAAGCACAGACTTCAGCTCCCCTCACACTTGCTGAATTTTGTGTAAATACAACAGCCAGAAAAATGAGTTTGCAGCAGCCTAAGAGGAAAACGCCACCCAGAGACAAATGGCTCAGTGTAGAAAGTGCAGGGCAGGAACTAAAATCTCGTGCCTTTACTTGCAATTGCCCAGGACAGCCTGTGCTGGTGGGCAGCCTGCCTTGTATTTAGTGAACTCCAGAACAAGCAGTTTCTCACTGTCACTCAAGGAAAGTATCAAAAATGGGAACTGACATGCAATTTAGACACATTTACAGACTTCAAGGCTCTGGCAATACCACAATAGTAGGTAACATTCTAAATATCCATCCTGATATTAGACAGACAGTGATTCAAATCAAGCCTGAACCACGCCAAGAACAATTCCACATAGGGAAGCAATAATAAGGCATCAAACAAAGTCCACCGAAGCTCACAGAGCAAGGAGGAGAGCTCAGAGAAATTTAACGATTGCTCTTTCTGACAGCCTGCCCTTCAGACCTTTGAGGAGACTTCAGCCTGAAATGCTTGGCATGACCAGAGTCCCCAGAGACTCTGGAACACTGGAGCAGGGTCAGGACAAAAGAGCATGAAGGGTAGCTTGAAATCCCTCCAGCAAGCAGCCTTCCCTACAGCGGGCTTGGCCACCCCACTTCCCCTGTATTTCAGTATCGGAGTGATCTGTGGGAGCAATGGGTTACTGTAACTTGTGGGGCCAGTGAAAGGGGTGAGCAGGCCAGGCCAGCAGTTACGGGCCTGGCTCCTGAGACCAGCCCAGTGGGAGCAGCTTCCTGGAAAGCCACACACTGCTACAAAGTGCTAAAGAGGTGTCAGAAGTCCCTTTCACACCGAAATCTAAGGACAAGACTCACTAAGAAGTGGCCACTGGCCAAGTGTAAAATAAGTGAGGCCAATGTCAGGAATAAATCTGAAACGCTGGACAACACCAGAGCTAATCTCATGTCAGAAATGGTATTTTAAGGCAAACTGAACATGATATGTAAGCAGCTGTGTCAGCAAAGGGAGAATACCAAGAGAGTCCCACGTGTGCTCGTGGTTGTGCTTTCTTTGCCCGCATTTGTCTCTCGGGCAAGCCCCGTCCCTGTAAGCACTGAGTGAGGACTCGGATTTCCCCCGATGGCCCTCAGTCCTGCTTGCAGTGCCATCACCGCCTCCTGCCCCACCGCGGGACTCTCCAGAGGTCCTCCCATGAGCCAGGGATTTGCCCATGGAGACCAGGCCTCACTGAAACACAACAGAAGGACAGAAAGGGCAGTATCTCTTCTCCTTCTCTGGATATCTCAAGTAATTCTCCAGAATTAATATCCCACCAGAGACACTTTCCACAGTGCCCACCTTGTGCCACAGAAATCTCCTGGGGTGCTCTGGAAGAGTGGCAGTGGGGGTAAGTGAGCCTGACTCCTGCTTTCTGGGGTATAAAGATGAGGTTGTTCCAGAGCTAGGACAGAGTCACCACTGAGCACAGACCATGGATGTCCACAATCTGCAGGACACGGGGGCCAAACATCTGCCACAGGAAAGAGGGAGCACAAGGAAAATGATCTGAGAAGAATATTGCAAAGGAGCCCTCTCTGCCACCGAAGGGCTCGGCAGTGCTCACTGCCACTGCTGTCAGAAACTGCCTGGAAGGGAAGAGGTTACTGCTATGCCAGACACAGCAGAGAAAGAGGGATTCATTCCATTTTACTATGAAAACCTACCAAGCACCATAAAGTGTCATCCTTCAAGTTTATAATTTATGAATTAAGTGAAAATGGTTCCTATTCTGAGTTCCTCTCCTACCACTCATTTATCCCTCCTGAGTGAAAAATTCATGAGTCTCTAAAACAGTTTATAAATTTAGACAGTCAGATTTAAAAAACAAAACAAAACAAAAAAAACCCACACAAGTGTGACTTTCTTGAAGACCCTGAGGCATTAGCTTACTAACATTTACTAATTAGCTTCTGTTAATCACTGTTCTGCTAGGTATTCTGCTATGCTACAGCAAAGATCTTCCAAGTCCTGCTATGACTTCTGCTGTAGACCAAAGAATTGACAATATAAAGTGGTCTATGGTTATTAGGCTGTCCCTAGGACAGCAATTCCTGCTTTCTGCAGCCCGGCAGCCTGCTTCCTTCAGTCAAGGGGGTGCTTGAGGGCTTGAATCATCTTACCCAGGACATCGGAAGAAGAATTAACAAGAAAATTTTTATAATCAACATTTCTAAGTGGAAAATTCACCCCAGGCAAAACTTTTGGTTAATGGGCAGGAAAGGAGCTGAGCCCGACCTGCTAGCTCTGTCTCTCCCCAGTGATGTCTCCCTAAGGGCCCTTGTGGCTATACTGCGGCCTTTTAGGCTTGCCCCTGGTCAAAAAGCTGCGTAAATGGGTTTACAAAGTGCTCTGCAAGGACGTGTAGCCCTGCCCGGTCTGTGTGCACCTTTGCCAGGCCCACGGGCCGCAGAACACGCTGGGGAAGGTGCAGCCCACAGGGGTGTCAAGGCTGGAAAGGAGGCTGTAACAGAGGGGCAGTGTAGAGAGGAGGCCCACAGAAAGGCCCGGAGGGCACAGGAGGACAGGAGACCCCCATATTCCTCTGCTAAGGCATGCCTGGAAGTCCTGATTACGAGACCTGGCCAGGGGAGGGATTTGCTCAATAAATAAATTTTGCTAAAGCTGTTTCACAGAAAACAAACTCTTACGGTCAAGCTGTTTTGTGAAACATCCAGCTTTTTTTTTTCCTCTTAATTGAACAGGATAATAAAATCAGAATAAGGAAAGCATGGAGACCACCTTCCCCCTTCTGTATACGCATTCATGAGTGTTTTGTTTTCCCTCTTCCACAGCCTATCTATGACTATCATAAACTCTAAGTTGACTATGCTAATTTACAACAAAACTGTCAGATTTTATTAGATGTAATGTTAACTTATTCATGAAATTCCTCCAATCAAACATTAAAATGGATACTCTTCCTGTGGGGACAAGACAGAGAGATGAACATAACAACTTCATCTCTGCTGCATGTAAAATATTCATAATTGAGCAGAAATCCTGATCCCAAATGCTTAAAAATATAAGGCTGGGGCAGCAAATATGATTGGATTTCTTATAATCTAATCATTTTGCTCCATATGTGGCCCCCCAATCTGTTTAGGATTGTTAAAATTCCTGGGTATTGTAGTGCCTTCCCCAGAGAACGCTGGGAAGAATTACGGACAACGCCTGGAACAGATGGGATGCCAAAGACTCCACGCCAGCAAAGGCGGAAAAGAGGACAGGGGTTAACTCCTTCCCCGCCAGCCGCCACCGATGCTTTGGGGTTTGGGGCTGCGCTGTAAAGCTCCTGGCAGCAACACGCTGCAGTCAGTGGGGATAAACGAGGGCGGATAATCACCCTCCTCCGAACACCCGTCCAGGGCTGGCGGGCGGAAACCTCAGCTACCTGCAGATCCCCATGGACACATGAGGGAAGGTGCTCTCGCCAACCCCCAAGATGTTCCACATGAAACCAGGACCTACAACACAAAAGGCTTCTTGGTCACATTGAAGGTGTTTTTAAGAAAAGGGCAGGATCAGAGAACCTCGCTCCCTCCAGAGAAGGGAAATTTAGCTGGCCGGTGCTTGACTTAGGAGCAAGAAACTCGCTGCTTGGCATTCCCTGCTCCTCTCCAACCTATTGTTAAAAGGAGTTAACCCGGCACTTGAGAGCCTCTGCCATAGAAAACACTCAGATATTCCTTGTTCACTATAGAGGATTAGTCCTATTTATGTTAGTTTAATCCTTTGGTATGTAAAGCAAGCAACACTGTAGCTAGAAACAAAATATAGGATTACCCTATTAAAATGGTGTACTGACTATGGACAATGCCTTTTTTTTTTTTTTTTTTTTGACTTCTTCAATTGAGATACTCAACTGCTTTTAGCCAAGCTGAAAACCTCTCAATTTGAAGCCATACCTGCCCAAAATAACAGGTATGTGGCTTTGATAGTTTAAAGGTATTTTTGTAGGTGTTTTCTAAGTCTCTTTTTTTAACAGAACTTAACATAAAACCCTGACAGTCTGGGGGTAGAGCAAAAGGAAAAGGAAATGAAAATAGCAGCTTCAGACCTTCAATATGTTTTCCTCTTTAATTCATGAAGAAGCTGTTAGCACAGTATCAAATCCTGGCCGGAGACTTGGATGTTTGTGCTGCACTGAATTTACTCTTGTGGAGGAACAAAGTCTGTCATAAAAATAAGGAATTTTCCCATTAAACTGGATGCAGTAATTCTCAGAAGCAATCTCCCATAACCTGCAAGATCAGAGCTTTGCACAGAATCCTCCTCTACATCCTGTGTGTTTTTTTCTCATTGGACTTTTCTGAAGAACTGCAAAAATACAGAGTTAAGAAAAAGGAGAGGGGAAATCCCGTCCATAACCTTTAGATGGTTACTAAAAGACCCTTCAGGACAGTCTTTAGTTTCAACATGATCAGGAAAAAAAAAAAAAAAAAAAATTTCAAGCTTCACCACCTCTTCCTCAAGAAAGGCACTGCTACACAAAAATATTGTCTGTGCCTCTGTAGTTAGCACACATAACAGTCAGCACTCCATACGTATGTAACTCCATAGAGAACTTTTCAGTGCAGATATGCCAAAATGGGGACTATGGAGCCAAAATGTAACAAGCTACTGGCTTTTACTCTACAAAATGAATACGTGATCCCAGGATAAGCCAGTGGCTTCCAAAATAACCAATTGCTATGCACTTCACCTGGACGATCACTGCAGGAATATTCAAAGTCTGGTTTTGACTTATTTGTAACTCTGTCTCTACTGCTTCTTAATGCCTCTGGGTGGGAACAGACTAGAGCTCTTCTCACCAGGCAGGCCTCTGAGTGCTTGCACCTAGCCCCAGAAGCGCGAGGCACAGGAAAAGCTGGAGCCCTGCTAGGTTTTAGGCTATGGACTTTTTGCTTGGGCTTCTCTGTCACATCTTTAAAACAAAGCGTGATTCTTTCTGGATCTCAGCTGTGTGTCTAAGAAGGTATTTCCAAGCAGTAACACTAACTAGAAGTGTGTTAGCTTCTCAAAGAGGTATTAGGTTGTGGTAGCTATCAAATATTAATTCTGAGGCTTACTGTGCTTGGGAGGGGATTTTTACCAGAATTTACACCCCCTTTCCATACCATTAAAACAAGTTAGAAGTTGGATTCTGTTGCCAAGAGGAATAAATTCTAACTTGCAGCCATGGCAGATGGAAGACAGGTTTGAATGCTGTGATTCCTCCTGCAGATGTGATAGAGAACACGTTCAGCAATGTCAGACATACAATTACTCCTGCTCAGGCTTCAAGGAACACATTTCCTAACTGCTGATTAGCTAAGAAGATAACTTGTAAGCTGGTAGGTAGTTAGGAGCCACAGACTAACAATTTCAGCTGAGTTGTTTGCAGGATGTGAGGGAGAACGCATTACTCCCATAACTGAAACACTAGATTTCTATTTCCCCATGCATTTTTAATGTGCTTACCGAGCTTCATGGAACAGAACTCCTTGGGCAGGGCTGGGGGAGCAGCAAAGTTGTTCGTGTTTGGGTTATTGCCTGGGTTACAGCCAGGGCCTTACCCAGCTGGGAAGAGGGTGCACTCCTGCTGCCGCTCTCCCGAGGCTCTCACCGTGCGGCTGACACAGCGGGGCTAGAGCTCTCCTACCTCTTCACGCGGCTACCGCTTCCTGATCGAGGTGACCCGGCCGGCGCAGAGGTAGGTCGCCTCCTCAGAAACAGAGGCGGCGCGGGTCTCGCGTGGGCGCGGGCAGGCGGGAGCCTGCCCGGAGGCCGCGCAGCGAGCGGCCTGCTGCCCGGCTGCCCCCAAAAGCGTGAGCAGGCGCTGCGGGCAGGAAGCGCGGCGGGCAGGTGTCGAGGAGCACGGGAAGCTCCTCTAATGCGCAAGCCCCTTTATCAGAATATGGGAAGAGGGATGCAGGTCCGGGAGATGCACCTCTGAAGCTCCCTGGAGAGCACCAAGCTGGAACCATGACCGTCTGACTTCTTGCTGAAATTTCAACAGAGCTTCTTTGTTTTGGTGTGACTTTTCTTTTAGAAGAGCTAATACATAAGAGAGTATAAGCCAAGCCTCTGTGAAAGGTGGCCACCTCGGCTGTTTCTGAAAGGTGTTGGTGTCCAGCAGGGCTTGGGACAAAAAAGAAGCTGTTCAAGAGATTCTGTTATGTCACTCATTCTGCTCAGAGAGGCACCAGAGCTTGCTGGTTGTAGACTACACTCTTCTAGGTGGGAAGACTCTTGTATCAATTTTAATGCAAACTGTTGGTCTGATTTATCCCTGCTGTAACTCCACTGAGTTCAGCCAAGCTTATGAGTCACAAATTTAGATCTTAGCTTTCTCAATCGAGAATACCTTTTTCCTTCCATGCTGCTTCAGTGAACCTCTAAATCTACCCATACAGATCCTGCTCCAGCAAGGCACGTAAGCAAATAGATATAGGAGGCATGTAAGAAGCCCCAGTGAGATAAACTGGACTACTTCCATACTTAAACCATACAGTCCTTCTCATTAATCTGATGTCCTGTTCATATTGCTCAGCAGGAGATGGAAGGTTCCTTTCCTTGGGAAGACTCCCACTGGCTTCCCAGCAAGCTGAATTCTGCCATGGGAGTGGCTTGTCTTGATGGCAACAGGAAAGAATGGGATGATGAGACAGCAACTCCATTACTTCTATTACAAAGATGTCCACCACTTTTATATTTATTAGCAATTTTACCAGAAATTAGTGGCATGTCTGCTCCTGAGCCCTGCCCCACAACCTTGCTATTTAGCAGCAAAAATTGCTTTACTCGCATGTCCTTTTGCTCACATCCTTCTTTCAGTGCATTTTTTGATACACCTCATCTGATGAGCCAACTCACATTTTCATAAGACACTGATAAGCAGAATCTATTGAAGCCTCTTTCTATTTCTACCTTGTCTGCCTCCCTCCTTTGCAAACTTCCAGTCTTGGAAGTTTGATAGCATCTTTAAATCCAGAATGGCAGCAAGGAGTTACAGAAAGAGTCACTCTCTTCAAACACTAATCAAGAGGTTTTATTTAAAAATAGAAGTCCTAGTCTCCCTCCTATCTTCTCTTTGCTCACAGCAAACTGCCTGCCTAGGAGCTCATGCAGCTTTCTGGGGGTTGCCTTTCTGAGCAGAATGAAAGCAGCAGAGCGGACACCCGCACAGAGAAGGCCTTGCGGCTCCTTCGCTGACGCTCCAGGCCAAGAGCCCAGGCAGCCCAAGCGAGAGCAGCGCCCTGGCTGCGCCCCTGCTCTCGCTGCGCAGGCTCCTGCGGGGCCACGGCTTGGCGGCCGCCGCGTTGTAACTCCAGCTGCAGAAGCAGTTGCTTGCTCTTGGCAAGTGCTTCCCCATGCACCCTTTTCCTGCCTGCATCTCCAGCCACAATATAGCCCATACGCTTTCCTAGGTGCTTTTTTACACAGCCTCAACAAGCAAAGCAATCTACAAAGCTCTACTCAGTAAATGCTTGTCAGTCTTCAAAGGCTTGCTAATATCTGCTTTAAAAATTGAGGGTATTCCTTACCTTGTAACTTCTCTCCCTTCCCTTTAATGAGCCAGTCAGCACCTGTTGGGTCATAAAAAAAACCATAGTGAAACATGGTACACCTGAAACAAGATGAAATTTCTCCAAGGCAAAGAGATTGCACATTCCAGTGAAGGGTCATCAAGCAGCTAATGCAAAACTAATTTTCTGGAGGAAATTGCTGTGCCCTTGGCTGCCTAGTATTAGGGACTAACAAGGGTTAACTGTGTTTGCTTGCTCTGTCTCACCCCCTCCTCCTTTCTGTGCATTTCTGTCAAAGACCTGCTCTCTGGCCAGCCACCACTGGGATTAGGCTGCTCTAACAGCCTGGCTGACACTCTGTGCAGGGAGTAAAATCTTGCTGTCTGGAGGAAGAACACAGGAACAGGCTTCCTGGCCTGCCAGAAGGAATTCTAAAACTCAAAGAACAAGAATTACAACCTTGAAGACTTCAAAATGATACAAATTTAAAATAAGCCCTATAAGAAACAACCCAACAAAATACCAAAACTCCTATATTTCTTCTTTTCTTGAAAGACTGCAAGCATTTTAGTTACTATGTCTGCTCAGGAGCCATATGGAAAAATCAGTTCTGTCCTGCTAAACGGGTTGCGCACTTTTGATTTTCATCTGTCTACAGAGATCTGAAAAGTCTTTGTTGTTTTATTTTACACTTTTTTTCAGCAAAGAAAGAGTGGTCTGGGGATCATCCGGCCAGGAACAGAACAGGTAAGCAGAGCATTTTTATGTAGCATATTTCAAGCATCTGAGAGCACTCTGCGTAACTCAGAGAAATCAGCCTTGAGGATGATGTTCTCTTTGGGATAAGCTGATTATAGGTTGGTTGGTCGCTCAGTTTGTTTGTGCTCCTAGACAAGGAAAGCTGAGCTGCTGCGGTATCAGTGTGATTTTGCAGGATCCTGTCATTTAAGCTACAGAAAGAGTTTATTTAAAAAAAAAAAAAAATCTCTCCGAAGTGCAGAGCGACTTAGATTCCACTGGCAAAGGTAAAGCAAAATACTTTGGGATTATATGTTAAATCTGCAAACTCTAGTTAGGCTAAAAAATTACAAAGTGCCAGAGAAGACTGAGTCATATGGAAAGCTGTATTATAAGAATATTAATAATTGAATTGAGAGGATAATCATCTTTTGAACTGTTCTTTTGACTTGCTAGCATGGTTGTTTATTCTTGTATTCAGATAGATGCTAAAAATATTACAAAACCATTGAAAAAAAGAAAGGGAAGGAGTATCATGACTTCATTAGGATCTTAAATTGAATAATCAGATGATCTGGTGGTGCTAATTCTCATAACAATCTCTCTTGTACTAAGCGATGTGTCTTACTTTGGGAATTACTGATGAAAACAAGTTTTGTATGCCAGAATCTACAGAGGTATCCAATAGTGTGTTTAAATGTACAGATTTGAAATAAATTTGCAAAGAGCTGGTGCCTTCATACAGTCACTTAGGAGGATGAAAAGCAAGGGGCAGCAGCTCTGCTTTCTGACTTCTGCCTGCCTGCGACCTGCCTGTCTGCCAGCACAGCGAGGAGAGGACGGGCTGCAAACTTGTCCTGCCTGCTCTCGTCCAACACTGGCCGAGAAGCAGATGAACCAGGACCAGGACTCCTTCTGATTGCTTGTAAGATGCAATGAACTGTTTTTCTACCCACTAAAGGGTTATTGCCTACAGAGCTCCCTCCGCTTTCTAAGTCCTTGAGATACAGCTGGTAATTGTTTTAAAGGTTTATTCCCCTTTTCCTCCCTTTTATGCCCCTTCCATTTCTGCACTTTCCTCACCTTTTAAAGCCAGATGTGGCAGACAGAAAAAGCTGTAAGGATAAAGAATGAATAATTTCATGTAATAGGTACTATCAAGATTTCTTATCCCAACTGGATCCTTCTATCTTTGTAGCCCTGTATAATATACCCAGCACAGTTTAAGTAATAACAGCATTTTCAGAGATGATTTTTTTTTAATTGCCTGAGCTGCACACGTTTCTTTCATAGATTCTAAACTGATAATGAAGCCCTTTGGCAACAGGGTGGGGGGACATACATGATTCTGGTAATCTCTGGCAAGAGCGACTACTATAGAGCTCCAAGAGTTCCAGTGAGGGTGAAGGCTGAGAAGGGTTAGAAGTGCTGCAGGTATAAAAGCAATAGCTAATACCAGATTTCATAATGATTTATCCAGATTTATACAGTGACATAACCATCCTCCAAATGAGTACACAAAAAGCTTAAAATCTCCAATAGGAAGTACAGGTTTAGAGATTCTTACCCAGGATCTGGCACATTTCATCTGATGGTATTTACCCGCTTTGAGGATTCTATTTGGATACTCTGTGTTACACATACCTGTAGTCATGACGGATTTACAATCTGTATACAAATAACAATTAATGATCCGTGATAGAATGGCAAATATAGTGTTAGAAATATACTGACCTCATGTGAGTTTGAAAGTGACAGATAACCGAGAAAAAGCCAGGCTTTAAAATTAACAAATGAATACTAGATTCAAGGAAAAATATTTTATATATAACTTCCCACTCATTTTGTCAGCAGTAGTTAATTTTTTGGAATTGTTTCATCCTATTGTACTTGGCTACGTTGATTATATATATATATATATATATCTTATAATAACAGACTGCACAGCAGCTTGACATTAAAACTTAGCAGAGATATTTGCTGAGACAAAAACATTTCTCCATGAATTTTAAGCAATTTAGCAAGATGCAGACTGGTACTGTTTGAGTGCCTGGCTTGCTGTGATTATGATAAACACCACAAAAGACACAGAAAGGGAGAGTTATTTATTATTTTCTCCTTAGAACTGGCAGTTTTTGATCACTTTTACCACTTCACTTTGCAGTGCTGAAGATGTCCTGGGCCTGGTTTTATCTGCCCCTCCGTCTTCTCATGGCTGTCTGTCTGTGTCATGCCGTAAGAGCACCCACTAGTACTTTCAAGAGTGATCTCTTCAATTTCTACCATTCCCTGATTCTTGCCAATGGCAAGGAAACTACAATTCACCTGCTGAAGGACATACCTAAAAGGTAAGAGCAAATGGGTACCTCCCACTCTTAGCTCCATCCCTATGACAGTGGTAACCCAAGAACTGCTCTGAACCCACTGGATCTGTGAAGATGAACTGTGTCCTGTTTGCAGCTCAAGCTTCCCCCCATGTTTGGAGCTCTGTCATTATTTTGCCCTGGGACACCCCTGTCGGATTCACCTGGGCATTTCAGCCAGCTTCCTGTGGGTCCCTTCGAGGGCAGCAGGAGAGCTGATACAGAGCTGGTGGGCTCCAACAGCCGACCTTTGCGTTGTACAGAGAGCCAGGCTTCACACCTGCAGAGGCACATGGGCCTAGCTGCATTAACTGCAAAATACAAGGATTCTCCCTGGCAAATTAGCTCCCCAGATTGGTTGAATACCCGCACAGACTTCATATCTTCTCTTATCCAAAAAGCTTACAGTCCTGAACTTGTTTTCATTCAATAGTGCTAAAGCTTGCTAAGCACAAGCTAAAGCTTGCTAAGCTTTAGCTTCCATGTTTTGCGCACAGAAATTCTACAGATTCTTAACTTCCCCCAAACCTCTGCAAAGTTTTCTGTCAAAGCTAGATATAGAGGTGGCCTAGATTTTATAGCTGTGCTACATATTAGCTATCAAAGTCTGACTGACCTGCCCGTTTGGGAAGAGATGCAGTTCAAGTGGTTTAGTCAGGATCCTCTTTGGACAGTAACCAACACGCGCAGATTTAGATGTAAACCCCGGCAGAACAGAACGGTCACAGAGCAGAGGGTGAGCCAGATGGTCCAGACCTAGTGCGTGTTGCACAGAAACAAAGTGGAACATGGCACATGTTATATAATACGGCAATGCTCAAAAGATCAAAACTAGGAGCTCTCCTCGTTAAAGGGAAATGAGCTTGGGAAAACTAACATATGTATATTTTTAATTTTGCTGTGTTCTTGCAGCATTAAGAGCAGGAGTTCAATTAGGGAGCAAAAAACCCTTCAGTTTAGACAAGCAAGAATCTGAAGAACCTCAGAGTTATCCAACTAGGAAAACAGGACATGACAAGTTCCGGCTTCAGTTATAAGGGTGAGCACTTGAACATGTGGAATTGCTAAGGGAAGGTGAAGGCTCCATGGCCCAGCAGCTCCACCCTGACCTTGAGGATGACATAGTCTAGCCATAATGAACGCACTTGCCTCACCAATGAGGCAAACCCTGAAATTCCCTCTGTTTAACAACAGCGAGCTGACCAAGGCCAAACACTTCTATAGTGGCACAGTGCTTATATATTGAAACAACAGAAAAAAGCAGAAGCAGAAGAGCAAAGGGGTGAGGCAGGAGGCTGGGCTCTGCTGTAAGCCAGCAGGAATCCAACTGAACAGACTGATGTCCCTTTGCTGCTGCACAGCAGCCGCCATCACGAAAGTCAGCGTGGTGAAGCTTGCCTGGCTCAAACTGCCATCAACACCCACGGCTCTTTAGGGCCGGATGAAGCTATCCCGTTCTATTCACTTCATCTTACACACATGAAGAACTAGATATGCAGGTATATATGATAGCAGATATGCTTTAATGGCATTCACTGAACCCCACTTAGGAAATTCTGGTAAAATGTACCAAATTCCCCAGAGTTAGCCAGTGAGTGGCTATCCAGAAGGTAGCCAGTTTACCACATTCATCATGCAAAGTAACAGGGCAAGAAGTGAGATATTAAAGCCCTGATATTCATTTGAGGTGTGTTAAAACTATGGTAAGTAGATAAAACTTTTACCTATGGTAAATGGATAAAACTTCTACTGAACTTTTGTGGATTAGAAATAAGCCCAGCAGCTATTCCTCCTATAGTTGAAAATTTCCCACTTCCACTGTCACGTTGTGTTAATGCACCTGGACAGGGAGTGTTACTTTTACCTACAGGAGACTGAACCACATCAGAATGGCCAGTGACTAGGAGTCCGCAGCAGAAATTAACATCCTTTTGCTCTCTTTTCACTCCACACTTACAGATACTATTTTGTTGTGGAGGAAGGCAGAGCCCCTGCACCTTTCACAGTAACAGTGACCCCCTGCGACGTTCCCATCGAATGGAGCATACTCAGGCACAAGGCATCTGCCACTTTCCTTGGAAAAGCAGCACATGGTAAGACCTTCAATCTGCTTGAGCAGGGATGGAGAAAAAAACAAGGTATTCATAAGGACTTTGGGTTAAAGGAAGTTCTCTACAAGCTTAGACATTTCATGTTCCCCTCTCCAGTAAACCTTGGGGTAATATTTAGAAACAACATAGGGTGTTGGGGGTTCCACAAATACAGATGAGCTATATTAAGGGCCAGTGCTGGCCCAGTATCCCCTCTGCAATCTTGCCTTCTCTTATGATAAAGGTAAAATGATAGTAAAATGAAAGTAGTAATGTTATCATATTGGAAAATATACTGCTTGTACACCTGGATCTCCATGCATAGTGTAAAACCCACCTTCTTCCTGAGGAAGACTGCTCATGTTTTCTTTAACTAAATTGCCAATACCAGAAAGAATTTTTAGTTGTAACTATTATTTTCAGGAAGGAAGTGGATATTCCCTGACATACAAATGATAAAACCTAAGTGACATGCTATATTTAAGGCCTGTTAACACAGAAGTTACAAGTCTATTCTTTATTTGCAGGTGATCATGACACCCAAGAGATCTCAAAATCTCCAAAGATGCCAAGCACACTGTCCACAATTTTTAACTACAAAGGAAATTCTGTAGAGACCTATGTGGGTATGTCCTACTATTCTGCTCTTTACATGCTGGAGTTCTTATCTACTGAGCGAGATACGCATATAACCGTGTACCTAACGACTGACACAACATCTGGCCACCTCTATCCAGAGCTTCCACTGGATCCACGTATAGATATTATCGGCATTGGCCATACAACAGTTACTTTAGCTTGGAAACATAGTCCCTCCGTCTTGCAACATAGAGAAAACATCCAATACTGTCTTCTAGTTAATGAAAAACACAACTACAAGAGCTTGTGTGCTGCTGAGACCGCAATCAGATCCTCTGGAATGAAGGTGCCGCCTATGTTAGCTTTGTCTCTCTCCCCGTACCTGCGGGAACCCCAGCAGGTCATGATCTTGTCCAACAGTGAATTGAGCATCATCAACAGAGCGAGTGGTGGGGAAGTCAGGCAGATATGCGTGGGCACCAAGAACACTTACACAGTGCCCAATCTCAGTGCCAGCACTCAGTACTACTTTGATGTTTTTGTTGTCAACCTCCTCACGAATGCCAGCGCCGCTTACACCGGGACATTTGCAAGAACCCTGGAAGAACCCGAGCCAAAGATGACCGAGCTGAAAGATGGAAAGGTGATTCAGGTGGTCCTGGATGGGAAAAAGCAGAAACAGTACAGCCTGCAGTACCAGGCGAGGCACAAGAGGATCCAGTTCACCTTTCAGTTGTGTCGTGGCCAAGTACAGGTTCACATAACAAAGAACGGCAAAACAGTGGCATCAGAAAATGTTTCAGGACTGAGGTATTTCTCACTGAAAGGAAATATGCTGGACACATATCTGGTTCAGCTGAGATCCACAGAACAGTCTAATTCTTCTGTGAAAGTTCAGGTGTCCTCCCATTTCCACAAGCCCTTATTTCCACTTCTCCCAGACAGCTTAAAAATCAAGTCCTTCAGTAAACTAAGGACCTGCAACTCTGTCACCATTGCCTGGCTAGGAACACAAGAGGAGAGCAAATACTGTGTGTACAAGAGAAGGATTGAAGAGGACCAAGTGTGGATGGAACTGCAGAGTGCAGACCGGTGTGCTGGACCCGTATCTCGGCACAGGTCTGAGAAAGTGCTGTGCAAGTATTTCTACGACATAAACCCACAGCGAGCCGTCACCACAGAGACCATCAAGGGGCTGGATGTGGGGACACTTTACTTGTTTGATGTTTATCTCATGGGGCCATCTGGTATCCCTGTCAGATATTACAGCAAAGTTGTAAAGACCAGGAAAAAGTGTTGAAGGTTCTTCAAGAGATGATTTGTAGTGAGCGAATGAAGAATAAAATCAAAACCTATGCCAAATCCATGTCTCAGTTGTACAGCTTAAAATATGCTGAGGCATAAAGAGAAAAATTTCTAAAGCTGTGAGATTCTGGAGAAGCATCATTGTAGTTGTCATCTTAGTTGTCTAGATCACTATGCTTATATCCACATCTCTCCTGTGTAAGATTCTCTCAGCTGTTCCTTTCAGACATCAAAAACAGCTGTGCAACAAATCCATGCACACAATAAAGTACCCACAATGTGACTCATGAGAAATCAATTGGTGACCTAAAAATGCATGAGCAATTCAATACAGAAGTGATGGGAAATGCAACCCAAAGAGGGAAATGCAAACCATCATTATTTTAGAGTCCCACAGAGTTCTCTACCTTGTGTAACTCCATCAGCCAGCAAGGAACTTAGACCCTATAAGTCAAGCTGGATTTCCCTGGTACTTTAACAGTTTGCTAGTAAGAAAACAAAAAAGCTCTGGAACTGATGTCAGCCTGGTACAGCTTGAGTAATACAGGCTCAAATACTCCTTCCCCTATTACCTCTAAGTTCGCTTGCTCTCAGTCCTATGAACTGTTCTTGGTGAGAGACAGACAAAGTTCAAGTCAGCAGCTGGTTCTGGATCCCACTCAGGTTCAGCTGCGGGCATATACGAACCCAGCACTTTGGTTCCATCCTTTGAGGAAAGGTTTGAGAAAAGAATTCTGGCATGGCAAAGAGGCTTGTTGCTCTCTGGTATCTGAGATCAAGCCCATGTCTATCTGTGTGTGATTCCTGAGTGTAATAAACTCATTATTTACATTCTCAACCCAGCCTATGTCAATGGATGTGTTCCCTTAGGAAAAAGTGTGATTTTCTTATCAAATATCCTGGAGAGAGAAATATTTGTAGTAAAAAGCTTGACAAACATGTTGTTTGTTGTCTTGATTTCCTTGATTGCCTTTTTAGATGACACAAGAGAAAAGGCAGGAAAATTATTTGAAAAAACTAAAAGTCTTATCAAAACTTATGCTCAATATCTATTATCAGCAGAAAGGACTTTGCACACAGGCTCTTGGCAGGTCTGGAATTTACATACACAGAGATGTGATAGATTCACTGAGACAGAGGTTGCCAGGGAAATCTGATCTGCTATAATTCTTCTCTGCAATTATATTAATCAAGGATGTAAATTAATTCCATTGTTATACATCGCAGTTTTTGCAATGCAGAATCATGAAGGTTATAGCTTACTTTTAATAATTATTACCTCCAAGCATGTTTGGAGGCACCTTGTAAGGACTCCAGTCCCTTTATGCTAAGCACTTTCTATGCACAGAGGATGATGCAGTCCTGCTCCAACATTATAGCACCGAGCTAAAGGAGCAGCTTGCCTGGCCCCTCCGCGGCGCATCCTGCGCATCAGGAGCCGTGTTAGTCACAGAAGAGCAGCTCCGGCTTTTGCACAGGAGCAGCGGCACTCTCCCGGCTCTGGCGAGGCCCTGCGTTCCTGCGGGCACACTCCGGACTGAGTGCAGGGCCCTGGCAGAAGCCACAAGCTGCGTGACCTCCCCCTCCAGCCCTGCAGCCTTCTGGCTAATTGCAGGGGCTGGCAGCTGCATCGCTCTCTTTCCAAAGCAGGCCTTCCCTTCACTCTGTTCCTGCCAAAAATAACTGGAGCTCAAAAAGGATGACCCTGCTTACAGCAACAGAGGTCATGTCCACTTGGAAAACTTAATGTTTTCTTCTGTCTTCCTCCTTAATTTGGGGCATTTATATTCTGGATGAACTCGCTTGGATGCCCTACAAATGACTGTAATAACAACCAGAATAACAACAACAGAGGAGGAACAGGAAGATCTATTTAACTGCAGCTACAATACACTGTTAATCCTCTACCCTTAGCCTGTCAGAACATCAACCAGTGGTTTTGCTCTCTCTATACAAACATCACAAAATATCACTTGAAGGAAGATGGCACATTTCTACCCTGCCCAACACTAGCACTTCTACTGGAGAACACACCCTTTGGGACAGAGGCAGCTGAAGCCTTCCCAGGTGAGCTACCAGTCACTCCCAGAGAGGCCTGACGAGAGAAGGGCTGGAAGGCCAGCAGTGCAGGAAGAGGGCTAGGACAAGGCAGAGGTGATACATGAGCAAAGACCACAGAGCAGCACAGTGGCAGTGAAAGTTAGTCAGGATCTGGAGGCAAGACAGTGAGGTCTGGAGGTTGGCAAGATTTTTAGAGGAGCTTTGAAAAGACCCAACAGGATTCTCCTCCTTCTGTTCCTTTAGAAAAGGGCCCTGTGCACAGGAGGTTGGCTGTTAAGCAGAACATGATGTTCTGTCAAAACCCATCTCATCTAATCACAGGGCAAGCAACACGCCCTCAAGGCAGTGGCCCACTTTGCTTACGTGTGGAGCCAGCCGCGCTCTCCAGCAGGAAAGCCAGGAACATTCCTCTCCACTAGTCTTTATACTGCGATTCTCCTTTGTGCGCTAGACAGCAAAACTGTTGTCAGGTCACTCGTGCCCAAACATCGTTTACAAGGCAGCTCTTGGGTATGCTGTTTTCTAAAGCCAGGTGTCACTTTATTCATCGCTCTAACAGTGAGGTATCCAAGGTTTATCATAACCAAAATAAAGGGTCTGTGCTAAATCATTGGTGTTTGTGCTGCTCCTGCCTGCTGCTGGTTGCAGAGCTTCTTACCACTCAGAAGCCCTTCTTTCCCTTTCAAAACTGTCTGTCATCTTGTCATCTTCTCTCCCTTCCATTTGATGAGCACTTGGGTATTTCAGTCTAATCCTAAACCTTTCCCAAGTCACATTTGTCTCCTTTCTTTCCTTGATGCCTTATGTTCAGTCTTTCCAGCTAAATTTCCAGATAAGCTCATTCCTTCAGTCCAACCTGTTCTAAGCTGTCCTCAAAGCTTACCCTCTGCTCTCAGTCCTCTTTAAGCCTGATCCATGTAGGGAATGCAGAGACACAGGAAAAGATTTTCTTCAAGGAAAAGATATCAAGAAGAATGTTTTGTTTTAGTGGGTAACTTAAGTCCTCAACGGATTTATCAGGCCAAGAGATTTGTCCTCATGTTCAATGGTGGGCCCCAGCTGTTATGTGTTTCCAATCATGGCATCTCAAGTCTCATTGTGGCCAAGATTCAAGTCGGAGGCCAGGCATTGCTTCCCAGCATTTTTACACTACTGCGCCACTGCTAAGTCATCACTCCACATGGGAAGGGGACACTGAGAAATAGCAACGGCAGGGAACACTATAAACAGGCTCAGTCTCACAACCCACCATTTGGAATCTGAAAATGAGGAAAAGGAGTCAAACAGCCAAATAACCAAGCATAGACCTGTAAGCCACAGATCAGTACAGCAAGGGGCTCTTCAGGACAGCTTTCCAGTATTTCATGCAACTGCTGTTGCTAGAAACTGAAGTGTTACTCAGACAGCAATAATTGTTTGTCCAAGTTACACCCTTGGAAAGATACTGCTACCCAGGTAGGAGTTCCTGTCACTGGATTCAAAGACTGATGACATTTATGAGTTAATAGTGACATCTTGAGATTTTTCTGTCCTTTTTCCCCCCTCTTGTATTTAACTGCCCATCTGTAAGACTGTGTTTACTATAGTTAACTGACCATTACTATTTATCTCCATTACTAAAAATTTCCTGAGAAATGTAACTACCCTTCCAGATGGGCCTGGTAGTCTAAGAATTTTTTTCTTATCTCCTCACAAATCCATCAGAGAAGCAGTAACAGCTTTGAGCAAAATATATATGCTTTGGCTAATGCCTTCCCACTCTGAAGACTTGCTTCCAGCTAAGCTACACATTAAAAAATTGTCTTGTTATTCTGGCCCTGGTGCTGGACTGAAATTCATCTCACCACTTGCTTTCAAAGACATAGAGCAGATATGTTTGTGTACACGTATGTACACTGTTTCCATTCTCATTTTTGCTACAATTGCTATTTTTGGCACATTGGTGATTATGAAACTGCTATGAAACATCCTCGCCAAATGCATCCTTGAGCAAGGCTTAAAATGCAGTTTCAAGAGCCACATACCATAAGTTCTGATGTCAAGTCCAAACCACTGACCCCTAAACGCCCAAGGCTTCCAGGTGCTGTTTAAGCACCTGAAGATCTCAGGGATTTGGAGAGAAGAGATGAGGAGCCAGTCCTCATGCAGAAGGCCTGTGGGCAGCAGTGCCAGGTTCCACTACAGGTGCCCACACAGCCCCTTCCACACTGGTTATGCCAGGCAGGAATTTCAGCACACTTAAGTCAAGCAGCTTGCTCAAAGCCATTAAAGCAGAGCAAGTAGAAAAATCTCAACTGCTTACCAGCTTACTAACCCCCTACAAAAATGCACCCACCAGGCTTCTGGATACTTTCTTGATTCATGCTTTCAATTCCCATCTAACCTCGAGCACGGAACAGAAAAACACATCAACACAACATGTAGAGACAACCCAGGAGATATTTCATAAATGAAAAATGTACAAAGACACCTGGAGCAAATTTGAGCAAATTTGTCAGAGCTGAGTACTATTCACTGCAGCAATGCCAAGGCTTCAGATCCTAATGCTTTAGCCACTGAAGAACTATAATTAAATACATGCTAATTCCTTCATTTACTCTTTCTCAACCTCATCATGCAAAAAGCAGTTGCGTGCATGAGCTATACAAATGTACTAGAAAACCAAGGGCTTGGCAGCCTCTTTGGGAGATCAGCATCATGATTTAGAGGCAGCTTAACACTTCACTTGACAGTACTCCTGACAATAGAGGTTTTCCCAGGTAAGAACCAGGTTTGCTTACAGGGAAGATCTGCATCCTGACTGTATATGTATATGAGGATAAGATTTACTCTGGAAGACTTTTTCCTGATTTTTTTATTTTATTTTTTTAATACAGAAGCAAGCAAACAAAGGAAACAAGTATTAAGCACTGACTATCTGTGCTCAGTGCCTTTGAGAACAACCACAGAATCAGTTTTGTAAGTGGGACAAACTTTCTGCTTTTGTAATGTGGCACAATCCTTTGTGAGACAGACTTCCAAAAGGACATAGTGCCAGCTTCTTGGCTCAGGCCGAGACACCACAAATTGGCAAGACCTTCTGAAATGCTTTACACATAGTATCTCCTGCTCAGGCTGAAGCTTTACAAGCCATCCTTCAGTCAATGAAACCACACCAGTCACAGCTGCAAACAATTTGAGCCTTAATATTTTCTTCTAGTCATGCTTATGCAAAGCAAGGTGAGAGGGGGCAAAGAAAGAAATATGCTACTTTTGTAGCAACTATCTTATCCACATCATTCTCCAATATTGATACTCATTTAGAATACCCAGAAAATAAAAGCGGTAAAGTTTCTTTTTGTCCCAGAAGAGAATAGCTATTTAGTTACCTTGGAAAAAGTCACTTGTTACTACAAAAATACAACCATTCTATAGCTTAAAAAGCAGACTGGTTACTTTGTCCATCGTGAAGCTTCTCTAGAAAATTATGGTGCTGTATCGGAATTCCCTTTCAAACAGGTTTTATTCACCATGCAGAACACATCCATGGCTCTTGAAGAAAGGACTCAAAGATGGAATGGAAGGGTGGTTCTGCATATGCAAAGAATCTGTAAATCTATTGGTCCAAATAGCACATTAGAGTAGAAATCAGTGCCTCATATTGGGCAAAGTTAATTCTCACTAGTATAACCAATAATTACATTATTTTAAGTCTGAATCTCAGAAATTGGCAACAAAACTAGTATTTTCAACTATCTGGATAAAACTGCTCCTTGCCTCTAGGGCACTGTTGTTTATTTGTCTCAACTCTGTTAATTAAATCTCACTAAGTATTCAGAAAATGTGTGATAGTAAAACTGGTGAGCCAAAACATACCAAAAATTCTTTTCCAGGGGCTTGAGAAGTAATTCATTTATTTAAATGGTTCTTTCGCAACATCCTTTGGCTCCACTGTCCTTCCTACTAGCTTCTTCCAAGGATAAAGAATTATATCTATTATTGTCACATTAGCCATCCCATCCCTGAACCCCCCCTGAGTTCAGCAAAATATTCACATAGTTTTATTTCATTTAGACCAGGAAGTTTTAGTCTCCGTCCATACTAAAACAACTCTCCATCCTAAAGAGAAGGGTGTTAAAAGTGATGGCAAGATACGATGACTGCAAACAGTTGAACTGTAAGCACATAAGCATGTGCATGTCCCACTGCTAAAGCTGGTAAGGTACATAAATGAAAATCAGAGATGGGAAGACTAGATATTAAAGGAGAGGGGAAGCTGGAAAGATCCACCTATCACCTAACAGAGCAACAGACAAGTCTGTTCCTCAAGAGCTGCTCCGGACAGGGAAAGCAGCTCACCGGCACACTGTGGGAAGCGGATCACTTCTCCAAGGGACCCACAGACCTCGACAGCTGCCTCCTCCTCCTCCTCACACCGTTCCACATGCTGCAGGAGCAGGGGGGCCCTTCTCCTGTTGCCCAGCACAGGGTGACCCTGGAGCATCTCGCTGAGCAGCCCTGGCCGCGCAGGCAGCGCCATGCGGACACAGGGCCGTCACCACAAGGGTGCCAAATGAGGGGCAGCACCTCCGTACATCCACGCGACGCCTCCCACAGCTGCTCTCTGCAGCCTGGGAATGGACCGAAATCCTTGATTCTATTACAGATCATCAAATTGCAGAGCTTTGGCAAGAATATAGACAAAATCTGGATACAAGCCAGAGATCTGGATCAGAATTTTCTATCCCCCATAGCTTACAGGCAAGTTTCATATTGAGTTTTTCATTTAACCTTTAACAAAATCAGGTGTTATTTTCAAAATTCAAAATTGGATTTAAGTTCTGGTTGCTTTGGTTCAGGTCAGTAACCCAACCTTTTTAAAATCAGTTAAAACAGTTCAAGGAAGTAATGAAAAGTTTACCATGCATATATATTTTAATAACAATGAAACATAACAGGGAGGAATTTGGGTTATGAGCCATGTTTTTACGGTGTGTCCCTTCAGGCCACACCACAGATCCTGATGGGCCTCTAGGCAATAATGTTACAATATATGTGGTGGGTACCTATTATTTATTCTCAGTTTCAAGTAAGAGAATAATTTTACCATTAGGTGGCACCAGAGAATATCTTAACATTTAATACAAAGCATCATTAGAACTGAAATCTGGAATAGTCTTAAAGCAGATGCAGCCACTAAGTTAAAAAGAAAAAAAAAATGATATAACATTCTTGACTATTCATATGAGTACTCATGACTATTCATGAGTATACTTGACTATAAGTGGTAGCTCATCAGAATGCAAGTTATGCCTAAATCCATGATTTCTTCATTAGCAGGATTTTTCCTATTCTTAATCAAAGATGAAAAGGATTTAATGTAAAACTACACCATAGCTGGATTTTAATGAGACAAATTGCTGTGTAGTAGTTTATCATACTGGAAAGGGAAGCATATCTTTGCCCAGACAGTTCCAAATGTAGGCTACTAAAACCAAAAACAAAAGAAGGAAAGAAAAGAACACAAAACAAAGAACAACAGAGACTTTCAAGAGAAGAGTCCCCGTGCATATCTGACAATTCCAGTTACATCTATGAATAATCTACCAGCTAATGACTTCTCTTCTGTTTATGAAAATACTCTTAAGAATAGCAAGGCAGGGCATAAGCAGTAGCCACATGTTTATTCTTAAATTCCAACCAGACAAATGACCTGAAAATTGCCATTGCAAGAACTTCTAAAACATATGGCTAAGCACAGAGAATTTGTTAGCTTCTTGTGTCAGATCTGAAAGTTTCCAATCTCAAAAGATGGCATACCAGCCCAATTACGCCTGATATATTCCAGTCCGGACAGATTCCAAATAGCCATAGCTGTGTGGGTGTATGTGGTTTGAAACAACAGGAATCAGTGAAAAATCTAGTGTAAATAAAAAAAATAGAACATTTCCATATCCCATCCAGACAAATGTGTCCCAGTGTGCTGAATGTGCTTTCAACAGGAAGCAGGATTTTTAGGCATTCTACCAATGCTGATTTCAAGCCATCATAAACTAGAGGTTCGTTTACTTTCCAGCATTACAGAAGACTCCTACAACAGCTTATTTATTTCATTTGTCAGAGAGGGGAAAAAAAAAAAATGTTTCTTACATAAGACTCTAAAAATCTACCAAATCTTTTTCAATTACATTTTTAAAATGATTAATTGCAGATGGCTTTTGAAGGCAACATCCTTGTAGTGCTGGATAAACACGAGGCTACAATTAACAGTCAGAACACTGGTACATTACGCACATTACAGATACGTCTGACTAAGCAACTGCGTCTGATGCCACGTTCTTGCTCATGGGAATAGTTAGACACAGAATCTGCAAACAGAGCTGCGTGTTTTCTTACCATTACCCTAAGCATTCTACTTGACAGTAAGACAGAGAAATAATGAAATGTTGGTATGGTCACAACAAGCACCCACATCTCATTGAACTGCTAAGAGGAGAGAGAAGGAAAAAAAAAAAAAAAAAAGGAACAATACATTTGTAAGCCAATTTATTTCATAGTCATACGTTGAAGTTTTGTTATGTCCTCCTAAGAGTTACATAAACTCTGTGAGGGATCAGCCCCATTGCACTGTCAGTGCACTAATCCAGCCCAATGGGAGATCCTTCAATAACTGTTTTCCTGGTTAATTTTTGTTTTAGTCACTCATCTTGCAAGGAATATAAAGACATACAGGTCTTTTCATATTTCATTTATATTTGAATCCAATGTGTTGAGGAAAAGCCACTGCTTAAGTCCTTTAAACTTTGCTTCCAACCATTACAAGTGTCCTAAGGTTTAAGCCACAGGTGGTAGCAAAACATACTAAGCAACAGGTACGGAGGCAAGCGAGCTCCTGAGGCCCTGGCCCTTTGAGCCGTCACAGCCCTGCGGCCACTTCTCTCACATGGCTCCCCTTGGGTCATGCTGCACAGCACCTACCAGAGCCCAGCTGGCCTCCTTCACTCAAGTTCAGCATGAGGAAAGTCATTCCACTCCCACTGGTATCAAAGAAAAATTGAGAGCAAGTCACAAAAATCCCAAGAGAGGTTAAACTGCATAAAGAAAAACCTCCAAAGAGTTTTATAGGAGTCTAGAAATACAATCTTTTCTTAATGGCTCAGTTTTTACTTCCATGACATGGAACCAGTTTTAGTAATCTATCATCTACTGTATTGGCTTTCAGCATAAGGAATGTCTGATGTACAAAGGCAAAGAAATGCAGCTTTTTAGTCACAAAAAAGTTATCTGCCTGATCCGATTAACTTGTCAAAGAAAGAGTCACTTTCTAGATCTTTTAATATAGTCAATTCAAACAATAAAGATCATTCTGATATATGCTACCTCTGTGATATCCAAATGTAGATAAATGATGCATTTTTCCTAAACAGAGATTACTGCTATTCCTTATCAGAGCAAATAAAATTTGGCAATGTTCAGAGGAATTTCCAATATTAACTCACCTGTAAACTAAAGAAAACATTTTCTCATAGCTCAGGAATCAGTCAGGGCAGCTCATTTGTAAGACACAGGAATGTTGATTGTGAAACTTAATCTGGTATGAGCACATGGAACTTTTTCAATGATTAGCTATTGTTTTATCAGTTTCATGATGCAAAGAAGAGTTTTCACCAGAACTAATGGCAATTACTGATAATGTTTCCTCATCACTAGAATAAATACTAGCAAACAGTATCACCCTCAGGTCTTGTGTCTTCCCCCCGCCACTCCAACCAAACCGTGGTAGAAGTATTCAGACAACTCTCTTGGGAATCAAACTATCAATTTCTAAACAAAAAAGCAACAAGCCACTCATCAAAGCTCTAGTCCCCACTACACAATATGCTCCAATGGTTAAACTTGCACTCTCTCAAACTTTCACCAAGCAAGAGGCAAATACATATCTTCTTGCTGTTCGTTTGTGGTGGATTGAGCTTTCTCCCTGGAGCACTTTGTTTTACATGTTACAGATTAAACTACACAACTCCATCCCAGAAACACAGTTAAACAGATGCATGAATTCAAGCACATTAGTAAGCTTATTGATTTTGATGAACCTATTTGTATGCTTAATACTGCCTTTATGACCTAGCATCTAATTTTTTTTTTTCGTGGTCTTGACTTAGATACCATCTATGATCATTTAGCTAGCTCCATGTCAAGAAATACATACATGTGACCAGTTTCAGCTTCTCTTCTTATGTTTAGAATAGTGTTACCCATAATTTTATGCTATTAATTAAGCATTGGTATCCTGGTGCTACAGTGTGCCCAACATGGGGCTTTGGGTCCTGCTTACCAGCTCTCCTGAGCGACACAGCATTTACACACGAAACTCTTGCCTGTTCATCACTCTCTCAGAGGGAATTCAAGCAATCTTCTTCTCTACACCCGTGCTTAGAATCAGTGCAGTTACTGCAGAGGTACTGGCACGTCATTTGTCCCTCGTACTGAATTTCTGGACTTCACGTGAATGGTCACACGTCCCATTTACTCCCGCTTCAAGCCTTGAACTCCCTTATTACTGTTCAGCACTTCTTACTCAAAAGGAGTTTGGGAAGGATATAGGCTAGGGAAGTAAGCATCTAGGGAAGTAGCATGCAGCATCTGTGAGGCACCTCCATATTGCATGCCTCAACTCTCTGCTTGCTTAAGTCACTCTCCCAAATCTTGTTGCTCTTCACTTTAATTTTGTCAGCTCTAAGCATCAGTTTCTTCTGCATGGCAGCAGTATAGAAGAGCCCTATGCTTTTTTAGTTGCCATCAGTGGTGCACCCCTTAATCTCAATGTGGTTCAGTGGTTTCAGCTACAGTTTCATACCAGATATGTAAAGATTTGTGTATTTTAAATAACCTGGCAGAGGCAGATAAGACACACAGAATCCATTTCAGTATAAAATGCATAACTAATTTTCTTAGAGCAAATGTACAAAACTCCCACAACTATTTAAGTTAATAATTAAGAGACCTTTCCCAAGGTTAACCAAGTCAAGTTAGTGATTCATCTTAGAGTGTGCATAACTTGAATTAAAAAGACCTGGAACACTGTTTAATTGTTTTGTGTTACCATACACTGCATTTATATATTTATATAACTGCATACACAAGTAAGATTTGAATACAGAAAATTAAAATATTGATAAAACACTGTGTTAGTTAGTAACAACAGCAACAAAAGTGCAGTGAGCCACATGCTTTGAAGCCACCCTAGCCTCTCAGCATCCCTTGCATTGCTATGGAAAAACATAGCTGCATATCTGAAAATATTGTGGGCACTACAACATTTCTTCAAACACTATGCCATTCATTCAGATGGGAAACAACACTTACACATGCAAAGATACATTTGCAAAGTTACTCCCAACCTTCTGTCTTGTATAGTCCACTGTGAATTATGACTGATAGTCCTTGCCAGTAACTGCCAAAACTGCTCAAAAGCAAATTTAGTTTAGTTAAAGCCCAGTATTATTTGCAGCTTTGCAGAAACACTAACTCTAGAAGAAAATGAATGGGGGGAAAAAGATAAATAAGAAAGCACTTCTGGTGGCTCTGAAGGAAATTAGTTATATGATTCCTATTATAAATGAGTAGAAATCAAGTGCCCAATTTCATTTGTTTGAGAAATTTCCCTTTTTTTATTCACCTACACATACTAAATTGAGACTGACAGCAAGACAGTTGTCATTATCATCTTTAGTTTAGCATTTGGGAAAATAAGTCTCCTGCCTTTGTTGCTGCCAGAACACTGCTCAGCAGAAACACGGCATGTCAGCGTGGCCAACCTTACAGAAGGTGATGATTTACTTGATACCGGATGATGGAGCCTGCAGCTCCAGGGGACAGCCTAGTTGCTGCCTTCTCTAGACAGTAAACCCCACTTTCATCCCAGATGCAACTCTCCCCAGGCCCCCACCTATTGGCATCAGGAAGCATTACGCAGCACAGGAGAAAAACAGCTTCTGTGATCACAGTGGGGGCAGTTTATTTCCCAAAGATGGGAGAACCAGCGACTTGCTCCCTGCAGGCAAGCCATTAGGGACTATGTTAAACCCAGCAACAGCCACACGCAACAGCCACAGAACTCGCCCTCACAACCCACCACGCACCCTCGCAGGACATGCGATGTTCCACAGCAAGAGAAATGCACAAGCACAGCAGCATATCTTACAGACAAGAAGAAATAAGAAACAAAGAAATAAGATAAAAGAAGTTACTGGAACAAGTTTAAGACAACCTTTTCTAAACATCTAGAGCACAAAAAAGGAATAGCTGTCAAGAACTTAACATGCCTTGTCATCTCTCAAGAAGTAGAAAATGTAGTATAACTTGGAGCAGTAATAAGATAAGCCTTCCACAGCTGTGCACAGCACCCTTCAAAAAAGAAATCAGAAGCTGTGGTCTGAATTAAGTTTTTCTAGAAGACGACCACACAGCAACTTAAAAAGCAACTTAGTAGTAATATAGTAATGATTCTTTTCTTCAAAACTATGTTACCTGCCCATTTTCCTTTTTTGGTACCTCAGCACCTAGTAAAACAAATTTTCCAAAGAATTTATTTCTAATAAGGAAGAATATAGTACCATATCCATCCAGAACAGAAAACAGTATCAGATACTATAGTATTTGAACATCAGGACTGCTACACAGTACTTTTTCTTCCTCCATCCTTGAAGAAATTATTATCCAATCATTTTAATCTTTGCTAGTCTGTGATTTAGTTTCACCATCTCACCACACCCCAGCCACAAGACTATTTACAGCTCTTCCTTCCTTATACAATATTTATATAAAACTCAAGGGCCAAGGATACACAAAGGTAACAAAGAAATGTTTTATTATATACTTAAATTTGAAGTTACAAAAGAAGCTTAGAGCATTCCAACTCATAATTAACAATTCAATAGAATCACAGGAGCATTCAAATAGTTATCTAAACTCACACAGTCAGCCACAAAAGTGCTCTTCCACCGTTACCCTTTGCACACGGCTCATTTGTTTAGTAATATAGCACACATTCCTAATAATTTTTCCTCTTGCTAATAACTATCTATAGATACAGTTGGTTTTTCTTGCACAATACAACCATTATTGCAGAGGTCCTCAAAGTACACACTTCATCTAGATTTCTTTAAATTGACAGTTTTAAGAATTAGCATAATTGGATACTTATTAGGCAAACTAGAGATCATGTTCCACAGTACTGCCAAAGCAGTCATGTGTACTGTCGTGTGTAGCAGATAAACATTTGGGTCTTAGAGTGTAGCAAATACTGTTTATCTACTACACATGCAAATTCACTTACTTGAACAGGTCTACATAACTATTCCCAAGAGCAAAATACATTCCTTCACATCCACTGAAGTTTTTGGACATTTACAGTCGCTAACCTGATAAAACACTGTAACAGACTTGCATTAGGAATGTAATTCAGGCATTTCAATGCTTCCTGTCTCTGCCTCTATGGACTAGTAAACTTCAACAGTATGGTTACTTTAACCTAGCTTTTCTTGCCATTACTATTATGTTTTTCTTTCTTCTGAGTACTGTGAGTCATTTCCTTAAATGTTTGCTGGTTTGGCTGTAGCCTTTAGGATAGCAAAAGCTACCAGTGCTCCTCTTCTCTTGCACTTCTAGTTTTAATTTCACTGTGTGCTAGAACCATTTTCCTATTCCAGCATCTTTATCAAAAGAATTTTAGTTGAAGGTAAAATTTCACCTGATGTCAATCACCCAAGCCCAGCTGTCAACAGAGCTTCCTCAGAGCCATACCAACTGACACTTGAGGGACTAAGGCCTGTGTTCAATTAGCATTCTGATAAAGCCCTTGTAGATGATCAGCCATTTCCCATGGGTTTAAAATATGACTGTACTACTAAACTGTAGGAATAAATGGAAAAAAAAATCTTTAGAGACAGCTATGTAAAGACTTTTTATACACTTTAATGGCTCAACCAGTCTTCTACATATCCCTAAAGTTTGGGAAGAAAAAAAAAATTCCCAAAGAAACACATATAGCATTACATAGAGTCTTCAACTTCTCAAATGCAAATAATTCATTTTTTATTAATCTCTTTCCCTACTGTATCATATACAGAACTCATTAAGCAATTTTTTAATATATACACATCCAGATTAAAAAATAAAAACAAAAACAAACACAAACACACACTATATTTAAAAAAAAGATAGGCCCTCAGGAGACCAAGTAAAGGTCATTTGCATCATCTTTGAACCACTAAGGTTCATGACCATCCCTGCTGCTAAAGTAGCTCCTGTTGAGAGTAGACATTAAAATACTCTGGAATAGCAGAAAATACTAAACAGCATTCCACAAAAAAAAGTGTCTATTTCGTAGAAACAGAGACAAAAGAGAAAACGATCAGTGCAGACAGCAAGTAACATTGAGGGAGAATTATGTTCTACCTCACTGCAGGGCAGATACACTGACCAAACTAGGGTCCACTGCACAGCACTGACCTTCCCCTTAGTGCCACCTGCGCTGGTGCACATTGCCATGCCACATAACCCAGCAGCAGTCACAGGCTGGCAAAATCTCTTCATTAAAATTACAGCTGCATTTGCCTCGCACAAGAAGTCATTGAAAAAAAAAAAAAAAAAATTCTCTCTCCTGTCACGGCCCATGTCTCATATAGGTGGATTGAACTGATTTTACCAGCAATTTAATCACAAAATAACTCTTTGCTCTTAGTAAGCCCAATACACCAGATGGGGAGAAACCATCACCTCTCCCTCTCCCTTTCCTGAGTTTGAGAGGGGAATTATCCCATCACACAGCACATACAACATGAAGTCTGAGCCAGAAGACTACAGGACTATGCTCAGGCATCCATACAGGGCACTCTGGCTTGAATAAAGCTTTCCATACAGCCATATTTAACACGGAGAGGTATTATGCTGAAATTGTGGTAATAGCTAAGGAAGTGCAAAAATTAAGGGACTTCATCTCCTAGAAAATCTTGCCTGTTCCAAACTGTTACAGCAAAACTAATTAATATTCTGCAACACAGTGCAAAGAAATCATGAAAGAGAAAGACGATTTTAATGTATTAGCTCCTTAGCTCTATCAATGATGAGGCAATTTCTCTGCTTGTTAGCGATTGCCTATCACTTGCCTATCATCTTGCAAGGACAAGAAATTTGCTGCTCTTGCAGCTAGCTGTGTTTTAAAATTCATGGATCTTTTGTTCTGTTTCTTTTAGGAGAGTTCATAGATTTATTATGACTTTGAAAACATAGTAGGAAATCATGCAAAACAGACATCTTTAAAAGCAGAGAAGTTACTTAACAGTAGTAGGAGAAAAATAAATTGAATAAAAGCTAAAGATAGGTCCTTTCATATCCCTGAAGTTTCCATTCCAGCAAGATCCTTTCTGCCCCCTGCCCATCCCTCCTCTAAGTGGTATTTTTTTTCCTCCCTTTCTCCCTCCCTTCCCTTCCACCTCCCCCCACCCAGGTTGATACCTGGAAAGCCATATCCACAGCACCCTGTATTACTGAAAATCCTAACCTAGTAGTTTATTCTTCACCAGCATCACATATAATATTTCAGTTCATGTTAAATAGCTTAACAAAATCTTTACTATTGACATTTGGCCATTTAGCAATCCAAGCTCCTTTTCAGAAACTAATGACAACCATCTATTTACACATATCTCTATTAAAACAAACACACAAAATCACCACCAACAAAAACACTCAAAGCTGAAAGTAGCTATAGCAACCTAGACATAAGCCCACACAACCTGAGCAGAACAGGGTGCTGATACCAGATCCCATCCATGGTCCCAGACAAAAGGAGATGATGAATCAGGCCCAGGGTCCCCACAGGGAATCTCAGAAGAGCAAACAACAGAAAAAAACACGAGTCATCAATGAGAGACTCATAGTCTACTCAAGAGAGCAGACTAAAGGCAAAATCTCTAAAGACATTGTCCAAACCAACAACCCAGACTCCCAGCTAAGCTTAAATGGAGTTCCTGCAGCCATGGGAAGAGGGTGGAGGTGGGAGTCCCAGGTGAGGCTAGTTCAGGTAATTAAAATGTATCAGCTCTTATCAGCTCACTTATGTCAGATTTGTACAAGAAAGCAAAAAAAATAAAAATCAAATTGCATTTTTCTGATAGATTTCAGTAGATAATCAAACTAGCTACTGCTTTTTATTCTTCAAGTGAAAACGTATGAATTATACCTGTCGCTCAACACAACATGAAAGCCTTGACTGACCAGGGATTGTACCTCTGAGTGTAAAGGAGACTATTCCACAGCTGATACAGCATTACAATAATTTAATAAATCTCATTTGCTGATATAAATAAAAAAACAAATATTAATGATGTAGGGTGCTAAAAATGCACGTTTGCAAAACAAAAACGTATGGAATATTAATAAAAGAAGGTTGATCCATTTAGAACTTCACTCCAGAAAACAATTTAACACATATGTAAGTTTACACACACACACACACACACACACACACACACACACACAGAGTAACTGAATTTGAAGACACAGAACTGGCCAAAGAAAATCCTAAAATTTACAACCCCTAACATACTTTGCATTGAGTTTGATTCCCTTGAACTTAATAAAATGAAATTAAGGATTAATTTTAAACATAATTAAACATGCACAGCAGGTTCTTCTTACCTTCTATTCTACTTCTATTTTGCAATAAGAACATTGATGAAACAGCAATTCAGGTTGGATAGGACCGCTAAGGACCATCTCTTTCAACCTTCATTCAAAGCAGGACCAACTTAGATCAAGTCACACAGGGCCTTGTTCAGTGATGTTTTGAATATCCCCATGACCTTTTTCTACCTTTTGTCAAAACTCTAAGAGGAAAATGTGAGCTATTAAAAAATAAATAAAAATACCACAATATATGAATTGCACGTACGTTGTGAAACACTTTTAATTTCACAACTACTTACTCTTTTATTAAGATGACCAGTTTAGTCATGTGAATGGACACTCTACAGTCACACACCAGATACTCATGCTATGGCACAAAGGACAAAGCTTCGGAAGGCAGGACTACAGATTCTGGCATTGCTCTGCTAAACCCATGCTCACAGTAGCCCTGTCAGGAAAGCACAAAAACCAGCATACAGAAATACACAGGTTCACCGGATTTGATACTTCTGGAAATTCAGATCATCTGTGAAAAGCAAAAAGTCAGCTACTTACCAGTGTTCAAACTACAAAATACAATCCAGAGAGCCATAATACAAAAGTGTCCATGTTTTCAGTCTGAAGATTGACTTTGGAAACAAAATACATACCTTGATAAAGACACGGTCCTGCCTGTCACTTGAAACTGATTTGGGTAAAATAGAAAGAGTATGAACCACCTAAAAAATCATCTATGAAATTACGGTGGAACTATGGACTTTCAGAACAAGAGTCGGTTTTCCTAATTCAGGAAAACTTTTTTCAAGTTTTAAGAGACAATCTCTTTTCCTCTTAAGGAAGTATGGAATATGGTGATGCAATCCAGGATTTAATTTTAAATCCTAATTTATCAAAAACAGTGCAAAATATCCTAATATCCTAATTTGCAGTTAAATATCCAATTTACAGTTAAACAAAGGAGTTTATTTGACCACAAAGCAGAATATTATCTGACATGCCAATGAGATTCCCAGTGGAATACTGATGATCTCAGTCTTTTTGGTTCTTCATAGTGACATCTCCAACTACAATGCTATTATTTATTAATTACTCTCCTTAGAGATAAGCCTGTATCGACATATTTTCTCTAGTTAGTAATATTTAATCTTTCTTTTTAGATGGTTTCTAATTGGATTTAGAATGTGACTTTATATACCTTGGCTTTCCAGAAGAGATAGGCACTCTGTCGAGACAGCCAGCATAATTTCCAAGAGTGAAAATTCATACATTTCTGAGACTCACACATTAGTTTCTTATTCTCCTAACATTTCAGCTGAGTTTGACAAAGACCTTTTGCTGTTTCTCTTTGTTGAAAAGTCTTACAGTCAGATTAAGACATTTAACACAATAAATAACAGTATATAGATTGCATCTATATATAGCAGACTGAATGCTACCGAATGTTGTTAAGACATTCTGGAAATTAATCTTCTAATTTGGCCTTTATTAGGTTTTCTAGTTTTCGGTCAGGTTCACCAAGGCTGTACTTACTCAGTTGCTCACTCTCACATGTATCGCTGGCTTTCTTCGAAAATTCTTAGAAGGTGGAAGAGGTACCAGAAGACTGGAAAAAGACGGAGTTTTTACCTTTATAAAAGGATGAAAAGGCACCACGAAATTATAGCTTAGGCAGTTACATCAGCATCCAGAAATACTCTGAGAAAAAAAAAAAAAAAAAGAAAAATTCAGATAAACCGGAACAGGTACCTAGGTACCTGAAAAGTAGTAAGAGAATTGAAAAACTGCTAGCATAGATCTGACAAGAATAAATCCTGTAAGACTAATAACAGTATCCTTAACAAGAATAAATTCTGTAAGACTAATAAAAATATCCTCTGCAGACAGTGGAGAAGCAGCAGAGGTTATATCTGAGGTTATACATTAGGAGTTCAGTAAAGTTTAATTCCTGTTTCCTGTAACATTCTGAATTAGTCTAAATACAACTGACAATGGGTGAAATAAAAATGGATAAATAAACATCTTGTCATGGGATTGTTATCATCATTCTACTGTCAAAATCAAAAGATTTATTAAGTGGGGCTGTAATTTCTGTTCTGTGGCCAAGATCTCTTCAATGCTTCATTGATGATCTCAGTGATTAAATTGATACTATGCTTTTTAGAGGCATAAATAGTAAAACTAAAGGAGGAGGGAGTACTAGAAGCCTGCTAAAACATAGCAGCGGTGAAGAAGGAGATTAAAATAATGGAAAAGAGCCTAGGAAAACAAAAAAAAAAAAAAAAGAAAAAAGATGGAATTCAATAGAGACAAGCCTAGGAAATGCTGCAGAACAAGATCCATACCACAAATAAAAGATGAGGAACAGTTACCTATACAGCAGTTTTTCAGAAATGCAGAAAATGACTTTTAAGAAAAGGCTGAAATAACTAGGAAGTGGCTAGGTAAAATATGAGAACACTTAAGGAATGATCAGTATTTGATAAAAGAATTTCAAAAGCATAGAAGGCTGAAACAAAGAAGAAATAATCCATTCACCATGTCTACAGTAGACAGGACAAGAAATAACAGCCTTAAACTGCAGCAAGAATGATTCCAGTTACTTATTAAGGGGAAGAAAATACTTCTTAATGGTAAGTGAAGCACAGGAATTTCCTGGAGAGGTCATGGAGACCTCATCATTAGAAATTGTTAAGGACTGGATAAACAGATATCTGTCAGGAATGAACTCAGCATAGTTTGGAGATGGACTAGATGACCTTTCGAGATCTCTCTCAATTTTTCTTTTATTGTTCCACAATAAAGTAAAACTAGAAAGATGTATCAGAATCTCTCTAATCTTATGGCTGAAGAATTTGGGGGTGGGAATTCTAAGGGGGGAAAAGTTTTTGTAACATCTGTGGAGGACCCTTTTTTTATGTGCTGATGTGCCTTAAGTACACAGTACTTCAGGACATAGTGGCCACATTATATTATGCTAAATCACTGAAACTAATGGTATCTACTTCGGGAATAAGGCCCAAAAAAATGACAGCTAAAATATTTTGGGCTGTTTCTTCTGCTAAATAAACGAATGCAATCAGTAAAGCATTTCAAAATGCCACCAGCATTAATCTTCACCAGCAACACACCTCTCCTAAATAACCACAACCCATTTTAATTTCTCCCTCAGCAAGCACTTACAGATGCCACAGATCACTTCTAAGGACTCTGGTAGGCTTCCTATTGTTTCCTCTCACTCCTGAGATGTCCCTTTTGCACCACCACAGAAAAATACAGGTAATTGCACTTTGTTTCATAATGGTGTTGTGAAGAAAATAGATTCAGACCCTGCTGTATCAATGACATATTACATTGTGCTGCTCTTCTGTTTATAGACAATTTCTAGATCTGTCTCTTGGGGAGTGCAGAGACATGCAAGGAGATGTAATTTTTAGAGAAGATTCAGCTAAATCATGAATCTCCCTTAAACTCACAGGACCTATTCCAATAGATATTATATAGGACTTAACATACAGGTTGAGTATGACAAAAAAAAAATCTATCTTTTTATTCAGATACGCTTTTCTGAGATTTGCAGACTCTGTGCCTGTGAGGTAGGAAAAGGGAACAGGGTGAAAAAAAAAAAAAAAAGAGGGAGAGAATAGCAAAATAGAATGGTATACCAAAATGAGAAAGATCCTGTTATTCTTTTCTTTGATCAAGCTACTAGCCACACGAAAAGGGCCAACGTAACCTACGTGTGCCAAAATCAGCTTTATTTGATGTTCTCTCTAGCCATTTGATCTTTTATCTGCCAACTTCCTTCCATTTTCCCCAATTGAACCCACAATTAATATTATTCTAGCCATTAAAAGCATGGTTTTCTACTTCATTTTCTGTGTAACAGACATTTTATTCTTCCACTGAAATATACCAGAGAAATAAAATACATGTATAAAACACACATAATATTCTACAGAATATACACTACCAATAAAAATCCATATATCTAAACTTTGTTTTTTCCCCAAATATTTACATGTATTTAAATTGCAAAGCAAAGAGCTTCCATTTTTAGTTTAAAACCACATCATGAAAGGGTTACTTACAATGAATAAAAGCTAAACTATGTACATTATTTTCAATGAGATCTTCGATTTACTCTACTGTTTACATGGCTGCTGAAAAAATACTGCTGAGCAATAAGCTCTCTGAAGGTGGCTAATTTAGGAGAAAGTAGGTTCTCTGTGGCAATTTTGCAGGAACTGATAAAATACAAGGCAAGGGACCGCCTATACTGAGAATCTCTGACTGTAAATCTTACTAGTGGAAAATACCCAAGTTATGGTTTACTTCAGAGGTGCTAAGCACCTGTAGCTCTTGTGGACTTTAATTGGCTCTGTCAACACTAATCACTTCTGAACACTGTATTTTGTAACTCACCAATACAGGCATCTAGAAGACAGTCAGGTCCAGCTGGGGGTGATATGGGATGAAGCAGTAGACTTATATGAATTTCAGGCTGCTTTGATATCAACAGTGTCCACTTTCCATCTGCAATAACAGTATTTTTTTTGTATAACTGTACACTTCTGGACTAAGAAGAAAGCACTTGCCTGCTTTCAGTCTTCGCTCAGACTGCTGTGCACACATGAAGTATCACTCTGCTACAAGAAAACTATTAAGAGGAAGAACAGATTGCGCTGAAGACCTTGAAGACCTATATTCGCATCCTGTTCATTTGTTTTGGGCTTTAACTGTTCTATTTCTCACGGGCAGAAGCACCAGAGGACCTCGCTCACAAGCCAGTGTCTGGAATGCAGAGTTTCAGAGGCAACGCCGCTTGGCCGCCATAGCCACGCGGGCGACACGGGTGACAGCGGTACCTTGCAGAGGGGGGAAGCTCGGAGCCACGCGCAGTGCTGCAGGTAACACTGCTGCCCCCGGCCCTGGTCCCCGGCCGACCCTCGGCTTGCGGCCGCCGCCAGAGCTCAGGCTTTCTACTCGTGGAGCCTGGCGCTGACAGGCCCTGTGAACGCAGCGTGTGGATCGAGACCACCAGCGAGGGGCTCCTGGCCCTTATTTCCTTACAGACACCGCCGCTGGCGCCCCGGCCACCCCACCTTCCCTAGGGAGGCAGGAGGAGGCGCAGGCCCGGCCC
>VZSV01000036.1:1533653-1591746 GCA_013398735.1 Nothocercus julius
TTTTTTTTTTTTTTTTTGAATTCGGTATGGCCATTCTGGATTAGTAGATTCAACTAACCTTAATTTTGCCTTTTTTGCCTTAAATTTGCCTTTTCCCCATTGCCAGTAACTTCGTGTGAATGGAGGGCTTTGATTATATCTATTTTTATTGGCTCTATTTCTGTTCAGAGTGTGCCTGCAATAAAATTATGGCAGTTAAATATATGAGTGGTAACTTGAAGACTGAGCATCTTGAGAAATGTTAAAAATGAAATCCTTAATTCCAAACTAAATATTAGGTCAATTAAGTGGTGCATTGAAGCATTTTTGTTATGCAAAGATTTAGCAGATTAAGATGTGTTTTGAACATATTCCCCCTTCCCATTATGGCAAGATAATTTGATTGCATGAGGGAGTATAAACTGAGGCTCTGTGAACTGTTTGCAATATAGTTCAACCACAAACTTTATTATAAGGTGGTTCTTGTACGGCATATTACACTGTACTGCAAAAACAGTGAAACAGTGATGAGTGAAACATTAATCACCTAATGAAAATCTTCGTTTTGAACTAAATCTGTGTGTTTGTACATGTAAGTTCCTTCATCCTCCTTTCTATTACCCTGAGTTACTGACAACTTTTTTTTTTAATATGAGTTATTTCCCCCTCAATTAATCAGGTTATAGTAGATCTGTGAGGTTGGAAATACCTTTAATAGTTTCTTCCCAGTAAATTTAGTAGTGAGGGGAACAGAATCTATCTTTGTAAGAAAAAGGAAATATTAAAATATTGAGAATAGCTAATAACAGAAAAAGTGCATGTTTGTATGTTTAAAGAGCACAAATATATATATTTATGTATAACTCAAATGCATAATACATATGCATGACATCTTTATCATAGCATGAAAATAAATGGAAGTATTTCATCTTGATCTAGTTAAGAGAGCAGGAGACTTTTTTCCCCTGTCTGTATAGTGCAACTGTGGATGAGAAGTGCTGAAGAATGGTGAAATATTAAATGATATTGAGTGGCTTTGGTTTCTATGTGGTTAGAGCAGTTAGAATAGTAATTAGTTTAAAGAGTCGGGCTATGAAATACACTTTTTAAAATACTGTCTTATATAGTACAAAATCTCATTGCCTTTTTTAAATTAAAACAAATACAAATGCCATTTTTCTTTGGGGAAACTTACTTCGGGAGTGTGCATAAAATAGGAGATAAGAAAATTTTTTTAAATAAATTCCATGTGCAGATACAGTGAATAAATTTGATCAGTCTTTAGCACTGTATAAGCAATTCCTTTTGTAGAATATGAATATATCCTGCAGAATTGTTTTCTCATTCTTTGGAGGACAGTATTGTGATGAGAGGCCAGAATCCATGGTAAGTGTGGAACTTTTTAATGCCCTGAACAACTGCTTGTATAAGGATGTTTTTTGGGTTGCTTAGCAGCAGTCAGGCTTTTATTTTAAATAGCCTTTGGTGACATCTTTAGATTATTCGGAGATTTGACAGAGAAGTTATTCTAGTTTCTGAAACATCAGGAATCATTTAAGCCATGAAAAAATATGCTCTGTTTATTGTAAAATTCTGTTTATGTTTAAACATTTACAAAACTTTATATTCTGGTCTTGTAAACATTTGCGATTTCTGAGGGAGGAATATCCTATCAGATGCTACATATATTTTTAATAAATAGTTTTAAAGTGATTTACGACCCAAAACACAAACTTTGATACCAAATCAATTACCTTCTCCTGGGGTAAGTAATGTTAAGCAGTGCTTCTCTAGCTGCAAGCCAATTCTCTGTTTTTCTGTGTAGGGCTGAATATTCTTAATGAGTTTTGAATTGAGCGTATTTCACGCTGGCCTTCTCGCACAGACTAAAATTTGTAATGTAGATGGAAGAATATTTGAAATATCAGATATATCGAGAGAGACGTTTCTTAGTTGGGCAAGTGTGTTGCTGCTGCCGGCCGAGATGGGCGCTGCCCTCTGGCCCCGGTAGCCCGCAGTGTCTCTGGGCAGGTTTGTCGCACGCGGGGAAGGGTTGCGTGCTCCAGCTTCCCGCTCTGCCTCTCGCGGCTTGCGGTGCGCCTGGCCTTGTCGTTGCCAGCGTGCTGTCCTCGCAGAGGTAGCGAGCGGGCGGCGTGTCCTGCGGGGCGCCCGCGGCGGCGCGGCTGCGCCGTGGGAGGAGCAGGCGCCGGAGCTGCCGAGAGGCTCGCAGAGCCGCCCGTGAGCGTTAGCCAGGCCGCAGCCGCGCAAGAGCAGCGTGGAGGCCAAGTTTTTGCAGATGGATAGGAAAGCTTGTGAAGTGAGAGAACTGGGGGCCAGAGAGGAGAACGGATGCATGACTAAGATCCTTATAGGAGTCCAGGAGTTTTGGAAGCATAAAGGGAAGATCTCCCAGCGCTGAGGCGGCCAGATACGATATTCCTGAGCGGAGCTATTATCAGTACTTCCGTTGAAATTCTTTTCCTCCTTTTTTCTGTTTGTGCCCTTTTATGAGAGGAAAGGAGGAGAAGCTGCTCGCCAGTTCCCGTACGGGGCTGGAAGCCGGCGGAGTGAGTGGTGCCGGCAGGGGCGCGCGGCTGGCCCGGCTCCGGCTCCGGCTCCGGCGGCGCTGTGCTGGGCGCTGCGGCAGGCCAGGGGCCGCGCGGGCCTGGCCGCTGCCCCGCGCAGACCAGCGTCCCGCTTTCCTTCCTGAGCTGCTCTTTAGCAGGAAGTAGAGCTTTGGTAAGCACTTGCGAACACACGCGCAGGTGTGTGTGTGTGTGTGAGAGCCTAGGCTTTGGTAAATACCTGCCTGCCCGGGCTCACTTGCTTTCGATGCTGTGTACTGAGCAGAGGGATGTAGTTCGTGCACTCAGAAGAGCGTCTCCAGCTGATCAGACCTGCTTCACTGCAAAGGGCAGCAGAAAAGCCAGTTTGGACTCCTTACCGCGCAGCGACTTCCTTAATAAAATTCCAGAATTAAACTGGTGGACCATGCTCCAGAGCTGCTGGCTGTGCGGCAGTTTTAACTGGTTTATATCGTTCAGCTAAAGGTGAAAGCCACAAGCATAAATCTAAGCTGTGATTGTCTCAGTAGTTCTACAGAATAAGATAATCGTTCATTTCTTATGGTTAACCTCTGAGTAGAGTTGAGTATTCACTTGGTGTATTGGAGTTGTACGGGTTAATCATCTCTTTATACTGCAGTTTATTTAAAGTAATTAGAATACGCATGTTTGAAAGGAGAACGTGTTTTTTCTGGGACTATGGTGGTAGTAAATAAACTTCTGGACAGAGCATTTAATATCTTGAGACACCTTGAAATCTTTATTTAACATTATCTTGTAATGTATTTATCCTTTTTAATATTCTTTCAGTAACCTAAGGAATAGGAATGAATTCTTTATGATGTATGATTCAAGTTAATTTGGACAAAGGAGTTGTACATCAGCTTAAGTTAGAAACATTGTGGTCATTCCTAATTATAAAATGGAAAAGGTTTTCATTGTGCTGTTTTGTAGCACTTAACTGATGTAGTCAGGATGGAAGAAGATACAAAGAGGTCTGCTGAGGAGAAAGACTATTTGGGGTGTCATCTCTCTCTTGGATGGACCACAGGTCCATTCTACCATGTCATCGTGGTCTTCTCAAAGCTTTCCGCGAGTGCAGAAGGGCAATTGTGAACGGAAGGTTGGCAGCAGGCAAACATAAGCAGTGTGGATGATTAGGGGGTTGAGGCTCGGCTTAGCTCCCTGATGCTATTTCTTTGGCAATGCAGATAAAACTCTCTTCTTGGAGAACCACTGCATTCTGTGAGGGAGTAGATACAGGAGTAGATACAGGCATGGTTAGAACTGATAGGAAACTTTGCAGTGTTACCACATAGTCAACATTGCCAAATTTTGGATTTCTATGAGTATATGGATTTAAATTGCTTTTTCACTGCAAAAAATCAACTTGAATATGAAGTTCCTTTGAGTCCCTGATGAGAAACTAGGAAACTTTCTGCAAATCAGACAGAACTGCAGGAAGACTCCCACTAGATAAAGCTAACGGTAGGAGGCCTTGATGCTTGATACTTACTGTACCTAGGCCTGTGCTTTTGTTGTTCTTCTGAAGTAGGTGTAAGATGCTGCTGCTGACTGAATTAAGATTAGTTGTCATGTTTCCCTCGCCCCCAGTAACATCCACTGTGAGCCCCAGGCAGCTGTATGCTTTTTGTTCTAAGTGCACGCTTGCATTTTGAGGAGGACTTTTATGCACTGAAAACACTGAAAGCTTTGCATCTGTACTGTGAATCCTGAGAGTTGAGCACTTGCTCTTCTGTTAGAGGTTGCTCTGCGCTGGCTTGTCCTTACTCTTTCTCAAAATCTTTCTGACTTCAGGCTGCTTAAAGTATACTGCTGCTGGTTTTCAAGAGGTAGTTCTTATGTGAAAAAATATTTCATGCTTGGAAGTGGAAGTTTTTAGTGTAATACACTTAGAAGAAAGTTATACAAGTGTAACTTAAAGTAATTTATCTTCTTTGCTTTCTCATGCAGTCTTTAGCCTTAAGATACTGTTTATTCTGCTTAAAAACTTTTGAACTCAAACTGTTTTGAGATGATGTTTGGAGGAACAACTCCTGACTCTTTGCTCAATTCCCCCTTTCTGCTTAGCTTAAAGCTCATCCATCTTAACTACATGAAGAATGCTTTTTTGTTAGCTGTTTGCATGGCAAAAAGCTATAGTTCACATTGTGGAACATCCTGAGGTCTATATTATTGTAACAGGAGAGGAATGTGTGGAATCTTCTGTGGATAGTTTATATTTTGGTGCTGTTCTTCGTGTATCCTTACTTTGGATGTCTAGGAACAAAGATTGTAATCACTTGTTTAAATTGCAGTTCCTTAGCGTTTTCTGATCAAAAAGCCTCATTGTGTCCTTTCCTTCCTGTCTTGGCTGTGGGGGGGGGGAAGAAATCTGTAGTGCTGGCAATTTTAGCTAAGGTAGATATTAAATTTCATTTTTTCTGATGAGGACACATCCATGCTTTTTGTTTTTTGCTCTTGGTTGATGTAACAGCATTATTCAGTGTTATTCTAGGCTTTACCTAATGCATATGAATCTGTGAGAATACTGATGTAGCGTTCTCTGGCTGGCACTGTGTCCTGAGCCCCTGTGTGTGGATAAAAAGGGTGAGGTACAGGGGAAAGGCTCCATTTATAAAAATTATAATTTGAGAGAGGGTGGTAAGGTGAAGCTCTTAATTCTTAAGAGGAAGAAGCAGAGGGTAAAGTTGATGTGCACATGTTTACAAAAGTGTAAATCTAACCTGACTTGCGGCAGTCTTCTTTGGGGACTTGATATAAGATAGAGGAAGCAATGGAGAAGGTAAATTCAGGTTCTTCTGTGGTTGTGAACTTGCAGGTATGGATTGCAGTTTGGTGTTAAAAGCTGGCATAGCTTAAAACAGTGATCAGAATGAAAGGCGATCACTTACAGTGTGTTTGCCTTGCAGCTGAGTGATCTACTCTTTAATGGGGGTTTTATATGCCTGCTTCAAATTATTTATCACTTTCATGTATTCTCTCTTAATACAGACTTTGGCAGATGAGAGCATAGAACAAACCTGCTCAGTATTTGTTACTTTGATGTGATTGAGCACTGGGGAAAGGCTTTGTTGATGCATTTTTTCCGCTGACTACCAACCAGTGCTTGGGGGAGAGAGTAGCCAAATCCAAGCTAATAAGCAATGTGACTAATTTCTACTCCCTTTTTGTTTTGTTTTCAGCTGAAATAGAAAGCTGAGTTCCTTTTGACTCGTGACAAAGACTCCATTGTATTTTGACTCTCCAGCAAAAGTGATTGCTGTAGATATGGCTTATTTTTACTTATGTTGGGCATTAAAAACCTCTCTATTTTGTCTGAAGATACTTTTGGTGACTACTGCAAGCACATAGTTATTTGTCACTAATGGGTAACTTGTTTGGTAGCTTGTTATGTCTGGTAGTGCTGATTTTGAGCTACTTCATGCTGCTCTTAAGCAATTGCAAACTTACTTGCAAAAAGTAATAGTTTTAAAGACCCTTGCCAAGTTTAAAACTGAGAAATGTTCCTGAACTAAAAATGGAGCATTCATATAATCATCTTGTTTTTCCACATTTAAACTATAATTATGATCATTCAAATCAATAGCTTTTATGATTTCACATTGTATAAATCAGATGAAACTAAGAACCTTATAAATAAAGGAGCACGTTCTTCTTTTTTGAGTCTTTGTTACTATTTGGAATTACTTTCAAGAAGTAATCGCTATGTTTACTGTGCTGCTCTTATATGGACTTTTAGATAATATGGTTCCTTTTGCTAGTCTTAATTGCTATGTAGGTTCATGCTATGTAGGCTAGTTATTTCTTGGTCTATTTTACAGTAATTTATCAATTCATATGTAGCTGTTGAATCAAAGAATGGTTTTCTGTAGGTCAGTTTACTCATTTCAAATATTTTCTGTTACCGTAGTAATCTCTTTTTTTTTAATAAGTTCTTCAAAATGTTTGTTGATGTTTGTTTCTCCTGCAATTAGCTGTGGCCGTGGTTTCATTCACTATTAGGTCCCTAAAGTGAAATTATCCTCATTTTTTTTATTAAAAAGCACTTCAAATGATGTGGCAGTGAAACTTAGATTTGCTGCTCAGAATTGACATTTAAATATATCTGCTTATATTATTATCTTGATTAATTATGACTTCTACGATGAATACAAGTTGGCAGGTAAGGCATAGGCCAATGGACCAGGTTTTGAAAATAATATTTTTATTTTGTTGTTGTCTTCCTCCCTGCTCTCCTCCTGCTTTGGTTCGCTGACATTCCTTCCAAATTAGTGTAATTTCCATGTCACTTGGAGAAAGCCAAGCATTTTGGCAAAAGGCTTATGCAGACAGGAAACACATGAATAATATTTATAAACCTGGAATTTTGCAAAAAGTACAGCATGCTGAGATGTGTCTTAAAGTATGCCACAAGTTGTAATATGTAGAGCATAGAAGTTCAGTTGTGTTTATGGGTGGTAACCCTGTTCTGTGCTTTGTGATAAAGAATAATGGTTTTTCTTTGTCACACTATACTTAATCTCCAGTTTTGAAGAGCTATAAACCTCATGAGGGCTTTTTTATTAAACTAAGTGTCTAAGAAGCTGCCTCAGGTTTTTTCGTTTTTTTTTTTTTTTTTTTTTGAGTAAGATGGTATGCAACATGAATGAGGGGCACTTAGCACTTGAGACTTGTTATGCGTTTTGCTTTAATACTGAACGTGCATATACATATAAAGGAAAATGCATGTATAAACTTTAGGGCTGTGTTTATGGTGGTAAATACCTTGTTAGGATGCATTAAACCTGAAGTCCCTGATGCAGATGAGAACTGTGGTATTTATCATCACTTCAGTGCTAGCTGCAACTTGACTATGTGCTTTGCACTGCTCTGATGAGCCATCACTTATAAATGTGCCTTGTGATGTATTAAAGTTGTCTTATATCTTAGGTCTTGATTGATTTTCTTATTTCTCAGGAATACTAGTTACTTTATCATTGCGTAAATACAAAAAAGGAATTGATACTTGATATGAAACAGAAGAGAAAACATAACCAAATCAGATACTTTTAAGAAACTGTTCAGATGAGTGATGTGCAACAAAAATTATGCAAGTTATTCCCAACAGTGTTATGGTAAATCAGCTAAACTAAGGGCTTGCTACTTAATATTGGTTTTGTTTGCGAAAATACAGTATTTCTTGAGTTAAAGCTCCCACATAGGAACTGGAGGCAGAAGTAGGCCAAATATTATTTCCTTACTCTTTATCGTTTGTTTTTCTAGATTTTGGCAGAAATCACACATTCTTTGTTTGAGTTTTTCATTTCCCCACACTTGACATTTTATATCCTTTAAGTTTGCAAGTCTTATTCCAGTTTATTTTGCATGAACTTAAAGGTTTTTTTGGTATTGTGTCAGCTTTTCGAAGCAGGACTTTTTTCCTGAATCATAAAAATGGAAACGAGGAGCTTTGATTTCAGAAATACTCAAGGTTACTAGATAAGCAAGTCACATAAGTCACAATTAGAGTTTTCTAACCTCAAAACAGCTCGCTCTTGTTTACTCAGGGTCGTTAGTGAGTTTAGCTTAAATATATTTTACACTGAGCATTTCCTGCTCTGTATCACAATTTATGGAAAACGAATTCTGTAGTATTGCCCTGGTTTTTATGTTTCATGTCAACAACGGTTTTAAAAATAGCTTTATGTCCATAAAAAAGTACAAATCAGCTAGAGGAGGGGCTAGATATCGGTTGTCTAGATTCTACACTGTGGCTTAATGTTTAAATAAAATAAAAGAGGAGGTGAGGAGGGAGGGGCTGAGGGAAGCAGAGGCCTTATGGTTTCAATAATGTGTTTCAGGCCTGTTTGTAGGCCATAATGCTTCATAACAGTTCTCCAATTCCTAGCTATCCTGACTGCTTTCTAAGCAACTTGCTTTGTTAAGCAAGCTTTGAATAAAAGATTCCCTGACTCACAAATGCTGGTTTTCAGATCTTTTTCATAAGGGATGTTGATTTAGAATTGGTCTAATGGCTGTAGTTGTCTGGCTCTATCCACTTTGAATGCTAAAACCTGTGTATGTAAACTAGGGGTTTGTTTCCTTAAAACTAAACAGCACAAACTAATTTTTAAAATTATTTTATTTTATTATTAATTTTTTGCATTATGAAGATAGAGCAGGGTTCTCTAGAGAATGGTAGTGGTATTGGTGGCTCTGCTGCTTGCTTGTATGACTTGAAATTCTGCCTCTTACTTCTGCCCTTAAAATCAGTTTACAAGGAACACTTAACATTTTCAGAAATCCCACTAAGGCAACCGCATAGGCAGTTGGTTAGAGTTAGCCTCATGTCCTGTACAGAGAATAATACATTTCAGTTTTTCTAGGAGGCACAGATTAGAAGTGGACTAAAAACTGTTGGTGGGAGAATTTACTTATCCTTCATCTGAAGTTCACAAGAATTTGCTAATTTTCCAGAAAATTTTCTGGAGGAAGAACGTGCTCAGAAAAACATTTCAGTGATGACGAGGTATCTACCAGCACTAGTGCAGGACTTGTGTGAAGCTGCTTCTTTCTGCCCATACGGTGTTACCCTCCACTCACTTGAGAGCAACTCTTTTTCTACTGTATCTTAGTCCAGTACTTCTCTATGCCTTTTATATCACTCCAACGAACAAGCACAGGAGACTTCCCAAACAGAATAATTTAGCTTACGAGATAAAAGTTAATATTCTTTAAGTGGTCTTTTCTGTCTGTCTAAAATTTGGAATACTTTGCTTGTCTTAATCTAAGTGTCCTCTCTTTCTGCTGAGCAGTCCACAAGGCGAACTGCAATCTGTAATTCTGCCTAAGTGCTAACGCTGTCCAAGTCTTCAGATGTGCAACAATCCGAGCACGTATGGATATTGGGCTCCCTGCTAAATTTGACCTCTGTGGGATAAAACAGGCTTGTTGTAATGAAAATTTCTAGATACAGTTTACAGTTTAGCATTTTCTTCACTCTGTCTGCATGAACACATGCACATGTACACACACGTGTGTGCACACATTTAATCATTTAATTATTTGGCAGCTGTATATAGCTGTTTTTGTTTTTAATTTGGGAACCAGTCATAAGAAAATTCATGTAGATCTTGAAAATGTGGACATAAAAACAGCTGTGAAAATAAAACTTCTTCACCTTTACCAGAAAGCTCTAGGTTTTTTTCTGTGCTTTGATCTACTTACCTAAACAATTACTTCATTTCCGTAGTTTCTTAAAAACAAAAATGTGAGTGAGTAAACTGCAGTTTGGAGAAATAACTTAACACTCTCATGTTCATGTGATAATGTATAATTTGGGCTCTTTGCCTCTCTGTTGAGGAAAATGGGTGACAAATTAATGTATGCTATGTGGTGATACATAGCTCTGATTTTGATACATAGATAAGTTTTTCATTTCCTCTACCCTCTCCCTACACTATATTATTTCAGGTGATCTGTCCCCCTCGGTGTTTTACACAATTATTCTACAATCTCTGGGGTATATAATATTGTTAGTTCTGCACATTTCAAAATAGAGCCCAAATCTTTCCTTCAAGTTCAAAACTAAAATTGAATTCAAGTGAAACAGATGAATTTATTTATTTATTTCAAAAAATGGCCAGTTACATGGATGGTGGTAGTATCTAACAATAATTCATAGCAAAACAAAATACCTTTTTTGAGCCGTGAGCAGTGCAAACGGAGATGCATAGTCTGTATCCTTAAAAATTCCCTGGGATTGGTGAATGTGTGTGGTTTTTTGTTTGTTTGTTTTGTGTTGTTTGTAAGGGAGGCTGAAATAAAGTGGTATTTTGGGTGGTGTAGGCAGAAAAAGGGAACTGTTTCTGTCTTATTCTCTGAATATCCTAGTTACCTCCAGGAACTGGTGAGTATGTGGTTGGTTGGGTTTTAGAAAGGGAAGAGACCTCTCAATTCGAAATGTTTTTGTTCTTGTCTGTCTGTATTTGCAAAATATCCTTCTGTGTAATAGCTCCAGATATGCAGAGTGTCTCATTACTGTTTGGAAAGGATTTTTTCCCTTGTAGCTCGGTATGTAACCTGCATCGAAACAGACTTAAACTGGTTTCCTGTATAAAGCTTTGTCTTTGACTTAATCTTGGCTTCCCTCCTGTAACTCCACATCTGTGAGTGACTCATAATAAGCAGGCCCATCAGAAAAATATTGTGTACATTTTTATCCAAATCTGTGGGGTTTTTGTTTCTAACTCTTTTTATAGCCTTTCTACATTCTTCTCTCCGATGTAATGAATCATACAGTATCTGTGCACATACCTGACAAGAGAAGTGGTGGTGCACCCAGGGAAAGCTGAACACTAACAAATGGAAGGAATATCCCTAGTCATCAATCTGCTGAGAGCAGAGCTTTTGCATTTGGCAGCTATCCTCAGTCAGCCCCTGGGGCACTCTTCATATTATTCCTTTCCCCTATAAACAGCGAGTTCTGTTAAATGGACACTGCAGCCTTGGGCAGCGTTGGATCCGTGGGTCCCTGGCAGCAGGCAAGGCTCTGTTTCCCGAGGTGCTCCTCAAGGGTTGATGGTGCCTCCACTGCATCCAGGGGCTTGAAGGCTGCCCTGCTGCAGAGTACTTAGGAAAATGCCAAGTTTTGCTCCTCTTGCTTCTGATGATGTTTGGGCTCCATGGTTTATCACCTTTTCAGCTGTGTGACCATGTGGGAGGCTGCTCCAGCAGCTGGTGCTTCCCCTCCTGAAGGGCTCCTGGTGGGTAGGCCCTGGGAAGAGCAAAAGCGCTGAAAGATAGGACCTCATTTTACACCTTTTGCTTTCCTCTCACTGACCCTTAGATAGAAAAGGGTCTAAGACCTGCCGGTGGGCTTCAGCCCAAGGAAGCCCTTATTGGATCGCATGCAAGCAGCAAGAAGATGGTCAAGGCAGAGCCAGGGGGGTTAACTGCGGTAGGCGGAAGGAAAACATTGAAAGCATCGTTGGATTAACCAACAGCTTTGTGTTGATCCCCTCCCTTGTCTCGGGGAGTAAGCATATAGTAATGGAAAAAACGGCTGCCTGGGTAAATTTTCTCATTGCTGTGACAAGAAGTATTGTATAACAGCAGTACTTCCTGTGGGACATCAATGAGATTTTTCCTACATCTCCAAGAGCAGCTCTGTTCCAGCTGTCTCCTCAAAAATTACCTCTGTTAGGATCACAGGTCAAAGGAGTTGGTGTTATCTAGGCTATTTTTCATGTGCTAAAGCATTCTTGCCTTCTTGCTGATTTCATGTCTGCCCTTTGAGTGGTTTGCTCAGTTTTGTGCCCGCGCAGTACTTGGAACTAATATAATGTGAAAATTATTTCTGGCTCTAGTTTTGGCTGCAGGGTCCCAAATTTCCTGAAAGATTGATTTGAAGGGAGATGACAATTAACCAACTCTTCAGATGAAAGGGCAGAAGCCAGACCACCTCATCTTTTCCTTTTGCATCTTGGTACAGGTGGTATTGCTTGGGGCATAAGTACTTACAGTAACAGCCAACTGATTTTTCCTGTTTCTGAAGAATACCCAGCATCTTTTATGACTACGACTGCTCTAAGTATGAGATATTATTTTGAAGTCTTCCTCTCCTTTGAGTTTTTAACTCCTTGCATGCAGCCTGGTAATTTGTTGTACTTTCTACATAGGAGATCTAAAATAATTCTAACCTTTCTTTTCAAAAGAAAAAAGATCTTACAAACATGACAGGGAGTTTTTCCATTAGTTTGGGACCAATTATGCTTTGAGGAAAACCTCAAGTAATTTGTTTTTAAAGACATTGCTTCGATCTTTATCTAAAATTTCTTACAAGCCCTGTGCTTTTCCTGGGAGGATACCCACTGGTTTAATCTCAGTATTGAAATGAGACTGAATGAAGGATTCTTACATAGCTGTGATTAAGCTGTAATACAGCTCTTATTTTGTCTGATCTAGTGTGTTAGTTTGTTAACCACTACTCAGATACAGGAATCTACTTTCATATGACAAATATTGGAGTTCAAACATCAATACTTAAGAAGATTTTTTTGAAGAATCTTTCAAATAGGCGCTTTACTCTTTGATTTCCAGTTTATGTTTGGACAGCTGAGCATCCCAAGGCGGAAGAGCTTTTGGTTTCAACCCAGATTCTTATTGTGAGAGAAGAAAAGCTTGAACAGGCTGTAGGCTCTGGAAATGTTAGCATTACACTGAAAGAATTGGTAAAAGTCTGGATGAAATTAGGGAAGAAGTTGGAAAATTTTATCTAGAAACATCATCTGGTCTGTCTGCTGTAGGCAGCCTCGTAACCGTGAGGTAGCAGGTGTTTTGTTGGTGTGTCTTTGTTTTCTGAAGAAGTGCCTGTTTGAAGCAGCTAAAGCAGCAGTGTAATCAGGTGATGCAGGGCTGGCAGCTAGTCAGTTTTCCTGGCTTTGTTCTGGAGAGTAACTAGCAGGAAGTGGGAAAATACCCTTTATCATCTTCATTGAAATACCAAGTCTTTAGACCAAATGGTCTCTTACCCACCACATCCCATGAGGAGGAGGTGTTCTGTGGCCACCTGAAGAAGCCAGTCCCATGTGCATCTTGTAAAGGAGGGACTTCTCACGAGGGATGTGGGGGTCCCAACGCAACCCCAGCTTCACAACCTGTGTTCAGTCTCTGACTTGGCTGTGGAAATAAACAACAAACTTTCTGGATGTGTAGACTTGGCAGAGTGTTTTCTCTAGAGATAAATTTATTTTAAAAATCAGAAAAATCTGTTGGGATATATCTAAAATTTACAGTTTTTATGTATCAAATTCCTGGGCTGGGTGGACTTTTATAGCTGGATAGTTGGGCAATTAAAAAAAAAAATATGTAGGGAGAGGAAATGATTAAGTGGTAACCTGTCATATAACTTTTTTTTCCTCCTGATATTATTAGCCCCCAAATCTATGAAGCTTTTAAAGAAAGCAGCAGCAAAGTGCTATTTGTTCAAAAATCTATCTGCTGGTGGACTTTAGAGCATATCCAGAGAGTACTGCTGTAGCCTTCTGTCCTGGAGCTGTGTTAGCTTTCAGGATCTCCTAAGACTGGCTGCTGCTTTCCTTGCTGTGGGACCCACAGCGGTGGAAGTGAAAGCTCTTGTCCCTGCGATGCCCTTTCTGGCACTTGTGTGCGCCCTGAGAGAGGCAGCGCGCGCTCCGTTTTCACGCGACTTCCCACTCGCGAGCAGCGCGCACGCTGCTCCGCCTGCCGCCCCCCTCTGTCAGGCTGCATCGGTTTACCGGCCTGTCTTCTCTCATTTTGCTGTTCTTTTTGCATTTGCTGTCAAAAAGGACTCTTTTACCAGCTCTTTACAGGAATATTGAACAGCTTTAGGTAAAACATTTCTTTATCCAGGCAATTCTTTTGTTAGCTCTTGCCACTTTTGGCCGCACCATGCTGAAATGCTGTCTGTTCCTTTTCTGCTGCTTGGTTTGTGGTGGAAGTGTCTCTAGTTTTTTTCCCCCCGCCTTTTTCCCTTCTCTCTGGGCATTGCTCTCAAGTCATCACAAATGACAGGTGGCTGAAATAAGCATCTACAGCAAAAATCCAGAAAATGTTTTTTTCAAGTCTTATTTGTATTAGAGGATACAGGGGAAAAGATTCCTCAAAGAAACTGAAACCTAAATAAATGTACATAGTTTTTTGTGATACTGTCACACAGAATAAGTGTGGGCTGAAGAGGACAAGTGTCTTGCATGTCTGTTTGCATGAGTGCTCAGATGATCTAGGCTTTGATTGAAAAACCTCGTCCCTCTAGCAGGTAATTTGAAAAGAAGCCATAGATAGAGCATTTCTAGGGTGCTCATAAGACCGTTGTTTTCAACGTCAAGGCGAGGATATCCTTACATTTGGAGTCTGTATTTTTCCAGAGTTAGTTATGTCTATCAGAAGTCACAACACATTTGGTCTTTATATGAATAGCTTAATAGCTTGTGTATTAAGTTCCTCTTAACAGAAGGAGATACAGTGGAATCCACCCTAAAATGTCTAGTTATTTAACAGTCTGTTTATTGTCATTTACTCAGCTGAAATTGTTCCAATTCCTCCTCTCTGGCTGCACTACTGGAGCAAGAAAGGTCATGCATAAACTTTGTAAGTTCTACCATGCACGTCTTCATGTGTGTGTTTTTTTTAATTCTTTTTAATGAAAGGTGATATTCCTGTGTGTTTTTTTTTTTATTACCTTCAGTGCTAGAGTCTAGTTGTTTCAGAATATGGAGACCATTAGGACATTTAGTATCTGATACCCTGAAATACTGAGATCAATACCCTATGTCCCAGGCTACTTGATCAAATTTACTCTAATAATATTAATGATATTTTTCTTATTTAGAGCAGTCTACTGTGTGGACTTGGTTTCTCACAAAAACGAAGATCTGTCTTCCCATGATAGAAACAGTAATTGTGATAGTGGAAGAGAATCTATAAATTGAGCCCAATGGAGAACTAGTTGCAAAAAATCTAAGGCACTTTCTAATGAGATGTGTGTGCAATTGGTAGGCTAGTGAAAAGCCAATTGAAAAGCAGAGTTCAGATTATTATGCAAATCTTTTTTTTAAATGCTTTTTTTACTTTTCTCTTTATCCAGACACTTTAATTTTACCATAATTTCGAGAAGAAAAAAAAATATATATTTATTTTACTTGAATTTCAGCAAATGTAACTTAAGGTCTGTCTTTTTTTCTTTCATTTTTCTTTCACAATGTATCTTTTTTCCCAGAGGTTTATTTTAAGTAATTTAGCTTAACTCTGTGGCATATGGGGATGGAATTCTTTAGCTTGACTTGATATGAACAGGCTTTATATATATGGGTTGACATAAAAGCATCATCTATGTCAGTTTTTCTGACTTAGTAGAAAAAAAAAGATAAACAGATTGGTAAATCCTGAAAAATACAGAGATTTTTACTTTTCCTTGGAAAGGGTGGAAGTATGCTGTAGTTAGCACCTTTTTTTGTGGCAGTTTCAGAAGAGATCAAATTTAAGATGAGGACTTTCTCAACTTAAATGTCATGAACTCATTCCCATGCAGTGGATAGAAAGGGTGAAAAATCATGCAATATTTATCTTGAAGTATAGGATTCTATATTTCAACTCATCTGAAGTTGACTTCACTTGCTGGAATTCAAATATCTAACCCTATCTTCCCTATAGAGGAGTTTTTTGATTCAAGGAACAATTTTGGTTCCATGAAGCTGCAACTTTGAGCAGAACATGCTACATTGTCCATATAAATATAATCTTCTAAAATCTTCCTGAAGGAAGAATTTTTGATACTAACCAACTTAAAGGTAAGTAGGCTACACTTTAATAATAATTTCAAGAATTCAGGAAATGAGATGCAAAGCTGATATGTGATCGACAAAAAATTACAATAATGTATTTAAGGAAGACTTCATGTCTGTACCTTGGGTTCAGTTCCTGTAAAACATGGCCTATATTGTAACAGTTGTTTTCATAATTAAAATAACATATGTAGTAAAAGTTTAAGTTCACTATCTGTGAGAACTTGCAACAAATTACTATTGGGCTTTTTTTATGCTTTGATTAAGTAGACAAGACCTGTGTGCTTCGTAGGTACTGTAATGGCTAACACTTGTTTCAACCATTTTGTGTTTGTATTGGATAGAACCTTGGCAATCCAATATATCTTGAAAAGCAAAATCTTGGTATTAAATATTTCATGGTATGGAAGAAGTTACAATAAACATTGAGTACAGCTTAAAATACAAAACGCTTACCATGCACATTTACCTAGTCTTTTTTCCATATTTTTGAAACCGGTGTTAGGATTTTGTGTACAAAAAAAATAATCCTGCTTTTTGTGAAGGTCAGCTGAGTGACTCTTTAGTACCATAAAATAAATCGTGTTTCTACGATGATGGTATTTCCTGAGTAGCAGAGGTTGGCAGCGGCAGGCCGGTCTGTCGGTCGGGGCCTTGCACTGATTACTGTGTGGTTTGATCTGGCTTCTGTCAAATCCACCCTGGGGACGAGGGCCTGTGGCCGAAGGGTGCAGTGGTTGCCCATGGCTAGTAAGGGGGCCTGAGTTTATAGAGCTTTCCTGGAAACACTGTCAAAGCTTTGCTGTTTCCGTGTTTCCTGTCAGAAATGCTGCTTGCCTGTCAGTTGTCATCATGCGTAACGAGAAGATTTCAAGGAGTATTTCCATGGGCTGACAGCAGTTCTGCTGTAAGATCCACTGTGGGAAAGCTAAGTGCTCTTTGCCCACTCGGGCCCTATTCATGGTGCACAAACACCCGCACCTGGTGTGTGCAGCTCTCCTAAAAGCTGCTTTTCTGCTGAATGCAAAGGCAGCTCTGGTCCCTGACGTGACTGTGCCAAAGCTGTGCCACCCGAGGAAGGACAAGGTGCGTGGGAGCTGTAAAGGCTCTTTCTTTTTGTGGCTGAAAGTGCCCTTCTAAAGTAGGGCTGTCCTAGAGACTTGTTGGACTCGCTGTTTAAAAGCATTCTTGTAGCTGGGGATGATGGTGGTTTTGGCAACCCGTTTTGATGGGAAGCAAATCCCATCATAGTGTGCTTGTGTATGTATTTCCTAGGTTAGGACTGTTGTTAGTTTAAAAAAAATAAAAATTGCAAGGCTTTCAACTGATTTTTGTTTTTTAAGAACTTGTATAAATTTCTGAACTTTTTGGAATTTTTTTAATCCTTTACCTGCAAAAAATGGACTTTCTGTGGTGGTATTGGAAGGAGGGAAAGAAAAGAAAAGAAAACCCAAAAGACTTTAGCCTGGCAATTAGTAAATAAATCGACAAGATTTTTCTTGTGCTTGGGAACACTTCCTGTCTTCAAGAGTGATTAAAAAGACTTTAATGATTTCAGGTTAACAATGAATGTTTCACGTACATTTTATAAACCTGGGGCAGGGGGACTTTTTTTCTTGTGAACCCAGTTTAAAACTTTCCATCCCCTTCCTCCTGACTTTCTGCATGCTTGTTGCTCTATTACTGTATCCATGCAGCATTTTGTGGGGCTGTTAAAAATAAAACTGTAGTAATAAACTATTATAAAAATCCTAGAATTTATCATGTCAGATTTCTATTTAAATACCCATGCCTGCTACTGTCTAATCCATCTCTCATTTATATTTGGAGTAGGAAGTGTGTATTTGTAGCTGCAGTGAAATCAGGCCATTCCTAAAGCTCTAGCCTAGCCTTCCATTTATTGCATTCTTTCCTGTAGTTTATTTTCTATACTTTCTGATTAAAAGCATGTTGGTCATATGTTTCAATTTAAACACAGTGTGTTACTTCTCATTTCCCTAATGCATTTCATAGCTATTCCTAAGCTAATGAAAAACTTGTAGGGACTTGTATTGGTGAAGTGTCTGCCATCAAAAATAACCCTAATGTTCAGCTGTCTTTTCTTTCTGCTCATATCTGTGGCTTGTAAATCTGAAAAACTTCCTGAATCTTTTCCGTTTTTTCTCTCTGCTTCCGGACAGCCTTGCCCTTGCTTTACTGCTCTGGTACAGGCGCTTGCAGGTTTCGAGGGTGAGGACAGGGTTTTACTCTCAGATTTGTGGACTAGTGTACCCTGGAATAGCTCCTAGAGCAGGACAGTTGCTTGACAGGTTTCATTCAGCAGCTTCGTTTTCGCCACCCAGTAGTTTGAGAGGCTTGTACAGCAACTGTCTTCATGTTCACTTGCTTACATTGGTTGTGCTAGCTGAGTTCATGTTAATGTATGACTCGAATTGTTTGTGTAATCTGAAGAGGGAGGGAGGACTAAGCATCTGGGAGGGAGCTTGGAAGCTGCCGTAGCGGGACAAACTAGGGGTCTGTTTTCTACTTGAGAAATACAAACAGAAAAACCAGGATAATGGCGAGCCGCTCACTTCAGTGGCCTGACAGAATTCAGGAAACTTTCTGCACTTGGTGCTGCGTTTGGAGGCAGCTTTTTCTGGGAAATTATCCTTTTTGTGATTTAGCTTTGCTTCTGGAATTGGTTACTAGATCTCAAGTCGCAACACGCGTAAGCTACAACATATGCAAACAGTTGTATGTTTTTAAGTGTGATCATTTAGATTAACTAAATATACAATTAGGGATTTAAATACACAGAGGAGAGAATCCAGACCCTAGCAGAGGTCCTGCTCTTGACATTAGTGATTTATAGGGTCTCCTCAGAAGCCTCCAAGCCCTGCTCTGAAATAGGTTAGTGCTTGTTCCCCTTGGTTTTCTTGTGCTGACTGAAAAGTGCTCTGCAGGTTGTATACTTTGCTTCTAGCCTACGTATATTTAGGTTAGTTAATGATCACTCCTCTTAAGTCAGCTCGCTTTATAGGTTAACTTCAGATGTCCCACTGCATGGTCAGGAGAGCCCCAGCACGCAGGGGTACTCCTAGGTCCTGGCACATGCACATCTGGTGATGCCCCTTTTCCCTGATGCAGTCCCTTTGGGTGCTGTGTTCTGATTCAGACCTCTCCATTTCCCCCTTTCAGTCTTTGCTTCAACGGGTTATGCAGGTCAAGATGTTAGAGGCCTTCTCTGGGCTTTCAATTCTCATTTGTCCACAGCTGGTCCCTCCCCAGTTTTTAATTTTGATATATTTTGATTTATTTTGATTTCCTGTGCCCTTCTGGCTATTTTTTTCCCCTAAATATCCTGTTGGTACAATTACTTGACAAGGTGTACCAGATGATAAATCGCTAGACTTGCTCTCATTTACTGTTTAATACAAATACAGATTAATATACAGTAGCTCTACTGGGCAAATACAGTCATCTACTTGGGCTGAAACTTCAGAAAAAGACTGCAAAATGCAATTAAGTATTAACCAACTCTTGAGAGTTCAAAATGTTTACTACATGAGAAAAAATAGTACCTGGATTTATAATTTGAACTTTACATATAAACTTGTAAATTTTCTTTTATGCACTCTGTAACCAGATATTGCCTTTTCTTTTTTTAACAGCTGCTGCTGAGGGCAAAGGGAAAAGTGGGGAAGACTTTTTTCAAAAGGTAAGGAAGGAAGTTTATAAAAGCAATCTATGAGAGGAAAAAATATTCCTGTTTGTTGTTCATTCATGAAATCAGCTAGTTAAACTTAACAGGTAACAATTTGCATTATATTGTTCAAATATTTTTGTTTGTTCATGTCAAATGACATATCTATTAACCATCAGCTGTGCACAGAATATCGTACCAAATTTACTTGGTGTATTCTGCTTATTCACATAGCAGTAGAATTGTTCTTCACTTTTAAACCTCAAAATACATGTTATAAAGCATCATCTTGATTAATAGAAGAGGGTTTGCCTAAAAAGTTGTAAGGTGGTCTTAAAATTTTTTTTATGTCTATGGATAATGCTGCATCCTGCTATAAGTTTAATATAGTGGGTCTCTGGTTTGTTTTTGATTTTGTCAAAATATTGATGTGAAATGTGTTGTGATATCATTGAAAGCATAAGCATTTGAACAAGAACTGCAAATCCTTTTTAAGAAGGAAAGAAATACATGATCCATGCTGATTCAATGAAGTTTGTGGTTAGACAGCTACAGAGTCACAGAAGAGTTGGAAAAAAATAGTCGTGCAGCAACTAGAACTACAAAGCAAAACATGGTCAAGAGTAATGACTGTGAAATTACTTTTGCAAAGCAGCATATTTTTCAGGTATAGTGTATAAAACATTTGAGTTATGTTAATGAAAACTATATACATTAAGCAAATAAAGATGAGCTCCTTCGTCCCTCTGTACAACAGAGAAACCAATGTCAGTCTTCACACTGTAAGGGTTTTGAAACTCTTCTTGATTGGGTGTCTGTTAAACAAGCAATTTTGGCATATTTTGCATGTTTTGATTATGTTTTATAGTACAAGTGACTTCTCCTATTTCTAAGAAGTTTTCTGTTCTTGACTGGTAATGAGTTACTTTTTGGAAAGTGCTGCTTGTACTGAACTTTTCAGCCTTGCTGTGTATAGAGCAGAATGGGTCAATTTTTCTTCCTTAGGATTTTATCAAAATACATGAGGATTTTACTTTTTTCAACAAAGTTAAGCATTACTACATCCATACTATACTAAACAAGCTATGCATTACTCTGTCTGCATGTCATTGTTTGCAACACAGTGTTCTCACATCTGAATAAAACAGCTTAAGTCTTGAAGCTAAAAGCAAAATGCTTCCTGTCTGTGGTCAAGTGGACTATATATTTGATACCTGTAACTGGATAATTAATAAACAGATGTTTAATAGAAGTGTGCTACAACAGATAAGTATGTAGACTGCACAAGTGTGTGTAATATAATGTGTAATTTAGATCTGGATGATGTGGTAGGTTCAAGCTGCTCTGCTCTGGCTAGCATTGTTTCTGTTGCTGAAGCAACTCGGTAGCTTGTTTTTGGATGACTGCAGTTTCTGTGTACATACGCACCATACTAGAGCTAATAAGAACAGATGGAAACCATCTTTGCAAGTTTTCTCCTTTGTTCAAAAAAAAAAAAGTCCTTGGCCAGTTGCTCACAGCTTACTCACTGTCTCTGTCTGCGCAGTTTCCTTTAGTGAGAGTTAAGCTTTTTCCCTTCTCGTGTGAAGTGAACCAGGCAGGGTTTCTGGAGACACGGTGAGGAGTCTTCACGTGTTGGGCTTGCATGGTGAGGGGGACAATTTGTGGCATTAAACACCAAGGTGGCGGGGTATTTTCAGAGTCTTGATGTGCATTTGAGACTAGGCTAAATGCGTTTTAAAAACAGTCTTTGGCGGGAGTCTCTCTCGGGGCTGTGCTGTCACTTGCGTGCGGATGGCGTGGCTCGGGGCGCAGTGGGAGCGGAGGGTGTAGCTTCCGGTGCCGTGCGGGGGCCGCCGGACAGACTCCGCGCTTGACAGCGTGCCGAAGCGTGGCGCGAGCGCGGTGTGCGCCGCGAGGCCTTGCTGTGCGAGCGCGGGAATGGTGGAGCTGGCGCAGAGGCAGAGCTCCGCCAGGGCGGCCCTGCGTGTCGGGAGGCGCCCGAGGAGCGAGAGGCGGCTGTGCGCGGGGCTGCGGGCCGGGGCGGCCGCGCTGCGCGGGGAGGCCGCTCTGCGCCTGAGGCGTGGGTGCTCGAGCCTGGTGCAAGGCTCCTGGCGAGAAGGGCTCTGTCCCCGGCCTGCCGGGGTGCGAGGAAGCAGCTCTGTCTTCTGTCATCATCGCGCAGGCTGCCGGTGGAGGTGAGCTGCTCTTATCAGCTGTGAGCTCTTGAGTTCATAATAGTTTTACTGCTAAAATACTCTGTGAAATAATGCATTTAGTAAATGTGTGTTCTGCTATTGCTGGTGGAAATACAGAATAAGCCACCATTCTCTAATCAGCTCTTGGCTATGGTGGGCAAGCTAAGCTGCCTTTTCCACGCTGTCATGGGGCAAAGAATCAAGTGATGAAGTGTTGCTTCCTCTCCTCCTGAATTACATGTAAGAAAGTAAGAAACAGATATTGCCTGTATTTCAGCAGTGTCTCTTCAAAAAAAAAAAAAAAAAAAAAGTCCGAGGACTTGAGCACGCTGTTTTCTACTGCTGTGCTGTTCGTGCTGCTTACACCCCAGCTACCCTTCTGGAAAGCCCCAGCGCAGCCTAGCACGGATCTTTCACAGCCGCTGTAAGGTGGTAGTGTTGAGCACTGAACAGGTTTGTAATGTGGTGGCCTTGTCCCTGCGGCTTGCCCCTCTGCAGTTAAGTGGCAGGTAATCTTAACTGAGCATGGATTGCTTTGCTGTTGTGTTACATATCTTGTGTAAAAGATCCTTATGGTCCTGGCTGTATATATTATTGTCCTAATTTATTCCGTCAGAGTAATACATGATAAAAATATGTTCCTTTTTCTTGATTCAAAGTCCCATTTCAGTTAATGGTGGAATTTTTCCATAGAGTTCCACAACATCTGGTTCATGCCTCATAGGCAGGCAAGGCCCTTCCCAGGCAAAGCCAAGGCCTTGTTCCAAGGAGCATATAACTTGTGCTGCACTGCAGATATGCAGGGCAGTTTTACATAAATGTAGGAAGGTAGTGGGTCTCTGCCCTGAAAAGTTTATAATCCAAAACAGATGATTGTTGTGTGGATAGAGGGGAATTCAATACATCATTTCCATTTACTTTCAGCTCTTGCCTCATCTCTCTTTTTTTCTTTTTTTCTTCCCTCTCTATCTCTTTTAACATTTACAAGTCTTACTGATGACCTTTCCTTTGAAATTTCTTACCTTAACTGTGGGATTGTTGTGTTGGGGGTGATGAGCGGAACTGCCAGTGCTAAATATGGTAGCGTTTGTTCCAAGTGCTTGACTAAGTCATATGCGAACTGTTCAGCCTGTACGTGTGTTAGTCATGCATCTGTTGGAGTATTCCTGAATGAGCTTCTTAGCTCTCTTTCCTGGCTTTCAAGGGTTTGGAGAATCTGGCTTTGTGGAATGCCACAACATATTACCAGACAACTGTAACTTTGTGCTTATGAGATTTATTATTTCTCAATGTTCAAGGTGTGTGGGTTTGGAGAATCTGGCTTTGTGGAATGCCACAACATATTACCAGACAACTGTAACTTTGTGCTTATGAGATTTATTATTTCTCAATGTTCAAGGTGTGTGTGTTTTTTTTTTTTTTTTTTTTTTTTTTTTTTTTTTTTTAAATTAAAGAGCAATGGTATTGGTAGAAATAGCATTCTCTTACACAGTTGCAGATACCTGGGATTTATAAGCTGCCACTGTGCTGTGCGTTCTGTTATACAGTAAAGGAAAGAAAATCATGCAAGCCTGGAAATTTTGGGAATGTGAAGATGCAAATGGAAATGTTAGATGTATGTACCCAAATCTCATTTGCTAATTTTAAGTCTCATGGCAAGTAAGTCAGGGCTAGGGTTTCCTTTTCTTGCTATTGTATGTAACATAAATATCACCAGTGGCTTCTTTCATTATATATTTTATTATATAAACAATGTTCTAAAAGCTACCAATTTAATTTTTGGAATCAATATTTGGTCAAAGTATCGGTTAGTTAGCCTTTTTTCAATATTGAAGTTAGAGAAAAAAAAAAAGGCAATAAGAGATAGGGAGGGGGAGTTATTCAATTACTCGAATAAGCAAATAATAAGTATATCTCACTGAATCTCTTGCTTTTCTGTGAAATTTCCCTTCCAAAAGCAATAATTTTTGATCAATGTCCATTACCTGTTCTTTGTTTAAGGGTCAGCAGCAAAGGAGGGAAGGAAACCCTCTTTGCAGTGTCCTGTATTTTCACTCATGTGTAACATTTTCCAAAGTATTTGTTGGACTGACATGGGGCAAGCCTTGTAATTTTTGAAAAAAAGTGTGTAAATTACATTGTGTTAGGATGTGTATATACATAAACACCCTTGCATGTATGCACTGTGTATCTTGTGGTGGATCCAGGCTTAACCAAATGAGGTTTACTATTCTGTGCCCTCTGTAGGTCAGGCTAAAAGTTGGTCGGTCTTCCTTTCTGATCTCTAAACATAAAACCTGCAGGAAAAGCTCCAATTCTGTTTGGGTCAGTGCACTCATATGCCTAAAATATTAATAATTGACTTGAGACTAAGATGTCTCAAGTTGATTATAACCTGTGTTCGGCAGTAACTTTTGAAGGGCTTTCCATGTGTCTTCATCCATGACTTCTCTCCAATGCATGGCGGTAACTATTTTTTCCCTAAGGGTATGTTGTTCTTTCTGGTGGCAGCAGCGCACCTATGGCTTCTTTCAGTGCTGTTTGTTTTGCTGGATGAACCCGATGAATTCATGCTGATTTATACTGCGTCGGTTTTGTGTCAAATTCAGTGCTGGGAACAGTCTGTGAACTGCAGAAGCTGGTTCCACACCTTCTGTTTTTTTGCATGGAGATCAGTAAATGCCTGGCATTAAAATAAACTCTTAATGCTAAATGTCTTCATAGTACGTGACAAGGATATATTAAGCCCGTGCATTTGCAGAATTTGCTTGAAATACCTGACTGCTAGTCAGTGATAGGAACGTGAGCAGGAGCTTCTGATTTACGTGTAGCTTCCTCTTCCTGAGAAGAGAAGGCAAGTGTTTAGAGATGCTGATATAGGGTAGAGTTGGAAGAACTTCAGTAGTAGTCAGCATTGAGAAACTGAGATGGAGAATCCTGCCCTGCTTCCATCAAAACCACATCCAGTGGAAAAGAGGAGACTAGATTGGATTTGTGTCTCTAAAAAGGCAAACTGAGAATGCTTGCGTATTGTGCTGAGATCAGTTTTGCGTAGTTAAGAGGTGGGAAGACTCCATTCCTGGGGAAAACTGCACTTACCATTTCTCTAATGTAGCAGCCATTATTATGGATCATTAAGGATCCCTTAAATCATGTTTAAAATGTTTTATAGCTTTTGGTGTAGTGGAGATGATCTGGAGAGTTTCTGTGGTATGAAAGCTGTCAAAGCTCTTTGGAAGACCTGATCCTTGGAGTGCCCACCATGTGTGGAAGTCCTAAAGTGGTGACTCTCCACTTCCCACTGTTGTTGGAAGTAAGTCCCTTGGCCAGAAACAGAAAGTGTGAGGGATTTACCTTCCTTTGCTGAGTGACTGACTCTCTGCTTCACTGCCTTAGAGCTCGTACTGAATTCTGAACGGATCATGTAGTTTTGTTTGTAAAGGGTTTACTTGTTGCAGCTTTTAGATGCAGTAACACTATTGCCATATTTACATGTTTAAAGAGGGACCTCTGTTTATATTCTCTCCCAATATGTATGATAATGCCTATCAGATAAAGTGAAAGTTGATTTAAAAAATAAAAAAAGTGTTCATGCATGTACTCTTGTACCTTCTACTGTTCATTCTGTACTAAAAATATCCTAATAGAAAGAGAATAATGTAGATTCCAAAGCCATATTCATGTAGGTAATGTTCCCCAATGCTGTTTTTCCTAATTTGGAGCTTTTAGGTATAAGCTACGAGCTTAGCTGTAAAACTGGTTTTGGATACATTGCTGCCTTCATAATCCTTAATTCTACTATTGGTCTAGGCAATCTAAATGAAGGAACTCAGAAATAATTCATAAATTTTGTAGATTAAATTCTCACTGTGTCCTCAGTCTGTATTGGGTGATGCCTTTTTTACACAAGAGCACAAACCCTCTAGTATTACAGGCGTTCAGGAATATCCTTTCACTTTAGCCTGAAGAAAGGTAGCATCAATACTGTGGAGTCAATAGTTTTACTGCCCTCTTTGAGATGTGGCTCTACTGTAAGCAGTGAACTCGAAGTTGTGAAGTTCGTATATAGGCCAACTAGCAAATGTTTCTATAGCCAAGAATTATCTGTGCTAAAAAATAAAACAAAAACAACAGAAATACCAAAACCAACCAAGCAGAGAGTCTCCGGATGCTTTTGTTTTGCTTACTTGCAAAGTATCAGCTTTTCCTTTGGGGACTGTACAGATGGTGGTGTATGAAAGCTGAAATACTGTTTTCTTGCTTGTCTTTGTTTCAATTTTTATTTAGAATGAGTTTGTTCAGTTTGTATTTTGCCAATATGTAGAAAATTATTGCACTAACATTGGCAATGCTTTGTAAGGAATTCAGTTGATTGCAAAAATTTTCCTTGCACAATTCCCTTCAAAAGTGTTTTTAAAAGAATCTTCTTGTGAAATGTTTAAAAAAAAATAAAAAAAAAAAAATAGAGCCCTAATATAAATAAATGTGAGTGGTGGGGTTGTTGGGATAGGAATTCCTTACTATACCCAACATGTGAGCCAGACTTGCAGAAAGACTACTTATCTGTACTGAGCTCTGGGCTAAGTTTTGTCATCTCCTTCTGTTAACTTCTTACAGTCCCCTCTTTCCTTGCCACACGCAGTAGTCTTGGTCCCCCACCATTGATGTGTCCGGCGTCTGGCATCTCAAACTGTGGCATAAGCGATGTTCGAGGCTGAGTTCATGCAACTCTGCACAATTCCTTTTGTGTCTTGTTCTCTATTCCCATCCCTGTTTTCCCACCAATCATTAAATAAAATACTCCTTCTGGTAACAGTTACACCCATGCCCTCTGTTCTTGCTGCCAAAATGCTTGTGCAGGAATTAGTCATCTTGCTTCGCAGATACTGCTGCTTTCCCATCTCGGCGTTAGAAGAATAAGCATCAGCTCTTCCAGACTTTTACTTGTTTACTGTGACTCTTTAGCTCAGGGTCCTGCTTTTTCTGAAAGCATTTCTTCTGCTTTTATGACAACTGTTCTGCATGTGTAGAATAAATTACAGCAGTAATTCTCTGGTATTAATAAACGGTATTAATGCATCTATACTCGTGGGCATGCCCTGCTCTAAGCTAATAGAACTTCTCAGAAAGTAGAAGGTGTAAGATGAGCATTTTTTTTGCCTGTGATCAAAAATATTTTGAGACTTGTCTGTTCTGTGTGTGTGTTCTTTTTTTTTCCTTTTTTTTTTTTTTTTAAAGGCATCCTGAGATCAGATTTAAAATTGCCACATGGTCACATGTCAGCAACTGGGCAATGCTGCAAGTGAAGTTCTCATTTGAATGTTATAAAGTTATAATGAGTAAAACCTACAATACTGAATTTTAGTGCTCTGTCTTTCTGAGACTTAGTCAATTCAGTTCCTAGTGCCTTTATTCTGGTACTTTTGCTTTGTTAACTAAAAGCACTTTTTATAACACTCTTAAGATATATATTTCTGATGAATTTCACTTTGCCTTTCAAAGAATGTTTTTGTTAAAATTGTAACAAATGCACCAATCCAGTGAAACCCTATATATTTAAATGTACTGTGCGTGGGCCTGAATTTCACTGTGGTTCTTAAACTTGTATTTGACATATGAGCTTGACTTTCATATTCAACTTGCTTTAGAAGAATCTGCTGAGCTCTCAGTTTACTTTGTGCTGTTTCATTGAGCTGGAGCATTTGGAGCACTTGACCCAAACTTTCTTCTAAAATGTCTAGTTCCTTATACCAGACAACTTTTGTGTTTTTGCAAATGATGGGGGCTAAGGATCTGGATCGAATTTTACATGAACATATGTCTACTCCCCAAGCCTATATGCAGTTGTTTGCTGAGATGAAGATAGTATTAAATCTCAGTTTTATCTCAGCTACTTCACTGTTTATGTAAGGTTGTTTTAGGTGTAAAGGAGAAATAACAGGCATAAAATATGAGGATGATATCTTACCTTATGGCAAGATAAGTACACCTAGAATACTCTGAATTGCCTTTACTCATAGTATTTTCAGTTAACTGCTTGAATTAATTTTATATTCTGAAGAATATTTCATATAATATTTGGAAGAAACAGTGTTTATGTTCTTTTATCACATGATAGATGTCAGTATAGTACTATCATATTTTGTTCATGTTTTTGAAGGCACCTAACTTTGCAGTGTTTTTTAGGTGTTTTTAAAATCAGATTCCTGCAGTCATTGTGTTCTTAAAACTTGCCTAGTTCATTATTCAAAGCCATGCCTGCAAAGCTTTCTCAGTTATTTCGTTTTAATATTTTCAGCTGCCGTGGTATTTAACCTTACTACTTAAATACCTTTCGTTATATACTCTATGCAATGCATTCCCTGTGAATAATTAAGCAATTCAAATGTCCTTATAGAAAAGCGAAAAGATGCCCTCTAGGATTCGATGGTTGGTTGTGCTGAGAGAGCGGATGTTGATGGCAGGAATCTCTGTTTCTGCCTGCATAGCTTAGTAGAACATAAACATGATGCTTGGCTGGGTTTCTCCACCTACAAGTGTGACTGAACTGCTCTTTGACAGTGTTTTGGACCTGCATATAGAGTTCTAACATTTATAACAGCATATCTATCATGTCATTGAAACATCTTGTTTGTAGAAAACTGTATTTGTCAGGTTTTGAAAGGCCATTACTGTATTACTGCCTTTTCTTTGCTACTGCTCCTTCTAGCCTTTGTTTTTGACTCTGCTCTCTTGCACAGCTGCTTCTCCCTTAGTGTCTTACTCACATGTAAAATTGTTTTGACATTTTTACATGTTTTTGAGATTCAGGGGAATAATGGGAACGGAGACAGCAGTGTAACAAAACAGCCCCCTTTCTTTCAGCCGTCAGTTATGAAATGTTCATCCTGAGTATATGTAGTCCTCCACAAACATAGCAGGCTGTGCTCATCCAAAGAATGCTAATGGCAGCGGTTTTTAACCCGGTGACAAGTCAAGTTCAAAACAGGGTTGCCAAACAAATCTTTCTACTGTCATGACCTTTATCTGCATATTGTTCATAGACCTCTGTCTTTCCCAGTCCCTTACCTACACTCACACTTGGATTTTTTACCTCTTCAGAGATTTTAACCATATAGGTAGACCCTGAGAGGCACTGCTTAGTAGTACGTGTTGGGGTTTGCCTCTGTCTCTGTGAGCTTTGCAGGTGCATTTTCTTTTTCCCTCCCTGAAGAGGAAGGCATATTTATTGATGCTATGTTAAAACAGACCAGGAGACATCTTGAAAGTGGGGATGTGCTTGTGTGGGAAGTCCAAGCTGGTGCTGTGGATGGTGGCCAGACGCTTGGCAGTCTGAGGTGCACATGGGTGACAGAATGAGCAGAGTAGCTGAGGTTTTCAGGTCCTCTCCCGTATCTGTAAGAGCTGGAACTTAATCCTCACAAACATTCTTTTCTGGCTACTGTGCAAGCTCAGCTATCTATATTTTGTCTCCTTTTCTTTTCTTTTCTTTTTTTTTTTTTTTTTTTTNTTCTGAGTGTTTTTTTCCCCCCTTTTTCTTCCTGGACTTGTTAGATTAGCATTACCTTGAATTATTTTCAGTTTTAAGCTTGCAAATATCTTTTTTTGGGCATACCTTTTATCTTGCTGGAAGATATTTTAATATTAGGAAATACTCTTTTTGTAAGGATATTTTAATATTAGGAAATACTCTTTTTGTAAGTTGTGCAAACATAGAACTGAGAATCTGTTGACTCTAAAGCTGTTGTAGAGATAGCTTGAGGCCTGTCTCATTTGTTCACTTTGAACTGCAATTTTGTTACCTTTTTCCTATCTGCACGAAGAGGCAGTTTCTGATAGCCCAAGCCAAGGCCTTTTGCCTGGAGAACTTTGGAGGTAGATCCCGTTGTCAGGGAAGGAATTGTTGAAACTTGTGCTCGGTGCCAAATTAAAGCAGAGGCTGGCTACCTGTGTCATCTGCATCAGCCTCCTTTTAAGAAATAGAGCATGGTCCCAGCAGTGATCCATGCAACAAAGCAGCAATATTTTGCATAATGGCTCAAAATAAGGTACTGCTACAGCAGTTTATGTGTTTGAGCCTAGGGACGGAACAGGTCTCGTATGGGTCCTGCCATGCATATGTGCGTCTCAAAGGCTGCAGTGCCTAAAAAGGAAATGGTTATTTCTTTTTAAGCCCCTGAATTCTTCCAAGTCTGTCTTTGTGCAAAATATTTTTCTCTGTGTTTTGATCCTGTAGAACCACGATGGCTTTCTTGCTGGCTTGCAAGGCAAAGTATGTAACATCGGGGCTAAATTTGTTACTATTTGTAGCCCTTTGGGCTAAAGTAGTGATAGGTTAAGCACTGTCTAAACTTCTTCTGTTGGTATTGTTGATCTAAATGTAGGTATTTCTGCTTCTAATATACACAGAGGAAAATCCAGGACAAGTCTTTGAAGACAAGAACTCAGCTGTTCAAAACAGTACTTCGATAACAAAAGCTAACAATGGATGTAGAAATTCTTTGCTGCTTAACTTTTTTTAATATACAGAACCTAGTTTTGTGAAAATAGATGTTGGTATTCTCACATATAGAGTAAGATAAAACATGCACCTTTTCTAAAAGTAGAATTTAAAGTTGGTGTTCATAGGGGTTTGAGCATACGCGATTATTCATCATTTAAATAGTGTGTATCTATTAAAGTGCAACACGTTTGCTGTTATGTAAACAGCATTGAACTGAGGAAATTAATCTGTCACCACTAAAAAGGAGAGTGTAAAGCTGAAGCTGAAAAGAAAACTGCAGTTGCTGGCAGTCCCAAAAATGCTCAGGTCCCTCTTACCAACCTGGGCTCTCCTCTCACCCTACCCAGGAAGGAGAGCAGGAAGGGCTGGTGTCACTACCTCCAGCAGCAGGCAGCTCCCTCAGCAACCGCTCACTCTATGTGAGAAAAGGTCTGGCTGGTTGGCCATTCATCTTATACGTTCAAAATACTTCCTCTGCATTTTTAAATGCTTGTGGGTTTCTGAGGAGTTGTTTTGGTTTTCTTTCTGCACTCAGTGAATTCCAGTTTCCATCCAAAACATCTAAACAAAAATTACAACTTGGAGAAAAATGATTTCTTACTGTCTCAATGTAAAAACTCCCAAGAGTATTTAAGCTATAACTTTTCCCACTATGTCCAGAGTAGCTGGAATACAAGGAGGCCAAAAGCTTTTGATCCAACTGCCTTAGAACTAGGATTTTTTTTCCCCCGAAGGCCTGATAACGTGCAGCTGGAGCTATTTTTTTTTCCAGAGCCAGAACAGTCTTACTTATGAAATACAGTTCTAGTTCCTCTAAGGGTACCTTTGAGAACCTCAGTTTCTCAGAAATTATTTCCATTACAGAACTTCTTGGGTAGTTAATTCTCAGAGCTTGCTGTATGTGCAAAAGAAATTATTTTCTGTGATGAGGGAAAGAAAAGGATTCAGTGCTGCAGCAAAAAAAACCCTTTCTTTTATAATATGTGGTTTCTGAAATTGTGAAGAATACTGATTGCAATGTTTGTACAACATTTTTATTAAAAATGCCTTGCCTGATACAGCTCAAGACTGTATTTGCTTGTTTTAATACCTGCATATTCCTGGTGCCCTGTGATAGTCTCCTGATGAGCTATTTTGAGTTTATGGTTTCCCAGTGTATAGAACAAGTTCTTTAGCCTCAGTAGATGTGCCTGGTGTTTTGTGGAATTTGATTCTGATCCATTAAAGTGAAGCAGGCACAGGCCAACTCTACAGAGCCAAAAGAATACATGATTGGAGGAAATCCTCTGTGTGTGTGTATGTATGTATATATACATATATATATATATATGTGCATGTGTGTATACATATCTATATAGATATCTATGAAGAGCTTTTTTTTCCGTGTTGGCTAGCTTGAGTTTTACAAATAAATTGTATGTTGTTTTGCATCAGATAAGTGCGAATCTAACAGTATTTGAGCTGCTCAGCTCAAATCAGCAAGTACAATTTTGGAAGCCTGCATAGTATCTCAGGTTTAAAAGTTGTTTGCAGGTGAACTGGGGGCAAGAAAAATAGTCTTAAAACCAAAATGACAACAATCACCCTTTGAAGGCAACCTCATGTATCTTAATTTATGGTAGTTCAAAATGACATGACTTAAATTTGATAGAGTTTATTCATTTACATGAAAATATCCTCTAAATTAATTGAATTCCACTTCCTCTGAGATTGGCCTCGAATGTGCAGTAGCCAGTGGCAGTTATTTGAACTTCATGGAAACGGGAGCAGCATTCTTCATTTGCCTTTTGGATTTCTCTTGAAATTTGCTTGTCATCAAAACAAAAACTCATTTATATTCCTACCCTCAAGAATTGGACTTACAGCTACTACTATTTGAAGTAATAATAATCAACAGATATAAAAAGAGTAAAAATAATTTTACATAAATGTTTTCTTTGAACAGATTATGGAAGAAACAAATACACAGATTGCTTGGCCATCAAAGTTGAAGATTGGAGCAAAATCGAAAAAAGGTATTTTTTTTTTTATTTTACATATTTATATGCATTTAAAAGGCTTAGTTCCAAAGGTAGTTGAACTGATCAAGCAATTCTGTCTTTAGCTTTACCTTATCAGCACTGTCAAAATAAAGATCTTACCAAATTACCATCATCTGGAAAACAGCATGAAGGTCACATCTTCTCCTGTTAAGAGCTGAGAAGTGCACTGATATCAGTTGCAGAACTGGGACAAAATTTGAGGGGGAGGGAAGGAGAAGGAGGGAGTTCGAAATAATACAACTAGCTGTACTGAGCTTGTCTGTGATGGGAATCTGGGAAAGTCTTAACACCAAAAGAAACTTCAGATAGTGAATGGCTGCTAACCAGGCATTCATGCAATATATAATGCAATGGAAATTGTTTCAAATGACTGCAAAGAAAGATGTTGACTCTAGTCAGCTGTGCTCTAGAAAGTTGTATGTGCACCTAAGATGATAAGAAGGCCTTAACACAGAGGTTCCTATTCCTGGTGAAATAACTGTAGTTTATACAAAACCCTATTACTCTGTTTACAATTGGCATTAATTGTCTGCAATTCTGTAACCTTTCATTTGCTGCTCCAACAGCTGTTTATTTGGGGAACATTCAAATGCCTAATATAACCTGGCTCTGCTTAATGACACTTTGTAATTGAGACAAGGGTCTGCAACAAATAACTGGCCAAGTCTCTGTCAACTTGAACTCAGATCTTCTTCCCCATCTTCTGGGTGGGGAGTGAGCATCTCTTTAGAAGCCCCTCACTGGGGGAGCTTGTGCCCCAGCCACATCTCTCTCTCCTACCATATCCAAGTGTACCATTTTTTTCATTTATCTTCTAGTGACTTTTGCCTGCTGTTTCAGTCCTTCATTGTATGGTCATGTATGATGAAAGACTGCATGTTACACTGTGTGTCTGTAGCAAGCATACAGTCTGACCATTCACAGTTTTCTTCTCAAAATACAAGAAAGCATCAATAGGAAAATATGTCAACTACTCCTGCTTGCTGTGTTGTCCAGGCTATCATGAAACTTTTAGGATGTAATGCCATGTTCTTCTCACTGATATTGCATCAGTTTTTGAGACTGTTTCAAGAATGAGAGAGCACCCATAGCTTTCTTTAATACGAGATTCATACCACTTCAAGAAAGAGAGTACCTACTGTCTTTCTCATTATAACATATAAACGCTGGAGTTTGTAATAACAAGGTTCAGTAGCAATCTGAAGCATAAGATCTTTACAAGACCCAAAATCTTTCTCATACTGTGAATTTTTGCTCTGCTGATGAACTTCAAGCTTTAAGAGCACATCACTGGCAAGTTGCTAAATTATTTTTCTTATTCATATTTTGATTTAAGTTTATCAATTGCTGATTACGGCAGAAATCATCACAATTAGGAAACTTAAATATAATTCAATAAATATTTTCTGAACCTTTTAATTACATAATGTCTGTATTGAACATATAAAAAACAATTTACTAATTAAAAATTCTGTTTTAAGATGAAATTGCTAAAATACTATTTTACAAAGGTTAGAATTCACAAACCAACTATCAATTTGATGTCACTTTATAGTGAATTTAAGGGCAAATTGCATACAAATTCCTGTCTTAAATTTCAAGATAAGCCAAAATAATTTTGCTATTTGTTGGTTCATATCTTTAATTCAGCTTTTAATTGTTTTCTAATGTCGTATTAAAAGCAGAATTTCACCTTTTGAGGGGAAGAGAGAAGGGAAAAAGTGTTGTCAGTCTGTGCAGGTCTGATAATGCATGCTAATGTAGTGACCTGGGTATTTGCTATTTTGTTCTAGGTTTTCTAACATAACTGTAGCCTCAATTTTATAATTCTCATCTCACCTAGTTTCTTTCACTTAGTCTGATTGCTTTATTTTCTCAACTTAGTTTGCTAATGGAAAACTTAAAGTGAATGAGAACTGTTTTTTATGCTGAAATTCCAGTAGTAGTAGATATAAGATTGGCTTGCGTAAGAAGCACTTCAGCATATTCCATGCCAGTTTTTAATGTCGCACATACAGACACTTGATAATTTGCATGTGTTCCATGGAAGATTACATCATTTTCTAAGACATAAATGCATGTCTATTATGCAACATAGCTCTCACTATTGGAACTGGGCTGTCTCCCAAATTCAGACAAAGTAGTGGTTACCCTTTCCAAATAGAAATTTCAGTGAAACACATGGCATGAAACTATGGATAACACTTCAAAATTGTTTATTCCAGTATGTCATGGATACAAGTTAGGGCATTGTATATGGTCATGTTTAAGACAAATATGTTATGATGAGACGTCAGTGATAACGGAAGAGCTATTAATTGTGCAGCACAGCTCTGCAGTAGCGCTGTGAGCTTTCAACATCACCATAACCTCTTCTAGTATGCGCAGAGGACTCCAAATTTCCTAAAACGTAAGCAGAGCACCGAACCTCGTCCCTTTGGGCAAGGAGTACTTTGTGGGTGGAAAAAGTAGCCAAGGACTGAGCTGAGCCTCCTTCACCTCCTGCCTGTACTGAATTTTGCTGGCATTGCTGGCACAAGGATCTGCAGGGTGGCACCAGGAGACTGGTGTTAAAATGCAGGTCACTCTTTTAAAGTGATTTTAAAAAAAAAAAAAAATAAGAAGGGACACATTGAGGGTGCTTTTCTGTGTCCCTGAAAACAGTGTTTGGCCCTTGAAGGCCGTGTGTCAAATGCTGCTGCCTCGGTTGGGTGCTGGAGAGCCGTGGGCAGGGCTGGCTGTTGTCAGCTTCCCCGCCAAGCCGCCCACGTACTGCGGATGTGCGGCCGTTCGGCCCTGAGGACTAACAGTGCATAAAAATGCCACGGTGCTTGTCCTCAAATGTGAGTGTTTAGAACAGAGACTAATGATGCAGCAGTTGAGGAATTAATGCTATTACGACAGATGTCTGTATGGTATTGAGACGTGGTCTTGGAACCCTACTTCAAACAAATGTCTGTCTCATTGCACTGCTATTACAGTGAATGCAAGGTTTAAATATACATATTTGTTTTCAGTAAACTCTGTACTTGCTGGAATACTGCAAGGATTTCAGTATATTCTACTCTAAGTTACTCAATGTTTTTCTAAATGACAGGTGACTTGGTCTACTTCAGAGGCTGGCATATTTGTAAAGTGCAGTTATATAATCTGAAATTTTCCCTTTAGAATTTGGCAAAACCTGAAACTAGCCAAGCAACCATAAAAGTAGCTAAAAATAACTTGATGGTTTAGGCTGTTTACTTCTGTCTGTATCATGTAGCTGTTTATATTGAAAACTGCAGTGTCTCTTTCCAGCGGCTTGGCATCTGCAAGACTGAAGTCCTTGCAATTTAGAGTCATCTGTGCTATATTTCTATTAAAACTTGTGCCCTGGCCAGGTTGCCTGGGAGGCCTGAGTGTCTTCCATGAGTCTGTTGGCTGAGCCAGACCCAGGACCGTCATCGCTGGGCATAAAAAGCCTTGCAGAGCTGGTGGTGGTTTGCGGCCACACTCGAGAGGTGACGTGATAAAAACGTCATTTCCTTTTTCAGAAGGTCGCCTTATTGACTCGCCTTTTGGATGTGCCCTCTCCTGCCATTGCTTTCCGAGGGCTCTGTGCTTATCCCCAGGGCAATCAAGCTATTTATGTACGATATACGCATGACTGTAAGCTCCACAAATTTAAACAACTGCTTTCTGGCTTCATGGTTCTTTCTGTAGTGACATGTACAAGGTCTACTCATTCGCGCCATAGCTACCTGAAATATTGATAATGGACTGTTTATTGACCAGAGTTCCAGCAATGACTCCAAATGCTTTATTTTTGAAGTCTTCAATATTTTGCTTTTTTCTCTGGTGTTTAGGCATATATGTTATCCCCTGCTTAACTATGCTAAAGATAGGTATAGGATATAGATTCCTTTTTGCCATGGTCTGTTTGAAGTTAAGACTTGAAATAATTCTTAAATAAGAATCAATTGCAACAGCTGACACCCCCATCCCTGCAAAAGTGGCACTCCGGATATGCTGAGCTGAGAGCTCAAGTGAACTGAATGTTAGGTCTTGAATTGATAGATCTTCCCGACTCCAGACCAGGTGGAAATTTGGTCTTCGCCTTATGATAAGGTAGAAAACATTTTCATCTAACTCTTTTACGTAAGCAGTCTGGTTTAGGTGATCTTTGCCCATTTGGCATGGTTATAAATCGCCGTGGCTGATGTGGGAGTCACTCGAGGGCCGCGGCGCCGCAGTGCAGCTTCCCTCACGGGCGCTCGGCGGAAGCAGGATCCCCGTGCCGCGGCTTGAGGCAGCGTCCTGTAACAGGAGGTGCGACAATTTTTGATTTCTGTGCCCCTAGAATTGCCTTATTCCATATATTATCCATACTGATAATGCTGTACTGGATTGCACGCATTATTCCTTGAGGAAAAAGCAGTAACTGCTTTCATTAGAAACGAAACGGGCCGGGCAGAGGGGCTCTTTTCCCAGCTGCTCGACGGCACCGCGGCGCTCTTATCGCTCTGCTTTCCCGCATGCTTCGTGCGTGGCTCCGTGTCACCATAGCTACCTGCCAGGCAGCTGCATCCTCGGGGCTGGCATGTCCCGGTGCCGAATGCCGCACGCGGAAAGGGAACGCAGCACCAGCGCTTCACTGAGGCCTGGCCTCTTTTGTCAGCAGTTTTGTTTTTTCTTAAGTTATTTAGTTTTGGCTTCCAAGGCATAAAGTGTAGGTCTGACTTTATAGCAGTTCAGGAAGTTTTTTTGACTAAATAAATAAATCTTAGCCTTTAAATGCCTTTTCCTCATAGTCCCTATGACAACAGAGCTATTGGTTTAGGTATTCTGTGTCAGCCTTGTGGTGGGTTATGCATGAAGCAAAATCCCTTCACAGCCTTTTTTTTTTTTCCTTTTCCCTTAACCTCACTAAAAACAAGAAAAGAATTCATTATGATTTGTAATTCTTTTACATTTAGTAGCTTTGAATATAAGCATTTTTTTATTCTCATATATCGCAAGCACATGACTTTCATAATATGTTTGTGCGTGTTGAAGACAGTTGTGTTGAAGAGAAAGAATACTCTATAATGTTTCTCGCACCTGCAACTGCTTCACAACACCAAAACTTGTCAAGTATGGTACATAACTTGAGAATTGCTAAGTTCTTTTTGTTCTTGTCCTTTCTGCAACAAAACTAATATGCTATTTTTTATTTCCATACAGGTGTAAATGAATGAATCTAATCATCAGGGCATCTTTTTTAGCTTTATTTGAAAGGATGTGGATGTTGGGTGAGGCGAAACTGAACAGTTATATAACCAGAAATGTGTAATAGCTTCATTTGGTAAACAGAGAAATACTTGCTTGGTTCTGTAATTATGCTGGATAGTAACTCATACACTGTGAAGTGCTTAAAATTAGTTTCTCTGTCTTGATCATGCTCTGAGCTGAATCAGCTAGGCACTTCTGAAACAATAAATAGAATTACAAACAAGCTTTAATAATCCTGTCTTCAGTGAAATTACCAAAACGCAGAAAATTAAGGTCTGATAATTCCTATGAATTTGTTTCTACTGGGGATTCTAAATATAGACTTGAGCTGTGTGAAGGACCAAGTGCAAACATACAAGACCATCACTGATAGTCTCTTTAATGACTTCCTGGGGAAAATCTCATTTGAATCATATGGGAATATGTGTAGGGAATATGTGAAAAATAATATAGAATGATTTTCAGAATTTTAAGGCTTCCAGAATTTTAAGGTTTTCATCTGTATAAACTTAAAATTGCATAAACTGTGCTAGTCATATTCCTTGATTATTTGGCAAGAATAACCTTTCCTGTAAAGCAAGTAAAATCTAAAGAGAACAAAATCCAGGAAATAGTGTTTTTGTGAGGGAGGTGTGTGTATGTATGTATGTGTATATTATATATATATTCCCTCTTCAGATTTTTGGTGACAAAGATACCATCTGTTTTTTTATGGTAAATTGGTAGTCATCAAGTCTGGTAGCTTCTAGTTGTGCTTGTGTGGCTGCAATTGGAGCTACTGAGCTGGTGTAGCTTTTCTAGTGAGAATGACACCACCTGGCAGTGTGAATCAGCCCAAGCTCTAGTCATTGAGGACTGGTAAAATACACTCTCTGTGTCAATTATGTGGAGGGAAAAGGCTAAAGATCCCTTCTTGAAGGGAGGAAAATTTGGGGAAGGGAAAAGTTGGGGATAAGGTGAAAAGGAGGGAGACACACTGAAAGGAGATGGGGAGTAGACAGCTATGAGCAAAGAGCAGCAAAAATGATGTAATTGAGCAAATGAATTGCAGAAACTGAGCTAAGAGGGAGCATTAAAGGAATGTTGCTTCTGGAGGAGCAGAAGAATAAAAGCTGGATGGTGGAAGTAGCGTATAAAGAATAGGAAAACAAGTGGGTAGTAGGAGGAGGAAGATGTAGGGGAAGGAACTGGTGAAAATGGAGATGCTATGAAATGAAGCAGAGGTTCACAGGACAGTGGCCATAGGTGTCTGGCATTGAATGCTATGGCATATTCTGGGTTTGGAAATGAAATCATACAGAACTTTGAAGTGGTGAAGTAGAAACTATCCTGCAGAAAAGCTCGTAAACTTTACTATAGACACAGAGCTGCAGTCATGAGACTGGTGATTAAAGCTCTAATTTGTCACTGTTCTCATCTAATCTAGGCATTCCATAAAGCTGCAGTTTAGATTGGTACAACTTGAATTTGTTAAACCTTTAACAGATGTCTTGTCTTGCATCAAAGCATATGCAGAATTTAAAACACTGCAAACGAAGCATTGATTTCTAGACTGTGGGAACTGAGGATACTGGTGCTTTCTAGTAAAAATCACAAAACAGAATTGTGTGCAAGTGAAACAAGACAGCAATAAAAAGGTTTAAATTTGAGTGCAACTGTCAGCTAGTTTTAGATTGGTGTCCAATGCAATGTCAAATAATATAAATCGGTCTTTAAGAAAATGCAAGCTATTTTGTGGAATTTACTTAAAATACTGGAATGCCAGCTGGCTCCCTTCAAGCTTTTTAGCAATATTTTTGTAGAATTGCACTGAACTCTACCTGTAGATATGCACAAATCACATATATATATATATAATTCTTTTTCTATTGTAATGCTATGCAATGAAAACCTAAGAATGCTGTTGATATTAGCTTTTCTGCCTGTGGGTACTGTCACTTGGAGCATTATAAACATGAACTGACTTGCTTGTAAATATACTTTTGGTCACTTTAAAGAGATCCAAACTTTATGGAATGAACTTTTATCTTTCTGAGAAAGCACTGTTTGGATTAAGTATTTGTTGTTTTCTTCTCTGCTTCTAGGATGTTTGCTGAAATCCAAGGAGGTCGGGTGACTTCCCTTCCTTAGAATGGTGAAATGTTGCATCTTTTCTTCTGTCACATACTCTGACACCCTGCCCCATACTTGTCAATGTTTTATTGATCATTAATTGATCAAATAGAATATATTCGTAGAAGTTGCAGATGCTGTAAGTTGACAGCAAACAAAATTGAAATATAAAAGATTGACTAAAAATCAGTAATGACTCATGGTAACTCAGCATATGTTGTTACAGAAGAAGGATCAGGTCTTCAATGTAGAAGAAAAGGTTTTAAAGGTAATTATGTACCACAGACTGAATAGGTACCATAGTGCAATACTGCATCCTAAAATAAAGCTGACTGGGTTATATTTTCAAGTTCCGCATTTATGAATAGAAATAGTTATTTTGGGATAATTAGTACTGCCGAGGTTTTACTTGCAATATCATGCTTAGCTGTCAACGCTGCTCTTCAGAGTATGGAGAAACTGGAAATAATCAAGAGGAGAGAAACAGAAATGGGATGGTTTGAAAACCCAAAGTGGGGAAGGGTGTAAAGTATGTGTCACAGTGAAAGCACAGGTGTGCGCTAGGTAAGAAACCAAGTTTTGTCTCCTGAAAGGAGAAAGAGGGTTCATTTCAAAGTGAAGAATTTAAAAGAAAATATAAAAAGCTGTAGAGAAGGCTACTTATAGCAAGAAGTATTGGCTAAAATGCAGGAGAAAAACTAGTAAAATCACTATAAATTGATAGCTTATGACAAAACAGGTTTTTCCCCTTTCCTGCTCACCTGGTTTCTAATTAAGATTGTGCTTTTGATCAGCTGAGTTGTATTTAAAAAAAAAAAACTCTTTAGCAGTGTAAGCCTTTTGGCAATTAACCTTTTTTTTCTTTCTGAATAAACAAGAGTGCTAGTGAGTTTTGGCATAGTTTTTGCTTCTTCCTGTATTGCTATTTTAATAAGACTTGAAACAGTCATTACTGCCTTGAGCTGTGGCTGAAAATCAGGGTCTGCTATGATAACTTGCAGTCAAGTGCCTCAAGTTTGATTCCAAAGTCTATATCTGCATGTGTTTTGGTGTTTTGTTCCCATTTGTTGACAGGGAAAAGGGAATATAGAGGGTGACCACAGAGCTGGGGTGGGAATAGGTGGCAGGTCTCTACAGGTCGAGACTCTTCAGAGTATTGTGGCAGGTCTTTTTTTTTTTCCTGTCACTCTTGCTTTCACATCAACAGCTGTATTTAGTTGTACTACTTCAGTGTCACAACAGGCATGTTGTGGTTAACTTGGGTAATTAAAAGCAAGTGGTGGCTGTTCCGCTGTTTTTGCGAGCGGGGGGCAGAGCCGCCGGGACCCCAAGCATCGTGTGCAGGATTGTGCAGCGGCGCCCCGGCCTCTCGCCGCCGGGCTGGCGGGAGAGGGGAGCGTCGGGCAGGGAGCGGAGCTTGGCCGGCTGGTCGCACCTTTGGGTGCTCTCGCAGTTTCTGCAGTTTGTGCTCTGCGAGTCTTGTGCTAGCAGGTCATGTTTGTCTGGACTTCCATGCTTAGGAGGAACAGTAAACAAAGCAAGTGTTTACGTGAGCTCTGTTTAATACTGTTTGGATTTTCTTAGAGTAAGATCAGCCTTCAGATAAGGCATAAACTTATTGTTGGTTGAATAACCCCTGTTTACTGTTTTATTTTTCAAATACACTAGTGAGATAGAATTTGGACTTATTGTGGGTTTTCTACACTTAATGGAAAATTTGTCTTTTCCCACAAATATTTAGATGGCTATACTGAGGGGACAGCTTTCAGCTGTTGTACATTGTTTCTCTACAGCTGCTGCCTTGTGCATTTCCCTCGTTTAAGTTGGAGGGACATGACAAACATGTAGGAGATACTGGAAAGGAGATTGAATTCTTATTCTGCTATAGAAAACTATTTTATGGCAAAGCAATATGGGAAGATTTTTACTTTAAACTGTAAATATAGAACTCGAAACATAAGCTGATTTAACCTTCAATTTTTCAGTATCTCTGATGAAATGGAGCCATTCCACCACTGCCACCCTTTTTTAAAGGGGATATATTCTTTACCTCAAGTCCCAAGGCTTGTATAATTCATCATTTTCTAGTCATGATTTGTCAAGATTGTTTGTATCTGCTTGTTTCCCCTGGAATTCCGAGTGCCCACTGCTCTCTTGTGAGTGGTTGCTCTTTTCAGGCTGACATATAAAGGTGGTGAAGTTCTTCTTTCCTGACTTAGATGTTTGCCTTACAGATAAGTAGAGGTGAATGAATTTGGTAGTTCTAACTATTTGCTTTAAGGACTCAGTGTGAACCTCTCTTGTTGCTGTTTCCAATTGACCTACCAACTAACTATTGCCCAGTGTTTTAACTATTGCCTATCTTAACTCAACTCTGTAAATAGTAAATATTTTCCTTAATGAGTTGCTAAGGCTATCAATACATAATTGACTTTAAGATTTAAAGCAAGTCTCATGGTGACATTCTGTTTATTATTTGGAATGCCAGATTAATTACAGCATGTATTGCAGTCTGTAGCATGAGCTACATCTGTTTCTTATTAACTTTCTCTGTAAATGGGAAACTGTCAGTGTGCACAGTTTCTCATATTTTGAAGAAAAATCCCCGAACCCTATAATTGTGTGTTTTAAAAATTAAAGAGCAGTTGTGTTTAGGTCAAAAGTTCATTTATTTCTTTTGTTTCTAGAGGAGCTGACCCAAGCATAGATGACTCCTCCCTGTTTTGAAATAAAAAAATGAACAGAAGAGACTGTCCCAGGCCATTAAAAACTTGGCCTCGGGAGTTCATGCTGCTTCTCTTTTATCTGAGCTCTTAGACACGCACAAATCTGCAGGATCCCTTGTGCCAGCAGCTGGCAGCAAACAGCTCATTTACTGGAGTTATTTATATGAGCCTCTAGATTGCTACCACTTCAGAAACCAGCCAGATCAATTAATTCTCTTTCTCTTTGTGTGCAGCAAAGGTGACAAGTGAGAGCTTCTGAAGAAAGTCAAAATTTGCCTGATCAGTTTTTCCAGTTAGACTACTGGATCTTTCTTGTGTACATTGTACCTAATCCTGGTTCTGCATAAAGACATACAATCATTAATTTGTGTGGGCATTGGGAAAGATACAAGGCACTTATGGTCACATATATGGATGATTTAAGGAGACAAATGCTTAAAAAAAAAAAAAAGTAGCAGATGAGCCAGCGGGTGGGTAAGACAGAACAAGAAGCCCAAGAACTTTATGTGAATTTACAGAGAATGGGGTTGAACTGTGATTATTTCTCTAAGAGTGAGAACAAGGATGTAAGCTTTTCTGTCTTTGACCAGAGCTTGCTTTTATCTTTTGAAAAGAATAGCAATTTTTTTATACTTGAGCAGATACAGAAAAGCCAAAATATGCACACTGAATTATGAAGGAAATTATGAATTATGTATTATGAAGGAAAATAGCAAGATGCTCAGCACCCACTGAGAGTGCTTGGCAGTAACTTAGTAAAACTAAAACTTCAGGCCTAAGAATGTAGACAAAACTGTATCATCATAACTAAATTGCTTGGGAGTCAAGATCTGTCAGTGTTCCTAGACTAAAACTGGGATTAGCAGACACACTGTTTTTCTTAGATTTAGGCACTTCGAACTAATGTCGTATCTTGTAATCTGCTCTATCCTGTCTCTGTGTGTGAACTAGAGACTGAGTCTCATATTGTGATCCCTATTTTTCTATTTCATTTCAAATTTCAGGCACACAAAAAGCAATTTATTGGAATGATTTAGCTGGAGTTTGTGTTGCAGATGCTAAACTAATTTCCAGACGTGAGCTCCACTGCTGCTGTAACGGTACAGACAGATTGAAGAGATGCAGAGGAAGCTGATCTAATAGTTCAGGGCTTGTTAGCTTAAAAATCAACACTTAATATGCACTTTACGTGCAGTACAAAGAACTTATGTGGAAACTGCGTGTCTAGTACATTGATCGCTTGCTGTGAACTACTCCCAAGATAGAAAAGCAGAAGCTTTCACCCACTCTAAAAGACTCCTGAAGTTTTCAGTAGTCATAAATATCTGCCACTAAATCACCGAGACTTTATCAATTAGATATGTCATAGGTGGGCTCGGAAGGGAGGGGGGAAGAAAATACTGTCTTCTTACCAATCAGAAGAAATAGTCTGTAATGTCATGGTAAAGTAATTCAGGAGTTCTCTGGGATTCTTCCTCTTTAAGAAGGCAAAACACAAAGAAATTTTTATACTGAAAGGTGTTCTAGAAGACCAGTTATGACTTAGTAGAATATATTCAGTTCTTAGTTCAGAAATATATCTGTATTTTGTGTATATATATATTTATGCTTATTAGTCCACTCTTCTAAACATGACTAATGGAAAAACCAAGCTTGGAAAAACATGGGTTTTGCAACAGAACTGTAGATGACCTGGCTAAGCCTGGCAGTAATGTGAAATAGGAATTGCTCTTACAGACTTTTTGTAGTATTGTTATTTGGTTATCTCTAAAGAAGATTGTCCAAATGTTTCTTTATTGAACTTTATACTGCTGTCTTAAAACAAAACACTCTGTATTCACATGGAAGGCAGTTGCAATTAAAATAATAATAATAATTATGTAGTAAAGTGAAACTTCTGGGAAAATTTTTTTTGCTCTATAGAAGCGTGATACTAGAACACAGATGGTGACAGAGTATTTCTAATTGTAACCAAAAATAGTGTGTTTAGCTGTCTTTGGTTTTAATCATGAAGTGTCTGATGTTCCATCCAGAACCAGCTGTTGCTATCTTTCTGAAGCATTTTAGTTCATATAGCTTCTCAAAGCAGCAGTTTTGTTTGATCTGTTCCTTCAGGTGTATTCAGTGCAGTGCTCTTTGTTGAAAGATGAGCTTAGTCTTCCTGTCCAGTCACAGAATAAATATTAATCATTTATTTCAACAACTGTATTTAAAAAAAAAAGACACAGGAATGCCATCAATGGGAGTAATAAGATATTAGAAGGTACAGTGGTAATGGGGAAGCATAACTATGCAAAGTAAATGTAGTTGGATTTGGTTGTGGGAGAATTTGGAAAGAAACTTGGCCCTGAGGCATGCATTTAGGCTCGTGAATCAGATGTGAAGTTTTCCCCTTTTACTTAGCAAAGCGCAGTTACAGTGACTTGCTGGTAGATATATGTGTAAAAAGCTAAAATGATCTCCAGGCTTGTGTGCTGAAATTTAAACTTGAACTTAATTCTGTATGCGTGAAGATATAGTGCTGTTATTTGTCACAGGAATCTTGCTTCAAAGANAAGACAAGTTGTCTGTTAATAATAATTGATGTTAATAGTGTGTATGTGTGTATATATATATATATATATATATAATATATATATATATACATACATATATATATATATATATCTTCTCCCTTTATTTCACATTTTCTTTCTGAAGCACTGGGGCTCTGCATTTGTGCTTTGAGAGATACAATAGGAACCGACCTCTGGCTAACAAACCATGAATTCATTGGTTCTCTGCTGAGAAAGTTAAGCCCTAACAGATTGTGTGTCCTGCTGCGAGATTGCCTTGCTTTGGTTGTTGGCTTCTTAGGCTAAAGGCTGAAGAACAGCTACCCAAGAAGTACTGCAGCGCAGTATGGGATTCTTATTGTCTGGATGCAAAATGTCTGTAATGATATTACTTAGAAATCAAAAATAAGGAACTTAAATTCAAAATATAATGAGAAAAAAATGGTTTACGACTCTAAAATTGTGTAATTGAAATGAAACTCTGCAGGAGATTACAATTAATTCATTCTTATTTCTCCTTTTCAGGTTTTCTTCTCCACCTTGGCCTTCCCCTTCTCCCTTCAAATCTGACCAACTTTCTGTTTAAACTGCCAACTGTTCTGTACCTATTTCTTGTCCTTCTATGCTTGTGCTCTGAGAAGTCTTTCCAACTTCATTTCCTCTGTCACTGGATCTGAAATCCAGTCATCAATAGCTTATTTCTCCAATAATAAAAAATTGTCCAGGTAATCCATTTTATTTAAGCTTATCTTATATGTCTGGAAATGTTTCAGATAATTGTAGGCGTTCTGAAATGTATCTGAATTCCAGTGTTTTGATGTGATATTTCAAGGCTGTTGGGAGATGTGTGGGGTTTCCTAATTTATTTTGGTTCAAATGGTGCACTTTATTTCCTTTATGAAAGTATGTTAAACAGTTATTTAAAGGAGACCATTAAAAATTCAAGTTTCAAGAGCAAAAGGGATGCATGCTGCTGCCTCTGAAACTGTGGCAGAAACAGTGCAAAATTATTTACTCTTCAGCTGCTTTCTCATATTCTGAGTAGAACAGCATTTATTCTAAGGCTGTCTTGTAGAGAGATGCCAGCAAGAAGGCAGACTAAGCAGCAAAAAGTTCGGAGAATCAAATAAGCTTTGGAGGTGCACGTGCACATGTAGAAGGTCACTTCATAATCAGCTGATTGTGCATGAGATATAGATCCCCTTGGGTGTCGACAGCCTCGGCATAGGTCTGCTCCAAAGATGCTGCTAGCTGTTTGCAGCCCCTATTGAGTTTTGTGGTGCTATGGATGGGCTTTTGTTCATGCCCAAGTTAGCTAGTGTGAATTAAGTTCAAATATGACAGTATTGCACTTTATGTAATTTCAACAATTGTGTCTAAGGACTTGCATAGGGCCCATCATGATAGATTGGGTACCTTAGGCACCTGAGGAGTTTTTCTTACCAGGTAAGTATGGAATGTATTTTTATATTCTGATTTGGTGGGAGAAGAAAAAATCCCAAGAAACTTTAAATAAAGCCAATAGCATTAACTGCCTCGTATGAGGATATGTAGGTCTGCCTCCTGTTGCATTCTGCCTTAACATGTAGCTAGGGTTTTTTCTTCTGTGGTCTAGATACTTCAAGGTAAGGTCTTGTATTGCATTGGGAAGAAGGGCAAGAAGTCTCTTAAAAAGATATAGAATGAATTAATACCAAAATGTGCTGAAATGACAAATTTTCTTCCTCGCTTTCCTGCGTTGGTTTGTGTAAGCCCTGAAGCATAAGGGTTTGTTGCACACATTTAGCCTTAATGTTGCTTCCCCCATGGGAAGACTGGGCTTATTTCAAATCAGTCTTTGTTATTGATATCAGTCAATGTGGTCTGGCTGGTGAGTATCCACTTGAACAGCTGTGTATGCAGGTATTGCCTACTTGGTTTAAAAATTATTTTTATTTTGTTCAAGTAGCTAAATACCCCTAGTTTTCTTGATTTATTTACTCTTTCATAGACCTATTTTTTACCTTCTTGTGGTGTAAATGTATGCTTTCAGTTGAGAAGGCACCAATATATTATGTGTTCATCTGACTCTTTTCTCTTTTCATTCCAGCTTTCAATATAGCTTTGATTTTTTTGCTAATACTTTTTGGGCAGATATTTTCAAAGCTTATCCTTAAAAATGCCAAGTATCTCTTCTCTTTTTTTGGCTTTGTTTTTAATGTGAATGCTTCATGTTCAGTAACGCACGTGGACCACTCTCATCCTAATCAGGTCGTCATCAAGAAGGACTGTCATCTGCCCTTGCGTTGCCCAGTTGTCTAATTAGTTTTAGGATAACAACATTCTCTGTAACTTAAGATCTGTCTCTCCTGTAAACAAGTTAGAAGCGTAGCTGTGGTCTGAAAAACTTGCTCACCAAATGTAATGGATGATTTGCAGTAGAGGCTTACACAGTGAAATATTCAATTATTGAAATATTTCTTTCCTGGCAAAAGCCACAGCGTAAATGCATTTGCACTGGCACAAGTATGTTTTTGCTTGGAGGAATTTTATTTTGTTTACTGAAATGCTGCACACAATAGTAGCCGAGAAGCTGGAGGCTTGCTGGTATAACTGGGCAAAGACAGAGAAGGTGGAAACTCTGCCAAAGTGTGGAGTGAGGAATTTGAGGACAGGAGCAATAAAAGGCCACTTCAAGGCAGAAATCTGGCAAAACGAAGAATAGTGGGGAAAATTTCCTGCAATTTCTTTTGTGCAACTTCAGCTTTCTGTTTTATGTAAATAGTTGCCTGTTCTTTAGAAAGAAAAGAAAAATCTTAAACTATTAATCTTTTCTAGTCTCAGGAAAGAAGATGCTACCCATATAAACTGATTACAGAACAATGACTTTTGTCTCATGTTGGGGAAAACTAATATTGCTTCTTATGAGGTCATATCTTTTCCAGTTTGTGATGATGAATTTGTTTTAGAGTATATGAACCATATATGCTTATAGCATGCAGATCTTTTCTCAGACTGAGTTTTCAGTGAGACTAGATCTCTAAGCCAATGCTTCTCAAGGTAAAGTTGTGGCCTGACATCTCAGCGACGTGACCTGGCATTGTCTGGACAAATACAGCCAGCCTGTGATCCCAGCCTCCTGGCAAAGGAAGATTTGGGCCTCAGTAAAGCAAAAATAGAAATTTGTTATGATTTTAAGCATTGAACTGAAAACCATGGAGTAAATAGTTTTTGCTAGACCATAGGTGGCAGAGTTTTATACTCTGCTCAGTCTAATGGAAATACAGCAGCAAACAGACATCACTTGCCACATGCTTTTGTGGAACAACCCTCTTGTGGTGCCAAGAAGTAATATATTGTTTGGAACAAAGATTTCTAGGTATTTGTCTCCTTACTGGTGGTAACACCTTTAAAAATATTTAGAAAGCTCCAGTCAACTGAATGTTTTAATTACTGCCTTGTACAGATGCATAAAAACCTTATGTGCTTTTTTCATTCCTGCTTGGCGATTAAAATGTTTCAGGCAGCCCTGTCTGGGGAGGGGCACTGTCCAGTTTCAGACCTTTCTGTAGGATTGTCCTGGTGACCTTCAGCTTCATTTTCCTAGTAAAATTCTGATGTTAGTGACAGGTTTTTCTCTACTTGGTAGAGAATCGTCTAAGGTTAAATGTAGATGATGCGAATGGGATCGAAGAGGACTGCACACAGGCTGCCCTGGGCAGGATAAGTTAAAATAATAATTCAGGAATCGGGCACAAGTTTGCAAGACAAACTGGTGACCTATTAGAGCAGACTACTAGGGGTTTGCTGCTTTTCAGTGGAAATTAATTGCAAACAGTTAACTGGTTCTGTAGTAAAGTATATGCAAGAAGGTCAGTGATTTGTAACGTGGAAAATCAGACTGTGTGACTTAATTATCCTTTTGAATTTTTAAGCGGTTCCTCAAAGTCATTTGTTTTGTGTACATCAATTCAGTGTTACTACAATATCTTTGTTTGCTTTGAAATTATATGCAATTTCAGTGCTCTTCTGACTCTTGCAGAAGCAATTCAAAGAATTCAAAATCTATCAGTTGCTATTTTTTTTCTTCTCCTTACAAAATTGAGATTTGGATGTCTGAATTGTATTTCCTTGAAAAAGTGAACGAGTCTCAAAGGAAGAATTCTGTTAACTTAAAAACTAGCTGCTGCTTCATATTCATTACCAACTGTGGTGTTATTGAGTCAAGTAGGAGAGGGAACTTGTGACCGCTTCTGGAAGATTTTGTAGCATTCTTCAGAATTGCAGAATTACCACTGGTGCCAGGGTGCCTTTTTTCCCCTTTTTTTGTTTTATTTTTTCTTCAGTGAGTAGGTCTTCATACTTTGAACTAAGTATATATAAAAATGTGAAAACTGATAAACCCGAGTGGCAGTGGAGAGACAACGACGACACCAAAAGTGGCTTTAATTGTCTTTGTTATTTTTCCCTAGCCACCTCTAAAGGGCATTTGAGGCATACATAGCGTGCTAGACTGATTCTGGGAACTGCTGCCTGCGACATCCACTTCAAATATCCTTCCCAGCTTAAACACATTAGAACCACATGGCTTACTGTCAGCTTAAAACAGAAAAGAAAAAAGTGCCCTTAGGACTTTTTTTTTTAAACTTAATTGTGAAAAGACTGAAGCAGCAAATTTGCAGAGCTTCTGTAGATTCTGTGCACATACTACATTTTTGTGACTAATTTTTTTTCTATTTTAGAAAAATGAAATATATCTATTTCTCAGAACTCAACATGCCTAGTTCTTGATTTTCATGAAACTTGGCAGTGTGTCCTGTGTTCCTCCAGCATGTGTTACAGACTGGCTTTTCATAGTGGTTATGACAACTTTTTTTTCCTTGTGTTGTTGGAAGGAAAGGGTATCCAGACATGGCTTACAAAATTTTGATTTTCAATTGACTACTACAGGCTTACAAATTACAGTTGTGTTGGTTGACAATTTAATAGAGAAGTGATTGCAATCATTGCGATGATGGCAAAGGCCATTATACTTTGTTACAGCTATTTTTTTTCTGCTATTGAAAATGTATTTTTTTTTTTACATACTCTAAACTGTAAAACTGTGTTTGTTTAGCATGATGAATTAGATTACGTTAGCATGTAAGAGCCAGGAGAGGATTTAAACTTTTTTTGAAAGCAGCTTGTCCTGTTTGTCCTGTCATGGGAAGCATCAGCTGCAGATTTGCTTAAATGTCCCTAATGCCTAGAAATCTGGGTGGTCGGGGAGTGTTGTTGGAAATTATTTCTAAGATTTGGAAAGTTTTGCATCATGGTACTCTGTTTCTGGACGCCAGGTGGTGCTGCAAAGCTGTCTAATCTGTGGTTTTTCCCTTTACTTATTTTGAACAATTGATACTTGATTTAGTCCTAAAGTCAGTTTATATTTTGTGGACACTGTTTCTAACCAAGTGTTTCTAACCAACCAAAGAACATACAACACTTTATTACTTAAGGACTATGGTGCTGAAAATTCTGATGCCAGCTGAAGTGTGTTGTGGACTGCATGTGTTAGATGTGCCGGGGCCAAAGCACCAGTAGCGTGGTTGGTGTTCCCAGGGGGTCTAATGCTCCCTGGTAAATCCTGGAGCAGATCCCTGAGGTGCCAGGCATACGCATTGCTGCGCCACGGGACCGTTGAAATGGGTTTGATGAATTCAACTAGAAAACTTCCATGGGAAGTTCTATTATTTTTATTGCTGGTTAAGACTGCAGAGGATAGTTATGGAAGCTAATTAAATGATGACGTTCTAATGAGGTTTTTACAGGTTGTCTGAGTTGGAAAGTTGTTAAAAGGTTCTTGCCCTATGTTAATATTCTATCTGAAGGCATCATAGCTTAGCTGCGTATTGGTATTAAAATTAATAAAAATTCAAATATCAAATGTATATCACAGCATTGCAGATTAAGTTGTTTATTGTATTTAATAATTTCATCTGGTAGTTGGGACTGAATGGGCGATATGAAAGGTTTTTGTTATTTAGTTTAAGTTCCACTGGTTGGTGCTGCAGTTAGCCAATAAACTGTAGATCATGAATACAAACAGTTCTGAAATGGATTTGGGAATTTCTGTGTTTTTTTTTTCAAATCTTTATTTCTTTCATAGATCCCCATATTAAAGTCTCTGGAAAAAAGGAAAATGTTAAAGAAGCTAAAGAAAAAATCATGTCTGTCTTGGACACAAAAGTAAGAAAAACTCATTTAAAATTTGATACTGTAATGCTGCATTGTGTGCATGTGTGTGTGTGTTTAAATGGGTTCTTTTAAATAGAAGGCTTTCAGATGTTCTGGAGCAATGTGTCCAAAAAATTAATTGTGAATATTGATATATAGCATATGTACAAGAAAATACTTGATTAACATGTTTTTCTTTCTGACCTATATATAAATAATGTTCCCAACCCTAAGGCTAAAAGCATAAATAGCTTGTTGTTCATTTGTTTTTTACTTCATCTCAAAAAAGCATTTGCTGCGAGTGGTAGATATATATGTTGAAGTCTTCTAGCATTTTTGCCAAAGTTTTCATCATACGATCCTCTCAATTTCGAAAGATGTTTGAGTACGCATTTTGAAACAACCTGGGCCTGTAACAACTGAATGGTTTGCAAAGGACATTGAAATCATGGCAGGCGGTAGAATCTAGACCTAGTTTTAAAAGCTTTTGGTGACTGTGGAGATGTAACTTTAGGCATTTAAGGTGTTTATTTAAATGTTCATTTCCTCATTTGGAGAACAGAAAAAAAATATATTTTTATATATTACATATGTGTTTTATATATATTTTATGTTCTATATATATAGAAAACAACTGACTGTGATCCACATTTAAAAAGAAATACAGATACTTGTGTATTTGGAAACACCTTTTTAAATATAACTCCAAGTTATCCTAGTATAAAATACTAAGATACCATTGTGAAGGAATCTCATAAAAGGTTCTTGTTTTCCAGAGCAATCGAGTAACCTTGAAGATGGATGTTTCACATACAGAACATTCTCATGTGATAGGTAAAGGTGGCAATAATATTAAAAAAGTGATGGAGGAAACAGGATGCCATATCCATTTTCCAGACTCAAATAGGAATAATCAAGCAGAAAAAAGCAACCAAGTAAGTAGTATTTAATATTTTAATGAATTTATGCTGTTAATGCCCGAGAATATAAAATGCTACTATTTCTGTTGATTTTTACAGTTTGGGAGATGAGTGAATTAAAGTTTGTTGAAATAGAATTTGGGAGAGGGGTAGTCTGAACATTATGATAGTGGGTTTTTTTGGTGTGTGTGTGTGTTTTTTTTTTTTTTTTTTTTTTAATATCTGTTCAGCATCTGGCTTACTCTTAGTGATTAATACGTTTTTGGTGCTTTTGGCTTATGGTATAACTCTTTGCAAATGGACATTAGTGGAAAATCAGCATAAATGAACGTCCTGTTCCAGCAGTTTAGCTTTATTAGAATAAGTCATTGAATGTGAATTGCAAGCCTTCTGTAATGCCAGTGTTAGTGAAATGCTTAATTTTATCACTGTGCTTATATCCCTCTTGTTTCTTGTGGCTGTTCAACAAACAGCAGTAACTTCAGAGCACTCAGGAAAACATGTATGTGTTGATTACTAGTATTGAGTGCATGTATATAGTAGCAACTTAATTATTTGATCCAAACAGTCGTACTGATAGCTTGAGGTACTAGAATATTCTAAGATATATTATTTAATGGATTTATTTTTGGCTATTGTTTAGAAAATGCTTAAGGTTAACACCAGTATTGTAGTAAACGTAGGTTTTTGTGGATTTTGTATTTTTTTGAGGAAGCAGAGGTACTTGAATAAATTTCAAAATGAAATAAATTTGAAAATTTGTTGCTATGTTTTGTGTGTTCTTTCAGGTGTCTATTGCAGGACAGCCAGCTGGAGTGGAGTCTGCGAGAGTTAGAATACGGGTAACAGCCTATTTTTGCAGTCTAGTTTTGAGAACTTTAGGGTTGTAAGGCTCTGTTTTGAGATCAGAAGTACAAATGTGAACAAATGAAAAAATGTGAGTTTCCATATGAGTAGAATGCAAAGGGAATTAAAGTGATTCACTTTTTGGCCAGATCTCTAGCTAGCTCTAGATGGATCTCAAACATGGAATCTACAAGATATAAAGTATCCTGTACTCTTCAGTCTGCACCTTTTAGTTTTGATTTGTATATGTGTTTTGGCATAATTAGTAATAAATTAATAAATTCTGAAAATATTTTCACAATGGCTATTGTCAAGTATTTCATTCATACAACATGGGTCTGACAAAAAAAAAAAAAAAGCTGATATTATATAGGCTTGTAGCAGATGTTGAAGCTTCAGTTTATCCACAGTGAAAGGAATTCTCTAGGAATGTTTACAAATATTAACCTCTAGCTTTAGATCTGCATGGATGAATATGAAAAAATAACCTAACTTTATTGTTGCTACCTAATTGCGAATGATCATGGTATCTTGGTACAAACAAAACTTCCTAGTGTCCCAGGAAAAACTCAGTGCCTTCTTCCAACTAAAGTTATTACACTATTTTTCAGTAAATAATCTCGATTAGATCATCACTGACCACTTAATCAGTGATAAAATTGTGGTAACTTTTTACAAGTATTATTTGGGTTTTCAATGTTTACTTTTCAATCTTGTTCTAGGAGCTGCTTCCATTGGTACTGATGTTTGAATTGCCTATTGCTGGAATTCTCCAACCAATCCCAGATCCTAATTCTCCCACAATTCAGCATATATCTCAGACTTATAATATATCTGTTTCGTTTAAACAACGCTCTCGAATGTATGGTGCTACAGTCATTGTCAGAGGGTCACAAAATAACACTAGTGCTGTGAAGGTAATGATTCTTAAGTAGGCTTCTCTATATCATAAATATCATCATAGATTAGATACTTAAGCACTATATTACTGTTATCCAGCTTCAACAGTACAAGTTGTTATTGAATAATTGCTTTTAATGCCTGAAAGTACTAATGTTTAAAAAAGTGATGTGTGTAAATGCATCGGAAATGATTAAGTTTAATATTTAATGTTGTTTGTTTTAAGCTTTTAATCTATATTTTTATCTACTGCACAGGCTTGCTGGTTTTCCAGGAATTCTGGGGAAATAAAGTTAAAAAATCCCTGCCCTTTTTCTCCTTCACAGCCCTCTACTTTAAAAAAAAAAAAAAAAAAAAAAAAAAAAAAAAAAAACAACTTACCCTGGTGTTCTACACGTTTCAGTTATCTCAAAACATTCAGTCAAATATAAATGTGAAACTCATCGTAATGATCAATAAAACTACTTTTGCAAAACCAAGATTAAGAACTAATTTAGCTTTCAAGCAAAGGAACTGCCGTAAACCTATTTATTTATCTTAATTGTTAACAGCTGCTAATTAAACAGAAGAAAAGATATGGTCTTAGATAGGTATATCAAGCCACTACAAATGTCTAAGGTCATACCTGAAGCACAGACTTTGGAATTTTGCAATGTATATCTGCCCCAATAAATCTCTATTGACTTTTTTACCATTATATGCAAGCTCAGAAATTCCATTGGGACCAAACAATTACATGTCATCTTGCTGCCTTTCGTGATTGCAATTACTTGCTCCATTTATTCATTAAGTGAGGGCACTAGGTGAAGTTCAGTCTACCTCTTGCCCTATTACAAATTAGATGTTTTTAAACAAAACAATTTTCTTTATCTCAAGTGTGAAATGCATGATGACGAAATGCATGGATGTGAATGCACGATGAGCACTGTTTCACTGTGTCTTTTCTAATGCTGTTTTCTGCCTTTGCAGGAGGGAACAGCCATGCTTTTAGAGCACCTAGCTGGGAGTTTGGCCTCTGCGATCCCTGTGAGCACACAGCTAGACATTGCAGCACAGCATCATCTCTTTATGATGGGTCGAAATGGCAGTAACATCAAACATATCATGCAGAGGACTGGTGCTCAGATCCACTTCCCTGACCCTAGTAATCCACAGAAGAAATCCACTGTCTACCTCCAGGGCACAATTGAGTCTGTCTGTCTTGCCAGGCAATATCTCATGGTAAATATTTTCAGAGAAGTCTACTTGAAAAAATGACAGATATTTTGGGAAAGGACAGGTATTTGGGAAAAACACTCTTATTTTGTTTTTCCTTTGGCCAACTCCCATTCTCCTTACTTGTCAGATAAGCAGTTTGTGGGAGAAATATCAGGAATTTGTTAGTTCTTAAGTAGGTGAGATTTCAAGGCAGCAGGGGAGTCCCTGAAGACACTTACGTAGTCCCCAGTGATTTGTGTTCCTCCTTTTACTATAGCATCAATACTATTGCCCTCTTATTAAAAAATAACTCTGTCAAAGGATGTTTTTATCACTCGCGCAGGTTTTTGTTGCATGGATCTTTAAACATAACAGGAACCTTTAGGCATTATGACAGTGCTAATGCTTGTAGTTTTTTGTTTTTCTTATGAACTCATTTATGAACAATACATGGGAGGATTAGACTCAATTTTTACTCAAAGCTGTTACCAGCATAAAACATGATATCACAAAGTTCTCAAAGTCCAGATCTATGCTGTGCTATACTATGCTATGCTACACAGTAATAAGCAGAAATGTGATGCCTTTCTATTTATACAGCTACTTTCATGGTGATTGTATTTCAGGATATTTTTTGTCTGTAAATTTTAAGAAATATCTTGTATCTGCTTTTCCTTGATGAGCTTCAGTTGGTGTTTTTTATGTAGGTCGATGGAGTAGGATATACAAACAAGAATCTGTGCAAGCATGAACAAAACACTTTAGTAAACTCATTATGCAAGTACCATTATTGAGATGATAAAGTTCGATTTACTAATTATCAACATTTGAGTACAACCATGTCCCGAATACAATCCAGTATATAACCCTCTAAGAAATACATTGACCTAAGTCAATGAATAAGTTGAAATATAGTCTGTTTCAACTCACAGGATTGCATGGTCTGAAACTATTGTTGATTTTTCTGGTTTTGTAGATAAAAAGTTTTGAAAGCAAATTTAGCAAAAGCAGTGTATTTGCATTTTAAAACACTAAAAGAATTGAAAAGCTGAGGTAAGAAACAACTATCCAGGTAAAAATTACCTCCATTTTTTAACTCAGTAAAAACAGTACTTTCTAGCTCCAGATAAAAACATTTAAATGTGCTGGCTACGCTAATAACTATGTTGAGATAGCTGCAATCTTTTTCAAGGACCTTTGCAGCAAATTTCAGTTGATCTTTTTCTTTGGCATAGAATTTTCTTTTTCTTTGGTCAGTAGAATCTTTTTTTTTTTTTTTTTTTTTTTGTATTTTTGAGAAGTTCCCTGCAAAGTGTGACTTTGTAATAGCATTCTAACCATGGTCACATTTATTATTGGCTCCTTCCAGCTGTTTTGATTCAGTCAAAATAACAGCTCTGGTCGTTTCACAGCTAGACAGTAGAATTGCTGGGTCAAATAGTCAATTTGACTAGGAGGAATAAAAACTCTATCTAAGGCAGTTTTGACAATATCAACAAAATATAATGCATTGCATAAATTCCATGCACTCTAATACCATATATAGAATGTATTGACATTATCTGTAAGAATTATTAACATCTATCTCAATATAAATATTAATCGGTAAATAAGTTCTTCAAGAAGGTCATGAGTTCTTTGTATAAACTGAAAATATCCCTCATCTCTGACAAGTGTTGCATGTCTAACTGATTCTAAACTTAAATGTGCTGCTTGAAGGAATACACTCAATGAAGAGGTAAAGCCAATGTTTCTAATAGTGATTAGGGCAAACTGTAAAGGGAAGAAAGTCCATACAATGATTTTAAAATACTTTTCTGAGTGAGAATGTCTAGGGGTTTTTTAAAAATGTCAATAATAAAGTCTCTTGTGTTGTCTTATCATCCCAACCCTTTGGATTACCCTATCTTGGTAGTCACTAAAAATACAGGCACTTGATTTTTGTCAGCTTTGTGTGTAATAATGTAGGCTGTGCTATGTTTAATTATAGAAGACATTTAAAACTCAGTTTTATTCATTTACTCACTATCAAAGGATGTTGGGTCTATACCTCCCAATTTACACTGGCTTCAGATTGTGAATGTATTTGTTTCTGGTATATTTGTTTTCCCTGCCACGTACGTCCTTAACAGCATTATGCAGGGTGCTCTAAGCATACTACTTACATTACGATGTACAGGTATATAGTCTATATACTTAAATTTATTGACAACATTTATGTGGGGCAAAGGTATCCATAGTGTGAATTTTTGCACTTGTCTTCTCAGGGTTGCCTTCCTCTTGTGCTGATGTTTGATATGAAGGAAGAAATTGAAGTAGAACCGCAGTTTATAACGCAACTAATGGAGCAGTTAGACGTCTTCATAAGCATTAAGCCAAAGCCAAAGCAACCAAGCAAGGTTGGTGAAAAGCTAAGGTGGTGTTCTTAAGTTTTAGTTTAGTTTTGCTTTTTAAGTGATGAGTTGACAAGTGATGAAGTCCTCTCTCCTGTGATGAATGAGTATCCTGTAAAGAATATATATGTATTCTTTACGTGTGTGTGTGTGTGTGTGTGTATGCATATTATATATATGCACGTGGTTTTATCCTGCTTGAAATAAGTCAATTTAGATTGTAAAATGGCTCTCCATAATAGGTGTTTGACTTTCTCTTTAAGCTTTTGATGAAGTGATCTTTTGTATGGAAAATACTGCTAAGAATGTTTTAAAAATAAATAAATAAATAAAAATCTGTATATGCAGATGTTAATTTAGAAATATAAATTTGAACATGCCCAATAAGAGACTTAGTTATTTGCATTATAAGATAATAGCATATCAGAAAATTCAAAATACCAAGTGACTGTTCCATTGTGTCAGCAGTGAGACTCCTCTCCATAGAGATGTGTAAAATCAGTACAAGGAACAAAAGATATAATTCCTGGGCACTTATGACTATGCTCTCAGAAAGCTGAGTGTAACAGAAATCCATGTGAACATTTTTTCACTTTTTTTGTAGACCTCTGATAGAAATAGATGAATAGGTTCAATAGTTAACCAATTTCTCCAGATCTTGGGGCTCTTAATATTTGGTAGTAACTAGCCAAGTGCTACTTTT
>VZSV01000036.1:1591821-1615208 GCA_013398735.1 Nothocercus julius
GGGAGTTCAATTATTACTTATTACAGGGTTAAAGATTTTGTTCACTTTATCAAAGATGCTGAATTTAAATAGTTGCACTACTACCTCATGCATAGATATGTGTGTGTTGCAGGTCCAAGTCATGCAGTTGTGCTGGTCACTGGTTTTCCATTGTGTCTTTTTGTCCCCTTCTCTCTCCACAGTCTGTGATTGTAAAAAGTGTTGAACGAAATGCCTTAAACATGTACGAGGCACGGAAATGTCTCCTGGGACTTGAAAGTAGCGGAGTCACCGTAGCATCAAATCCCTCTACTGTCTCTTGCCCTGTTGGTCTTTCTTGTCCTGGTTTGGATATCTTGTCCTCAGCAGGACTAGGACTCACTGGACTTGGTATATATGTATATTTACTTACTCTGATATATGACACTTAATTCACAGTTCTAGAGAAAAAGAACCAGCTATATTTTTGGATAAGAATTTGTGTTAAAGAATTAGGAAATTCAAATTGTTGTAATTCATCAAACTTTAGTGCTCAGTGGAAGAGATTGTCTCTGTAAAAGATTGTCTGGAAGCATTTTGTCAAAATGTTTTCTTATGAGTCTTTGATAAATATCAATATGTATTTTTTGTTTTGTTTTGTTTCTGATAGGCCTTCTAGGTCCAACAGCCCTGTCGGTTAACACCTCAACTACTCCAAACTCACTTCTGAATGCCCTAAATAGCTCTGTGAGTCCCCTACAGAGTCCAAGTTCTGGCACACCTAGCCCTACGTTATGGGCAACATCTCTTGCTAACACAAATGCCACAGGTTTGTAGAAGTTAAATGTAAATTAAATTATTTGTACAACAAAGTCGTCATGAAGATGAAAAGTCCAGAATCATTCATATGTGAGACATTTTTTATCCTCGTGCAGATGAAAAAATGTCAATCTCTTGAGTTATTTCATTATGCTATGATATAATGTTGCATGCAATGTTTTGAACTGTTTTATATGGGAAACTATGTTAACAAAGAGATATTTGCTTAAAGTACTAAGCTTAACAAATTGGAAAAAAGACATAAAACAGAACATGGCCCAATTCTTTTGTCATAGGCTTTTCTGCTATTCCACACTTAATGATACCATCTACTGCCCAAGCCACTTTAACTAGTATTCTGTTATCTGGAGTGCCCAGTTACAGTCAGAACACTCCCTCACCACCACCAGGCTTGACTCCCGTTGAAGTCCATGTCAACGGCATGCAACCAGAGAATAAAAAAGGATCCCCTTCTTTAAACGGTCATGTCAAGGTAAGTGACATGGTTTCTGGAGAACCACATCTATTGCTAATGAACCTTCTGAAAATACTGAAAGAAAAACCTAGTTGCATTAGTAGTGGTTTTTAAAGCTTCTAAAGTTAGAAATAAGATAGGAGGTTTTCCAAAATACAACATAAAAATAAAAAAAAAAAAAAAACTCACTATGTTCTAGATCAGAGATGATTGTTATCTTGCACAGACTGGAGAGTAAAATTATTCAATACTGCATTAAATATACCAAACACTACCATTACTTTTTTAACAATTATTTCAGACATCAAATATCAAGTATGCTGCACTGTCTGCCACATCGCTGGGAGAAAACGTGTTGAGCGCAAACCACAGCGATCCATCAAGGCAGACAAGCACTCATGGTGCCTCTGAACAAGTAACGGCCAAGTCAAATAGTGCAGAAGGTAAGAAAGATGGTGACAAGTTATTTTTTTGCTTCGAAGTGTTTGTGCAATCTGTATGCAGTTTATGAAACCATATACTTGTGCATTGGTTGTGCAGCTATGTTGAAGGAGAGTATCACTCTCTCTTAGAGATCTGCTGTCAAATAAAGTAAGTAAACTTGTATTTGGCTGTACTGGCAAATATTGATTTCAGCAAGGAAAAGCCTGTTCCATAAAGCTTGTGGGAATCTTGAATTGTGACTTGAAAGGTACATTGCTCAATTAAAGGGATAGATATTTGAAAAAAAAAAAAAAAAAATCAGAGAAAATGAAGCATTTGAATAGAAGCTTTTACTTCAGCTCAAGACTATCTGAACACTCACTGTGGCTTAATAAGCAGGATACCAAAGCAAATCACATGAAATGGTCACTTCTGATTGTGATTCTTTATATTTGATAGTAGCTAATGTTACCTGACTTTTACCTTAAAAATAAGCATCTGCTTGTAAAATGCATTGGAAGTGCTGCATGAATTATTGATGATCTGTGTATGTGTGAGAAATAACCTTCTTGTCTTTTTAATTTTGAATAAGCTAGGCGCCCCCCCACACACACACACAAAGATTAGACTATTTTTAAGGGAAATACAGCAGGCTTTCTTTTAGAATAATAACTCCTATAGAAAGTGTACTGGAATATAAACTTTCTTTCCCCTTCCTGTCCCCTTCCCTGTCCTGGCCTTGTAGGTTGCAACGATGCTTTTGTAGAAGTGGGCATGCCGAGAAGTCCATCCCATTCAGCAAACACCAGTGACCTGAAGCAGATGATAAGCGCTTCCAAACAAGCCTGTTCTAAGAGGCAAACAGTGGAATTGTTGCAAGGCACCAAAAACTCTCACCTACAGTATGTTAAATGGGCTATTATAAATTAATGGAACCTTCAATATAAAATACTACTTTACATGATTTATAGGGAGAATGGGTGGTTCAGTCACTAGATATTCATGGAACTGAATTATATTGGGAGTGATATTTTAAATCACATTGTTAGCTATACCTTCTTTCTCTTTTGTCATTTGTTAACCTTGTATATTGAGAAATTGTTTCTTTTGTGCACTTATTGAAAGGGGAAGTGCTTTTCTTTTCCTACAAGAAGCTAGATTTTTTTCTTTCCCCCAAAGTCTTTTTTGATTCATTATATATCTTGGCAGTACAGATGGGTTTTTTGGGGGTAAAATTTGGTTATCAAAATACCACTGGAAGTGTACTCTTTGCAAAAAGCAGCCGTGGCATTAACACTGGCCTTGCTTCCGCAGTACCACGGAGAGGCTGCTCTCGGAGGCAGAGCTGAGCGCCTCCGAGAGCCCCGTGGCTGACAAGAAGGCTCCCGGGAGCGAGCGCGCGGCGGAGCGTGCGGCGGCTGCCCAGCAGAACTCGGAACGCGCGCGCCTCGCGCCGCAGCCCTCCTATGTCAACATGCAGGTAGGTCTTGCTCAAGGCACCCAAAATCGCGTGCAGAAGTGGATAATTGCAAAATGAAATTGCTAGGTAATGCAGAGGTGACTATTACCTATTGGACTTATGTTGATGTTGCTGTTGAAGTAAAAACATTTCTCAGCAAAGTGGTTCTTTTGCTTGAAGGCAACTTCATGTGTTCCTCCCAACACAAGCAAGTTAAGCTGAACTGCTGTTGAACTTTTTTATGACATGATGCAGCAAGAGCTTCGCGTTGCATCTTTTTGTGAAATTTTCTATTTAGAAGCAAAATGTATCTCTTCACCTGTATTCCAAAGCACATGAGGAAAAAGTAGCTTGATATTCACCAGCTTCTCAGTGTAGATCTTCTATCAGTGCTAGCATAACTTTTGCAGACCTCTCCTTATCAGTGCTCTACTTAGCCTGAAGTGTTAAATTCACTACTTTAAGTACTGCAGTTTTTGTGGTTTTGCATGTTCAGACTTTGCTAATCTGTGTTCCAAATTTTACTGGTACTTAATCTTACCAGTAACACTTAAGCTTCACATCTTCCATTGTCATAGGTAGTGTTAATGGGTGTTTTACTGAATTCTGTCAAAACTTGTCTCTTTTTCTTTACAAAATAATTCTATAGGGAATTGAACTGTAAAAAAAATTTCAAAATAACTGATGCCTAGAATGCTGTCAAAGATGTATATTGTTATTTTAATTTGTACAGTTGTTGGATGCTTCAAATACTAAGGAGATGATGTGGGAAGATAAACTATGCTTGAAAAAATGTATTACAAGAATCTGCCTATGCAGATTCTAAATACTGCTATAACTTCACTTAAATGGAAGATAGCTATTTAATTTTTTTATCCAGATTTGAATGATGTTTTAAGTAACTGAGGCTTTCATTAGACCACTGTCACATTATTGGGCAGTACTACACATTTTCTCCTAGATGGGTTCATTGGCTACATTGAGAAGCTTTGTTTTTAAGAAGAGCTAATTACTGAGATGACCTTTAGTTTGAGTAGCAATTAAGCCACCTTCTGCCTGTTTAATTTTTAGGCATTTGACTATGAACAGAAGAAGCTACTAGCAACCAAAGGTATGTGGGTAAACAGACTCATGAGAAGTTTGTTAGTGTATGTCACCACTCAATTTTCTTATGTTACAGTTTTACAATTTTTTAAATCAAATTTAAAGCTAGTATTGAGTGAGGCATTTGTGTATTGGTTTTCACATATTCCAAACTATTTCTAATACTGATGTAATATAAAGATGCTTGTTGTATTTGAAGTTACTTAGGTGAAGTTGAAATATTCAGATGTTTTTCTTATTGGCAAAGTGGGTCTTGATTTCAGGGATAGGTTTAGTTTTGTTATTGATACAGGACTTCACAATAGGTTTGGGCCTGTTAAACACAACCACCCCAAAAGAAAAACACCTACCTTTAAACAGATTGACACTTACTGTTTTGTTCCTGTATGTTTTCAGCTATGTTAAAGAAGCCGGTTGTAACAGAAGTGAGAACTCCAACAAATACGTGGAGTGGATTGGGGTTCTCTAAATCTATGCCTGCAGAAACTATCAAGGAATTAAGAAGGGCTAATCATGTATCATACAAACCATCTATGACAACTACATATGAGGTATATCAAAGCTGTACTGTAATTGAAATATATTTATGGTAATTAATACAGCTTACTCTTGTTTTTGAGGTACTCACCACTTTTATTCTGAAAAATGTTTCTTATATAATTATGAAGGCATATGGAATGCTTTCAACCCAGCATGCGGAATTATATCAACTTTGTAAATCATGCTTCAAGTTTATAGAAGTCTGCTCCTGAATATATGTTTATTTAAACAAACTGCTGACAACTTAGGGGATAAAATGATTCAGTAAGTGCAGATAAACAGTGGAAATCTGACGTAATTAAAAACATACGTGTGTGTAAAAAATAAGCTGTATAATGTAGACTACTGCATAGTGATACAGTGATAGAAAAAGGAGTGATGTCATGAGGACTTTGTTGGAACTTACATTTCTTTCCTAAGGCATTCTGAAGCTGCTTTTTAATGCGTTTCCATGCTTTAATCCTCCCCGGCTTCCATACAGACACCTTTCTCTTGTTTTTTGTCCTACTTACTGAAACTTCAGACAGCTTTTTTTCTAGGATGTACCTATCAATGCAAAAGACATGATAAACCATGATGAAATGTGCCTTGGTGTTCCTCACTTGATGCACGTTAACTTTTTCAATCATTTAGTTATGTATAATAGGCTTGGACACTTGCAGAAAGTTTGCAGTAATAACTTGGCAGGGAGGGAAGACCTAATTCAACAGATTGTGTTTGTGTTTGTTTTTACAACAACTCTTCTCTCTAGAAATTAAGCTGGGTGGGGTTTTCTGCAAACTGTGATGCACTGACCTCTTCTGAAGATCTGTAAGCAGCCCTGTTATCCTAAGTAGGAAAATTTAGTGTTAGTCCCCTGGTGTCAGTGCATGTACAGACCAGTGCTAGCTCTTTTCACTAAAATGATATTGCTTCAGGGCTCCTGCTTCCACCTTTTGGTATGAGCTATTGTGTGTCTATAAAAGATCCTGGGTTCCTGTTAACCTGTTGCTTCTATTTGGCAGTCTTCACCTATGTGCTTTTGTTCTTGGGCAGTCCTGGCACACTTCCTCCCCACGTGGTTGCTTTTGATGAACTTGTATGTGTTGTACCAAAGGAGACTTCTTTGAACAGATCTAATTCTGGCATTGTAGTTTCATCCTTACTGTGAAATAAGCCACTGAGAATCTCACCTTCACTGTAATATTTTGTTGTGCATTCAGTTTTCCAGGAATATTGAATGACTTGGTTTTGCTTCAGAACTTTTAGTTATCACCTTGATCAAACAATGAAGAGACCTTGCCACCCCCTCTTCTCCTTTTTTAACAGACTTGGAGTCAATCCATTCTTTTCTCCACTAGTTGAATCATACTGACCCTAGTTCACACCTTGAATCTTACAGTGACAAGGAGCTTAGGCGTTTTTCTCCCATATTGTTAGTTTTTCAAAACTGTAGAAGAGACTGCTACCTCCAGACTTGTGGGTTTTTTTAATTGGAATTTGATGCACACAAATAGATTTAAATTATTAACTTGTTTCAGTCCTGTTTAGTTCATGTGTGTGTTTGGTATCAATAATGTTAATCTTTTTGATGTATATTTTCACAAAATTCCATAGTCCTCTGCAGCTTTTTAGGGAAAACTGTTGCCTTAATTTGGAACATTAATTTATAATGAGGATGAGATTTATAATGAATGCTTTAGAGGAGTAAGAAAAGAAACTTTTTAGCAAATCAAGAAATGATTCGTGCAGAATTTTTTTTATAGTCTTACTTGATTCAGTTTTCTTTAGCTAGATTAGTTCTGTAGTGTTTCCTTGGCCTTGAAGAGATGTAGAAAACAAACTACTACTATGATAAACTTGTATGTAGAACTTGTGTGGGAATTAGATACCACAGGGCATTTTTGAAACAGATACATTGAGCCAGCTTATTAGAAGGGTCTTCAACTTCTGCATAAAGTTTACAGACTGCTTATGATTTAAGCACACTTGCTGTTTTTGTATATAGTTGGCAATTATTTGACTACTGATCAACTGCCAACAGAATGTTTGCAAGCATTTAAAGTTTGGAAAGCTGCATGTTTTAACTGAGCTGCTTCAAGTGAAATATTTGAATCACAATGAAATTTCAGTTTTATGCACACATTTTGTGTCTTGAAGGGTTCATCAATGTCCCTCTCACGGTCCAACAGTCGGGAGCACCTGGGAAGTGGCAGTGAATCTGATAACTGGAGAGATCACAACGGACTTGGACCCACGGCTCATAATGAATTTGTGTCCTCAATAGGCAGTCCCAAACGGAAACAAAATAAATCAGGTTGATAATTTTAGAGAACTGTTTTTTAATGATATCAACAAATTAATTTTAATATCAATATTTCCTGACATGATTAGGGATTTAAATGACCTGTGCATATATAAGTTTTTTAATTGAACAGTGAAAATATATGTAAGATTGTAGAACAACATAAAAATGCTGATTCAGAAGGAAAACTTTTATGAAGAACTTAAAAATTGAACAGATTCTATAGCTTAAAGCTCTTTCTGTACTTAGAAAGAGTTTGTCAAGTTAAATTTGTACTGAAACCAGAAGTGACAAAAGCTTGTTTCTAGAGAATCATTCTACTTTTTTTTTTTTTTTTTTTTAATCAGTGCAAAGAGCCAGGTTTTTATTGGTGTCTCTAGCATCTGGTAAAGAAGTCGTAATTTGCTGATGCTGAATTTTAAAGCATTATTTTCTTTATGGTAATCAAAATAAAACTTTCCATATGTTTGTCAGTGGATAGAACGTGATTTGAATCACTCATTTCTGTGGATCCAGGTTGTAAACTCACAAATTTAATTTTTTGTATCATTTAAACTGCTTAAAAATTACTTTAAGTTACAGAAAACAAAAATTCTCCTTTCTGGAAAGGGGGGGAAAAAGTGGAGAAGAGCAAATACTTGTCCATATTAAATGCATAACTGTATTGTGAGGAAAGACATACTGTGGCTTCTTTTATTTTTTATCGTATTTTTCTTATCAAGGTGAATAAAACCTAAATACTAGGTCAACTCCAAATTAAACATATAGTAAAAGTTGGACATCTTAAGAAAGGATATAGTTTCACTTAGAGGAAATATTCATGGTTGGTATATTTGTAATTTTTCATACTTTAGAAAAAAAAATCACACTCGCTCAGCTATGAGTGGCTGAATATCGTATTCTGAAGTGTTCCTAGTACAGGAGAGATAAGATAGGTAAGATCCCAAATGCTTCTAATATTTCATGCACAGAAAACAAACATAGCTTAGTCACTTGTGAAAAACTGTGCTCTTAACATCCTCTCAGCAGTCTATAATGAAGGCTGTAGCACAAGTCTCCAGGGCAATCTTCATTCTATCCAACCGAGCAACTATTCTGTCTTTTGCAAGCCCCTCACGCATTCACCATCTACTTTTCCATGCTTGTAACTAGTGAGGGAGAGGCCCCTGCACAAACCCCTGATGTGTTCACTAGGGAAAAACAGCTAGTTATGTGGTTGGATGCTATCAGCGTCTGCATATAGAGGAAAACTTACCTGGCTAAATTGGCTGTCATTTTCTTGTGTGCAAGCTCTTTTTAACATGTACCTTCTGGAGAACGTATTGAAAAGTTTAACAGAAAGAGTACTTCCAGATTTAATCATTTACCCTAAAACTATTGTATTTCTGTTCTGTGTCTTGCTAAGTGCTTGCTAAACCATGTGCCTGCTTTGCAGACCTTCAGTCAGTAATTGCTATGACATGCTTTTCTCCCCACCCAGAGCAAAGGGAGCTGGCTGCCCTCTGTGTGCAGTGGTCTTTCCTTAAGTATTGGCTGGAGAAGAGGGGAGGGCAAAAGAGGAGGGAGCAGCAGTGCAGCCTTGCAGCTCCTTCTGCTCTGAGTTCAAGGTCCTGAGTTCTAGCTGTGTGAGAAGTTGTGTAATGTGACTTAATTGCTTAAAAAGTGTATCCAAACATCTTTCTATAAAGCAAAGACTGCAACTTAATAAGCAAAGGATTCACTTCGTTCTTCATTATGTCAGACCAATGAAAGGAGTTTTCTGCTAAATAATAGGTATTTTGAAGTTCTAAGTACTGTGGTAATTTAATGATTTAATTGAATATAACATTGATGTGATTACATTGATTGAAAATTCAAGTGCACTTTCCCCCTTTCAGCTGAACACTATCTCAGTAGCAGTAATTACATGGACTGCATTTCCTCGCTGACAGGAAGTAATGGCTGTAATCTGAACAGTTTGTTTAAGGGATCTGATCTGCCTGAGCTGTTCAGCAAACTCGGTTTGGGCAAATACACAGATGTATTCCAACAGCAAGAGGTCAGTATTCTTTAAAAAATATCTTTGTGTGTTTTGCTTGTGGTGATGGTTCTGCTTTTTGAACAAAACCACCAAGAGTTAGCAGCAGGATTTTCATGAGCTATTCTGTCAGATCTCTGTAAATATATCTTGTGAATACCTGGCTTGCCAGCCTAGAAGCCTGTACTTTTTTCCTGAAGCTTTGCTTAATTTCCTAAGGACACATCAAAATCATTTTATTCAAGGAAATTTAAACCTCAGGGCTGCTATTTGTGGGATATCTGGGAATTACTTTTTGGTCAGGTTCATTAGAAGGTGTGGAAGAATAGTCTGCATCCTGGAATAATGTTTCCTCCAGGTTCAGTGCTCAGGTGTGCACGTGTTCATCCCACCTCTCCTCCCTTCTGTGTCTTTGTTTGCCAGTGGGCTGGACTTCTGACCCATTCCCAATGAGGAGATAGTTATCTGTGGGAGCTCCCCTATTCCACCTCCCCACCATCTAAGTTTGTATCTTCATTTAGTCTAAGCAGTATTAGCTCATATCCCTAAAATACTATACAGTAGAAGTAGCTTCAGTTAGGTCATTGGCAGGAGGTCTTCAAAAGTGTCCAGCTGTCATCTCAGCCCTGGGGCTCCTGGATCTGGTGTTTCCAGCCAGGTTTTCTTGGCTTTCTGATCACCCTCTTTAGTGCTGTGGAGCAATTTGTCATTTCTGTGCAGGATGGCATAAAAATGCTTAGAAAGTGGCCACACCTGAGTTAGTGGCTGCTGTGGAGAGCAAAGTGCTGACAGCTGTGGAGTGGGTTAGCCTGGAACTGGCCATGCTGTGGCAGGTTAATATTCATTTGGGTGAGAAGATCCAGCTGTGGCTCCACCAGTGCTGTGCGCAGTCCCTCAGGTCTATCAGCCTTGTACTCTGCTGCCTCTTCTGTAATACTCATGTTAGCTATTAGGCCTTTCCTGTTATCTCAGCCACCCACTATGCCTAAGAGAGGTAGTTGTGCTGATTTTGAACATTAAGCACAGCTGTTGTTTGAAAGTTAGGCTTCTCTGTATGTGTGTCCATTTTATTGAAATAAATGTTAGAGCATGTGATGTTTAGTCAAATCTAAGGTTTTGGCATGCTTACTCTGTCATCCTTTAGCTGAAGCACACAAGTACGTTTATTCCAAGATGGTGTCCGTCTTCCCTGGGTGACAGTAACACTGCTTGTGCTACTCGAAGCTTGAGGAAATGGGCTGCACCCTCATTCTTTAGGCACTCCCCTGATTGCCACTGGGGCAAGATACACAAGCAGCAACCCTGCAAGGGCTAACATCCAGTTGTGCTGTTCAACGCACGGGATTCAGCTATTGAGATGCGCTCCTCGTAGCTCATTTATGCTGGTGTCTTCTCAATCTGCTGCCAGCCCCTTGTGTTTTTAATGAATTTCTCTTTTTGTATTGAGCTTCTTGACTTTTGTACTTTTGGTCTCCCTTGTGCCCCGATTTTAATTTTTGTACTTCATGAGAATTAAGTGTGATGTACCAAGCTTTTCGGCCAGAGTAACATATTTTTTCACTAAGTTTCCTTGAACTGCATTACGGGGGAGAAAAAAAAAAAAAAAGTTTACAAAGACTTAGGTGTTTGATGAAGTAGTAAATGCTTTAATTAAACATATCACCAGTAGGTGAGCAAATATCTTCTGCTAACTTACTACAGTTTGAAGCATGTACCATATCTACAGATACACCTATCTCTCTGGTTCCCAATTACCTTGCAGTGATTGTGGTAAATACACAAAATCTCTAGAGTCACAGTTAAATCTGATTAGGTGATCTTCTGTACTTTTAAAATCTTTTTTTTCCTGTTTATCTGGAACACAGAGTAGCAAACTGAAGCTGTGTGAGCTTAGTAGTCATTGGAAGGCTTACGTACAGAGAATAGGTTGGTAGAGTAACTGTAGAAAGCAGTAGAAAAACTACGACTGCCCTGCCTCACATTTATGGCTTAATTGTTCTGGAGAGTGATTTGTGTATAAACTTCCTATTTCTTTTTACTCTAGATTGATCTGCAGACATTCCTTACTCTTACTGATCAAGATTTGAAAGAGCTAGGAATTACCACATTTGGTGCCAGAAGAAAAATGCTGCTTGCAATCTCAGGTAAATATAAATAAATTCAAACAGGTTATCATTTGTTAATTTTAAACAATGTTTGTTTTCTCCTCACTTGAGTTGTAAGTTTACAGTTGACAAAGGATTTTGGTGTAAGAATCTGTTCCACAAATCATTGGTTTGCCCTTCATTGCAAAGCATTTTTAAAGCTTTGATCTTTAGAGAGGTTTTACACTGCATAACACTGTACCCTATTGTAAAGCTGAAACTTGCTGGAAAGTGTTTGTTTCATAGAAGATTATAGAGTTGGCCTTTTTTTTGCCCCCAAACTGCAGATCATAGAAGTTCTGAGATTTCCGACTCTGTGGAAGTCTGAATGGCACAACATGCTGCAAAGAGCTGTCATTTTCAAGCTTTTGGTTCCTTTTCACCGTATTGTGTAGCAAGAGTTGTGCTGCTGGCTGTAAAAACTGCCAGGGTTCTTTTTCCAAGACCTTTTTTTTTTTTTTTTTCCTCTCCCCTCTCTCTTTCTCCAGATTTGTCTAGGTTTGAAGGAAACAGTTAACTCTGAGCTGACTTTTTTTTTTTTGCAGCCTTCTATAAGTAAAATTTTGTTTTGTATCCTACTTGTAGAAGGATAAAGGCCAGATAAGGTTTCTCACAGTGTACTACAGTATACGAAGCTAAATAGAGCTTTTGCTAATTGTGATAAATAGCAAAAAGATAGTATGCTTAGGAGTAGGCTGTTATCTTGGCAATGAATCTGTCAGAGGAACAGTTTTCTTCAGATCTTTGATGGAACATGAGGGGTTTTTTTTCCTCCAAAGTGCATCCGTTTTACTGATGTACTTGTGAATGTTTTTATGAATTTTAAATGATGGCATACAGAAGAGAAGCATGCAATATACTTAGTTAACACCATTCATGAAAATCTGTAATCTTTCAGTGATTCATGTCCATCATCAAGTTTGTTCAGAAGAGTGGAAAAATGGGAAAAGAAAAAAATATTTTGGATGAGCATTTATACAGACTTAGGATGTGGATTTGAATAAGAAGTGAGCGTCTTTTTTGTAAAAATCCATGTTAAAATACTGCTTCAGTGTTGTGTTTAAAACAATATGTGCTTGGGAAATAGTTTAGGTATGTATAGATACATATGAGTTTGCAGCCATTTTCTTGTGTGAATGCTACTTCAGAAGGGAATTGCAGCTTTCTTAGTGTTCCAGCAATCTGATTTAACTCAGCATTGCAAAATCTCCCGCATAGCATGTCAGTGCAGATTAAGAATTGTCGCAAATAGAAGCTTACTTCCCAAGCTGGCTCTGTAAAGTCTTAACCTTGCACTATCCTGATGATGTGTTATGTATTGAATGAGTACCTTGCTTAATGTTTTCAGCTCATGTACCTTGCTTATGTTTTCAGCTGTGTCTAAACAACTGTGTCTTTAATAAAGATAATTTCTGGTAAGAGTGTCTTTTTCTTTTTTTCTTTTCCTCCTGTGGCCTTTATAGAACTGAACAAAAACCGAAGAAAGCTCTTTGACCCATCAAACATACGTGCCTCGTTCCTGGAAGGTGGAGCTAGTGGAAGGCTGCCACGTCAGTATCATGCGGACATTGCTAGCGTCAGCGGTCGCTGGTAGCAGTAAGTTGTGACTCAAAGTCAACTGTAAAGATGGACATGGCAATCCTGTGGACAGCTTTCACTGCACACCACCCTCTGCACTTTGGGAGTTTGGGTATCAAGGACCAAAGCGTTTTTGTCTGCACAAGACTGTGCCAAAAAAAGAGAAAACACATTTTGCTGTTGTCTTTCAAAACACCAAATGTGGGTTATGTTTTACTCATGTAGGTTGGACAGAATTTGCAATAATAATAATATAGGGATCTTTGTTTAGTATTTTATTACCTATAACTATAATGTATGCACTGAATTTTTACTTTATTGAATGAAGGAAGAATGAAAAGCTGGGATGCCAGAGAGCATAGATTTTGGTTTTATCAAGATGGATTTTTCTGGTACTGCTTAAGATAATTATTGAGGTCTTTCTGCACTTTACATGTTCTGATTTCTTGTCCTGTGGAAACTTACTTCTCTTTCATTTCCATATCAATTGCTATATTGGCACTAATCAAAAGCTTTCAGATGTTCTTGCTTTAGGTCACATCTCACTATAATGGTACAAGAAATTGACTCTTCTGCATTCTTGTGCAGATTTCTTCTCTCTCTTTCTCTCTCTCTCTCTCTCTCTCTCTCTCTCTCTCTCTCTCTCTCTCTCTCTCTTTCTCTTTGTCTCCCGGGTAGTTATCTGGAAAGATTGTTCCAAAATCAAACCACTTAATAGTGGACCAATCCTATAATGCTCTTAAGCAGTCTAGAGCTGCTTGCAATGAAAATAATTCACTGTAACAGATGCAATGAAAGACCAAAATGGACCTTGCAATATTAACCCTTTGCAGTCATCATATTTAACTGCTGCCTGTAATGCTAAAACTGTTTTTAATGGTTGTCTCGAAGCAAAGGGCTATTTTTAGTATCCTGCCACTAAAGGACACTTATTTATATCAGACTTTTATTTTTAGATTCTATACACCTACAATACGTAACAGATTAAACTGATCTACTGCAGATTTATGGTAGAGAAAGGCATTCATCAAACTAGAGCTGTGGGCTGTCACTTTGATTAAACAGAAAGCTAATCTAATTTGACAAGACAGCACTGTTGCCATTTAATAAATGACGTATATTACTTACATGACTATGCATGCAGCAATTAAGCAACCTACAGAACTAGGTGTAATAGCATCTGTTTTGTTCAATTTAGATTTGTAATTGCCAGCTGCAAAACTCTTGAGATGAACTATTTCTGAAACAAGTTATGTTCAACAGAAAGAGTCCATATTATAAGTGGATAGAGAAACTATTGCATTCCTATACTGTGAAAGTCCAAAAAATTTGGCAATACTATTCCTCTGTCCTTACGGATTTTTTTTTGTTATGGGTTTATGAAGGGCTCTCATATGATGAAGGAATTCATGAAGTGCCTCTTTCTGCAATGCAATATGACGTTTCCAAACATTAATTTTTTTGAAAAGCATTCCCATAGGAAATATTGTGATTTACCTCTACTGTAATGTATTTATGTTCAATTTATTAGCCTTTTGAGATGGACATAAACCACTGTCAAGTGCTCTTAAAAGAAGGCATTAGAATAACATTTACAGTAGTTGGTTTTTATGCAAAAATGGGTGAGAAATAGTTGTGACACTTTCCATGGATAATTTTTTCTTTAAAGGTGAGAAAACGATGTAGAGAAATATCTGAACACAAAAAGGGAATTTCAAGAAGCTATTACTAGATGATCAAGCAATAATAAAATGCCTTGTGGTTAGCAAGAGGAGACTGCTCAGTACTCATGTCAGCCATATTTACTTAATGGTGTATAGCTGGGTGACTTCCACGGTAGGTAAAGTAGCAATTAACTTGCTCTGGTTTTAAAATCATGCTACAAATTAGAATGGATAAGTCTTCCACACAGTGGTTCACAGCAAAATTAACTCTGCTTAAATGCCAAAAGTCCATATCCACATATCTATGAGAATTGTGGTGTGTGTCACGGGCAAGAGCAACTTCATGCAACCCCTTGTGGAAGCCACAACTTCTAATTCTGAAAGTATTTACACTTGTGCTTACTTCTAAGCACATAAACAGCTCCATTGTCATGGACTACTTATGTGCTTAGGGATGACCTGTCATCTCAGTGTTTGCATTCTCAAGACCAGTGTTGGAAAATGGAATTGTATTCAAGTGTGTTAATTTTATAAAATATTTTTAATGGAATACATATTTAGCAACACTTTGTACAGGATTTTCTGCAACCCCTTGCTGCTTTTGCCTGAACTTAAAGTGTCAAAAAAAAAATTTTACACTCTTAGATTTTTAGCTTTTCATAAGTACATGGTATGCATCTAGTCAGTACTATACTTGGAACAGAAGTTATTACAGTATTAAGTTGATGTGGTCTTTTGCTGAGCAGTGCTTAAATCATCTACACGAGAGTGAAGAATTTCCCATTAACAGCATTATTTCCAATAGGGCTTCACACAAAAAAACACACTGGAAAAAAATTTCTCACTTATTTTGATTCCACAAAGGGAATATGACATACAGCATACCGTATTTAGTGTTATATTATGCACAAATATTTGCTACATAAAAATGTTAGTTTTAAATCTGTGCCTTAATAGTGACCAGTTATCTGTAAATATAGAGCAGATACAGATTGTATTTTTGTGGGTTGTGTCCTTTTAGTGATTTTTTAAAAAAATAAAAGATGGAGTTAAAACAGTAAAAATGGGAATTTTCAAAACTAATCAATGTTACATAAAATAAATTTATATTCCTTGTAATTCCGATTGGCTAATGAAGTGTTTTTATTTAGACCCCATTCCAGGGATGCTTGCTTATTAATAAAATATCCAAACCAGTATTCCACATACTTGCAACATGTTTCTTTCACTTGCTAGTTCTTTTTGTGTTTTTACTCGTTTCTATATCACATGCGGTGCTTTTGTCTGGCTGTTAAGTGACAATACCTTTTTCTAGCGATGTATTTCAGAAAAGCAGTATGAAAGGAATTAACTTATGTCAGAGCTGGTTCATACCAGGTTTAATGGCTTGGCATGCGAGAGTTTGATTCTTTCTTTGCTCTTCCCATTTTTAGGCCTTTATAAACTTTGTTAGGAGAACTGCTGCAAGTATTGTTTCCTAATGGTGACTGTACTGATGCTTTTGGTGCAAAAGAGACAGAACTCAATTCCTGAAAATCTGTAGGGATTCTTTATTGGGATGCTGGCCATGCAATGGGTAAAATCTAGTGAGAGCAACAGCCTTTCAAACTGGTATAGCAAGATTAATGTTATATCAGTCTAGTCTGTTTGCTTGGCATGAAGTGATGTAAGTTTAATAGTATTTGCATTAGGTACATCTAGGCTTTCTGTTCTAGGCTCATATATTTTCCTTGTTAATTATTGTGTCTATTGAGCTCTATACTTGTTTGAATTATAGCTCACTGACATTTAAAACTCTAATTTTGTGAGTGCCCCCTAGGAATTACAAAAATTGTGGGAATGGGGCTTGGGGAGGATGACAAATCACCAATCTTTTCTGTTGAGGATGACTAGAGGGTGCAGTGCTGAGCGCTAACTCACAAGTCACTGGCATGAACTAACGGGAAATTGTGTAGGCAAGAGGAGCTGCAAACTGCGCAGCACTTCGGTACCTGTGCAGCGCAGATAGGAAACAGCAGCTCTCTCTGCAGACCACTTACAGAAATACTGCCTTTGTGGGACCACCTATGTGACATCAGGCAAGCAAGTGGTACAAATCGGTGTAGTGGTGCCAAAAAGGGAAGGGCAGGAGTAGTGACGGAGCAGCAGGGCTGCTTTGCTGCCAGCAGGGCAGCCTCCCCTGGCAGCTGATGTGGCTGATGCTGGACAGGGTTGCTCTGCACTGAGGTTTTACTGCCTTGATAGTGTGTCTTGCTCTGCTCCCATCACAGTAGGAAGTGTGTAGGGATTTGCAGTGTTAGGAGGATTTACCAAGAGATTTTCCAGATGTGTGAGAAGAGGCTGATCCTCCAAGCTGTATGAGGGTTAAGAGTGGGATGTCTGTCCTCTATGCTTGTTCCCCACACCAATCAAATATTTGGTGAAGTAGACTGCTAGTTTTCCAAAGCAGCACTGGAAAACACGGTTATGGAAGGTATGTGAGTGCTATTGCAGGCTGGTCAGGAAAAGTGCAATATGTAACAATATTCAGAAACTTGTGAACCATGAAATAAGCTATTTGTTTCCAGACAAATCTGGACACTGTTGGAACTACAGTTTCTCTTCTTACCCTTGAAGAAACTGCTGGCTTTGCTTTACAGACATCTGAGAAAAAGGAAGGAGAGGTTTGGTTTTTATTTGAAGGTACTGCAGAGTTCTTGAGGACTTGAGATGATGAGAAGATAAACTGTTTGAATTTTTTGTGATATGCATGATTAGTATCAGTATTTTCCACATTTGCTTCAGAAACAAAGGGAAAGGTGCCTCTGCAAAATACCTGGAGCAGCTGAAAAATACATGAACTCCCTGAATTGGGGATATCTGTGAGACAGGACTATGCTGTAACCTGAAATGCGCAAAGAATTGGAGCAGTTGAATTTGGAAAGTGATAATCTTGGATGGAGGAGGAGCTCCACAGAAGTGTCTTGCAGAGCTGCAAAACAGTGACGTGAGACAGTAAGTGACGGTCTCCACTGCTGTGGAGTGGAACTTCTTGCTCTGATGTAAATGCTGCGTTGAGCAAAATGGAAAAGTTACATGACAAACAGCTGGAGTCTAATCTCTGCTCTTCCTTTCAGACCTCATCTTTCTACCCTGCCATACCCTACTGTGCTATGTTCTTAGTTTCCTATCCTCAACCTGCTGACCCATGAGCGATGATGTCCACAGCTGCATCCCGGGGCAGGTGTAGCTCGGCAGTAACACCCTTGTAAGTTATCCTGTTGTCTGTATTGTGTGTGAGACTTGCATTTCCTTGTGCACTTCCCCTTGGCATGCTTCAGCCATTAAATGCTGATCAACTCTGAGGTGCTGTATATTGGGTGTTCTCTGCTCTGTCTTGTTTCGTTATATATGAAACACAATATATGGAAAAATAAGGATTGGAAAATATTAAAAACCTGATTAAACTTTTCTGTGTAATGTTTTGAACCGTTAGCCTTCGTGTTGTTGCGTTTTTCATAAGCTAATGTTTGTCTACCTGCCGTCAAAGTGGTAGATGATAGGACTTCGCATGAAAATTTTCATGGCATTGTCTATTAATTTTGCAAGCGTAGGACACTGGTCTGTGGGGTGGCTTGCTTTTATTTATCTTCTGTTCAATCTGTGTTATTTTCTTTACTCCGGACATCCTTTTTTTAATGGGGCTTATAGCTAATATTCTAGTTCTTTATTGTAATGCTTTGTTGCTAATCAATCTTTCAGTGAGCGTACAAGAGGAAGAATACCTTGTTTCAACAAACATTGAGCTGATCACTATGAGGAGAATATTAGAAAAAATGCTGGATACAAAAGCAACAGGAAATCATTGTATATAAGCCTTACAACCTGTTACAGGGAGGAAGAACCTCTGAATACCTGGAATGGAGAGCCAGCCTAAACTGCTTGTACAGTGTGCACGCTGGTAGAAGATGCATTTTAGGTGAGAAATGAGAGAATGAGGATCCTTAGCGTGGGAACTTACAAATTTCAGGTACTCTCCTACCCTGTCTGCCAAACTGCTAGACTTAAATCACACAAGTTGCAGTACAAGGGGACAGTATTTATGTCCTGCTGGATCCGCAGTCAAGGCTGCAGACCCAGGGCTGGCTCCTGGTACTATTCCTGCCAAAGGATACATTTTCTATTGCCCTAAATATTTCTTGGAAACTGAGGCGGGGGAACTTGACAGATGGGAAGAGCAATTGCTGATAAAGTTTTAGACTACTTGTCTCTTGTTTTCCCCTGGGCACAGCTGAGTGCTGCTGTAATTAACCCCATGTTACATCAACAAACAGGAATGATCATGAGACCTCAGATCCAGAAAGAAACTTTCTATTAAACAGTCACAGTCGATGGTTGTAAAGATGAGGCATAGCAATAACAGCCTTTGGGAAACCCTGCTTAAGAGTAACTATTTATCTCTGTATGGCCCTTATCTTCAGGGCATTGCAGCATTAATGGATTTTAGAAATTTTGGAAGAACAAGAAATATTATCTGCTCATTAAATCTGTTTGGACAGTTAATGTGCTTATCAGTTTTAATGGGAAGATTCGCATGGGCATTCCAGGAACTGAGCCCTGTTTTCTTGTTCCCTAATCCAGTGGATCTTTTTCCTATAACTTTGTTTTGTATGTTATGTCACAAGAACCCACTACTAGTCTCTAATCATAAACTTGTGCTTTCGGTATAAACTCACTGTATTTTTCTTTTGGCTTAAGATACCACTTGGTACACTATTTTCTGGATTTAGTTTTTTTAGATAAAGAGGCTTTTTAAAGACACCTCAGGTCAGAATATGCTTTGCCATTTCATTCAGGAAATTTTCGTTTTTCTCTTGCATTAAGGATATACAGAAGTTTCTCTAATATTTCATATGCTTTCATAGACCCAACAAAGCATATTTTATTTGACAAAGTGAAGTAGAACAGTCATATTTATCAACTTTGAGCAACATATTTAGGAACGACTAAGTTATAAGCAAAGCCAACCAACACACTGCTTTTCAGTCAAAAGCAAGTCTTTGGCCTTGAAGAAAAAAATGATGTTTCTGCAAACTCTCAAAGTATTTTAAAATATTCCCCAAAATACTCTCTGCAATTCTTGGCATTATGCTGAAGTATATTTATCGTATATTATTTTGTTATTACTAGCATTACTTAAAATATCTTGAACTATAATTATGTAAATTAGTCTCTGAATTTCTTTTGACATTGAAGTTAAGCAGTGTAGATCTCAGTTATGTTGCGAAATGAAGATTTTGTGATTGTTGTGATGATGTAGAACCTTATACCCTTGTCAAAGCATCATCCAGTGTCAAGTTTCTTCATTCTTCTAAGGTCAAAAATTTGGGCAGTATTTGCTCTGCTGAGAGATACATAACAACTCCAGATGTTTCACCAAAATATGAAGAAAGATGAATACATCGTGATGGAAACTGCTTATGCCAAAACTGTGTTGCAACTTCATGGAGACTAACAGATGGAAAAAGTAAAACATAACAAAAACCAATTATGTAATGAATTTTGTCATTTCTAACAATATGTAATAAATGTCTTAAGAAGTAATGTTACCATAAATATAACAACTCTAGAAACATAAGGTGATATGGATATTACCACCATTTTTTCCATAGTTACAACCACACGGTTTGTCCTCTATGAAGGACAGGAGTTTTGTAGAGGTCTGAAAATGTGTGTGGTGTTAAATTATGACTCCAAAATGAAAACCAGTCTAGGAACATACACTCTTGCTGTGTACGGACAATATAAGGAAAGCAGGGCAAAATATATAAGGTTTTGGGGACAGTATAAGAAATCTTCAATTTTAACAAAGATGGAAGACTGATTTTATTTTCTTATACCAGTCCGTATCTCATTGTATGTAGCACATGAATGTGTAAGGGAAAACAAGATGGAAACAATACATGATTTCACTTTTAAAGGAAGGGCTCTAATACAGCAAAAGTCACAAACTTTTCATCTAGCAAAAGGCTCTTTCCATCCTTTAGTACAGGTGTTCTTGATTTCTGAAGACAAAGAACCTCTTTTCATGCCTAAGCTCACCGCTATGTGTAGTTGCCTGCTACGTGGTACCAAAGTTATCCTTACTCTGAAACAACTGGAATGTGGCATTACTGTGCCACTGAAACTGACATTTCTGTACTAAAAATGGTGAATCTTTGGGTATTGAAAAATAATTATGTAGTCCAATATCTAGAGAACATTACAAACCCTTCTAACATGATGAAGTGAGGCCAAATTATTGGCAGATTTGAGCCTTGGTTGGAAACTGGACAGGAGACAACTAGCTAACTAGTCCCTGGGGCCAACAGATATTTCTGTGCAACTCTCAAAATTGTATTTGTCCAAGCAATGTTTCTGCTTCCACCAAGGCAGTGACAATTCCAGCCAGCTCAAGGGATTGGTTATGAAGAAAAGCTCTTTCTGAGTATGCCTCTCACATGGATTTATCTTCCATCTCTACTGCAAGTGATTGCAGAAGCTCTAATGTTGGTTCAGTTCTTGCTTTCCTTCAGACTTTCAGCTGGACTTGAAGTGCTAGAAAGGGCTTTAGGAAAAGATTAAAAAAAAAAAAAAAAAAACTTTTCCTTGCACAAGAACATCATTGATTTCTTTGCCTAAATCTCCAATGTGTTTAGTTCAGAAAGTGTTTTTTTGTTTGTTTGTTTTAATATACATTGATGAAAAGGAGCATCTGACTTTTTGTGCTGAGTTTTTGCTACAGTTTAAAAATTTGAGTAAGTGAAGAGATTCCTCACAGCACTTTCTGTAACTGATAGTAAATACATAATGATTCACAGAGAGGAGAATTTCTTCAAGTCTACCCCCTTCCTCATTAATTATTAGAGTACAATGGCACAATTCTTTCTGGTTTTCTGTCTAAAATATTTCTTCTGAGGCTAATGCATCTCATCTGCACTGCTGTACTAACACTTTTTTTTCCTCTTTTTCTGGAGCTGCTGTAGACAAGATAATGAAATCTTAAAAGCAAGTTCACTGATGCTGTAATTCATTGCTCTATAAACATGTCAGGAGATGAGAACACCTCTGAATTGAATAGATCTGATGGTACGCTGAACAAATGAAAAAACAAAAACTTTGAAATGCACACTCTGCCCAGTCCTCATCTAATGAATTTTGGAAGCTTTGAGATTTTTCATGTTCGGTTCTGTTTGACTAGTCACTTCTTTCACCTTTTAAAAGTATGCTATTTGGTTTAAATAGTGGCATTAAATATTCTATGGGGATGTATTTGAATTAGAGTTGAAGTCCACACTAGAAGAGTGTGGACTAGAAGTTGAGTAGAGGAGGGGCTTTGTGACTTAATATACTCCGGTTTTAAGTGAAATATGTGAGATTTTCTGCAGATCTGTGTGTGTATATACAAAACCAAGCATGTTATGACAGGCAATCACTGAGACGCTCTGTTCTTTCCACCTCACTTCCCAAAAACATCTATCAGTGAATTCCGTGTTTTATCCCTAAGCTTTTTTCTTAATTATTTAACCTAATTGAGAATTTTTCCTAGCCTGAAATTTGGCAGGGGACAAATGGATTTTTAATGGTTCCTGCAAGGAAATCATTTTCTGGTAAACACTCTGATGTGTTTTCATGCGCTGTTCAACATGGGAAGTGCATGGAGATCTCCGAAAGATGTTGAGAGCTTTCTTGCTTGACCTGAGACTCTTCACCAGGTCAGTTCTTTTTGCTTAAGCTCAGAGGGGCTTTGAGCACAGAAGTCCAAGATGCAGCAATGCTCCCTTCCTCTGTGCCTGCTGTCATCTTGCACACAACGTTTCTGGAATCCAGGTTGCCAAATATTGACGAAAGAAACTTGGAGATGAGAGACTTGTGCTCGGTCATGGACAGGCGCTAGAACAGGCTCTGTTTCACGCTCAAGCCTGGGGCAAAAGAAAAAAAGGTAGTGACAAGTGCTTGCACAAGGGTGTATTTTTCCTTTTGAAGCAGTCGCAGCTTTCCTTACATAGTTAATAATCTTTCCAGCACTGTGTATTTTTAGTTGCATTACATCATATCACTGTGTTATACACAAAAGGAGAGGCTGGATGTTCACAAATGAGCAGGAGCCCCTGGAAGGCAGAGGGGAAGAGCTGCCGCAGCAGGCCCCGGGGCAGAGGCGGGGGTCTGTACAGTCCTTTGCCACCTTGTACTAGGTGGCCTGGCCCTGATTTAACGGAGACAGGCACGGGGAGTTCTCAGTTTGAAAATGAAAATCCTTTCTAATGTTTCTAAAAATATAATACCAAAAAGAAACGTTTGAAAGTGTTTCTTAAACCACGGGTGGCCTATGGGGGCTGAGCAGTGCCTGCTCTGGCCGGAATGGGGAACACCTGCGCTCCGGGGAACACCGACGGAACACGGACGTGGCGTGCGGGAGCAGGTTCATTTGTGGAGGGGGCTGGGGCCTCGTTGGCTCCCAACGAGGCGCAGGTGCCATGAGGGGTTGTGCAGCCCTGTGTGCGCCGGGGCCCTCCACAACCCCGCGGGGCGGGAGCAGGTTCATTTGTGGAGGGGGCTGGGGCCTCGTTGGCTCCCAACGAGGCGCAGGTGGCATGAGGAGGTGGTGCAGCCCTGTGTGCGCTGGGGCCCTCCACAACCCCGCGGTGCCCCAGGCTGTGGCTGCTCCGCGCCTGAGCTCTGCCCTGGCCGCAAAAACTACCGGGAGAGGCCGTGTGGCTGCCCTAGGTCCGAAGAGGAGCCTTCCCAGCTCATCCATGTGAGGAGAGGTCTTCTCCGGCCGCCGGCCCCCGGAGAGGGGCCTTCCCGGCTCGTCGGTGCCGGCGGAGGCCGCCGGGCCCCGGAGAGGAGCCTTCCCGGCTCGTCGGTGCCGGGGGAGGCCGCCGGCCCCCGGAGAGGGGCCTT
>VZSV01000036.1:1615268-1642048 GCA_013398735.1 Nothocercus julius
GGGCAGCCTCGCGCCCGGCGGGCCCTCGGCAGGTGAGTGCCGCTCCGGACGTGTTGGTATTTCCCGGAGGGCTTTGCAGGGTGCTCTTCAGGAGCCAAGGGTGGGAAACGGTTCCTCGCTAATTTACTTCAAAGAACAAAAAGACTGAAGGCTTTTTAAGCGTTGTTGCTCCACGGCGTCCTGGATAACCGCTGTCGCTGGATCGGGAGGGAAGTGGTTTGTGTGTCGCGAAGGCGGCACGCGGTGCTTGTGGCTCAGGCCCTTCTAGCTGTGCAGCTAACGGCAGTGAGATGTCCCCGCTGTTGCCCTGCTCGCTTTTTGACCAAACAGAGAAAACAAGAGGGCTTTTGTAGTATGGATATTTCTTTACTAAATAATTCTCTGTAGGGTTTGCAGAATTGCCATAAATCTGCTTCGTTTTTTTGTTTGGTGCTATGATTTTTGCAGCTCCAGGAAGGAGGGGAGGCAGCTTGAGAGGGGGTTAAGACCGATGTGTTATTTCTGTGAATGTTGTAGATTATCTGAAGAAACTTTAGCGTAAGGGACTTTTTTTGAGAAGTTATGGTGCCTTGGCCATGATGGTGTTCCTGTGTGTGTATATATACTCTTTTTGATTAATATTGAACTAAAATGTGGCCCTGGAAACTGAAAATCCTAATGTATCTGGTGTTTTTTGTGCTAAAGCTTAATGTAGATTAAGTGTTTTGGCAAAGCCTTCTCACAAGAATTAAGGTAAATGTGTCTGTTTTCTCTCTCTCTCTCTCTCTCTCTTTTTTTTTTTTTAAATGGAAAGTTACTTCTGCTCCCATTTGTGATTGTCTCATTCTAATACAGGTTTCTGTAGTTTGCTAGTTTTTTTGTTTTGTTTTGAACTGGAAGATTAGAAAACATGTTATCCTTAGAGGTCTTGAAATGGTGGACAGGATCCTCATTGTAAATGAGGAATACCTTTATTTTCCCTCCCCAAGCAATGGAGGAGGCAGGGTAAAACTGCCAACTGCGTTATTCTGTGCCAGGACTTCAGTGGTGGAGTACTAGAAGAGGGCCAAGGGGGGCTTTGCAAAGCCCTGCTGCCAAAAGCGGGGACTATTCCCTGGCCTTTCCTTGGGGGCCCTGGTGAATCGCTGAGCGCTGTCACGTAGGCACAGCCACGTCACGCGGCTGGCACCTGCCTGGTGCTGTCCGTGGCGGCCCCGCCTGCCGGAGCGGGTGGAGGGCGCTCTGCGGCCGCGCTGCCGTGAGCGCGGCGTGCGGCGCTGGCCTGCGGAGCGATGCCGCGGTGGCGCAACGCTGGGGAGATGCGGCGTGGTTTTGTTTTGTTCTCAGCAGAAAAGGCGGTTTTGCTGTTCAACTCCAAGTTTCCCAAGACCTCTCCAGCATTGCCTCTTCCCAAGCACCACGGGTGTTGATTCGCAGCTGACCCCTGCGGGATGAAGTCATCAGGAGAAAGTTGTTGCCTTCCTGTGCCTGTGTTCCTACGCAGCCTCGTTGCTGTACTGATTTCACCAGAGCCGGAACACGTTTCTAGTCTGATGATTTCTTACGTTAGGAAATCCTCCCACAGCGCTGACCTTTCTAGATGCCGTTTGTTGACTTACGGGAACGAGATGGCTCCGGCGGGAGGCGGACGTGGCCCCGTGCCCCAGGCTCGCTCCCTGCCCGAGCGCGAGGAACGCCCTCGCCCGGCGGCTGCTCTCGCGGAGGCGCTCGCTGGCAGGAGCTGCCGAGCGCCCCACGCCAGGGCGCTCGCGTCTGGGTCCCGATCCGACAGCCGTCCCGAGAGAACCGCCGAAAAGCAGCCAACCCCCCTGGCTTGCCAATCCCCACAACCCCCCTCAAAGCGCTGGGGCGGCGGGGAGGGGAGTGTTTGGCATTTCCCGGTGGAATGCAATAATCCTAAACAGGGTTCGAAAGCGCTCCGTGATCACACGCTGGCACCGGCTCGCCGCCACGGCTGCCAGTTTCCCTCCCACGCATGTTGGGTCTCGAAGGCAGCGTGATTCTGGATGCGGGACAGTTAATCAACTGCAGGAGAATTGATGTTTTGGAGACGGTTCCCGTGCTGCGAGGTGTTTGCTGTTCAACAAGCGTCGCATGCCGTCACGTACAGCATACTCGCGCGACCCTGCTGGCTGCCTGTGCTGTTGGCTTTTGTTCTTGGCTGCGGTTTAGCATTTCTCAGTGCTGAATTTCTCTCTGCTGCCGCCGTTCCTGCGTGGAGGATGGGAGGGAGGAGGCACGAGCTACGCTGGGAAGGGAGCTCGGCGCGGGGAGCCCCGGCGGGAGCGGAGGGCTCGGTCGTGGCCGGGCGCCGCGTGCGGGGCCGTCTGCGTGAGGGCAGAGCTGCAGGAAGGGTCTGTGCGGACCTAAACGGCGTGTTGGGGCAGTGGCACGAAGCCTCCCTGAAAGGATCCCCCAGAGGTGGTCTGAATATCTTGATCTTGTTGTGTAAGATTTGGGTAACAAAAGAGATGCCTCCCTCCAGCAAGAGCAGTTTGAGGAGTGGTCTATAAGCAACGTGATTCTCAGGTTGTGTGACAGTAGCACGTGCGCGTGGCCAGTGCATGGTCAGATGTGCAAGCCCAAAACCCTCTGCCTGCGTTAGCTCTTGTTTTCAAAAGCCTCCATTCACCTTACCTTTACTTCATCTATATCATTTAAATAAATATGTGAAATAGATAGTCAAAGGATAGAGCTGTTTGTATCTCCTCATATAATATCATGAAAGGACTGCAAACAAGACACCCTGGTGGGTAAAGCGGGATTTCTTTTTGCCCATTGGCTTTGCATAGATTGAAGCCTGCATCACTTTACCATTTTCTAAGTCACTTAATACATTTCATAGCTCCATGACCTTTGAAGAATTTAATGGTAATTTTGTTTACTCATTTGCAAGTGTTTATAGAATTTGGGAGCTCTGCAAACCTTAATTCTCTTGAGCACCAATCTGGGTCTTTGTAGAGCACCCACAAAGTCAGCACTGGAAATGTTATGGACTGAAGCTGCTCCTGTGAAAGCTTTTCCCTGGTATATGGAGGAAAAATATCCCTGCAAAATATTGTTTTGCGTAGCAACTTTTTGTTGCTCTTGACCTTCGTGTTCGGAGCCATGCTCTTCCTGCACGCTGTTCAAGCAGCTTCACCGAGCGATGGTGGTGCGGCCCGGGCGGCTGGCGCGACGGAGGGGCAGGAGGAGCGGGTGCCCCTGGGCACGGCGCCGGAGCCGCGCTCGCCGAGCGGGAACGGAAGCCGCAGCTCAGGAAAAGCCGGGCCTTGTGGTTGCGGGAGGTATGCGGCTGCAGCCCGTCCAGAACCAACCGGCGTGAACGTCGAGAGGGATAATTTGGAGAAGGAAATGGTTCTCTTCCCACCCCAGGAGCGGTGGCGGGGGGTGTTTGTATTGACAGGACAACCGCTCTCTGCCCGGAGAGCAACGCAGACTTGTTGTCGCTGCTTCAACATAAACAGATGACTGCGGGAGGAGGAGGACGCAGCGCGGCTCCTGGAGGGGTAGACGCCGACCGGTATCGCCAGCAGCGCTGCTCTCTCCCTCGCCCAAAGCGTCATCCCAGTCTTCATGTGAGAGCCGAGGGGAGACCTCCGGTCTGGCCTCTGCAGCGTCTCTGATTCCCAGCCAGCCCGCGTAAGGAGCCGCTCGATGGCTCATGGTACAGAGGTGCTCCGAGGGTGTCTGCACGTGGCATCGTGAGTCAGTTCTGCAGTCTCTGTGCTCTTCGTCCTACCTACTGGTAGGAGAGTAGGATTACCGTGTTTTTAGGTATTGGCTGCTAAATGAAACCTGCAATTGATTCTCCCTGCCCTTCTTGGAGAGAGCCTTGGCCACCCCTGGGCCTTTCTGGGGGCTTCAGGGAGCAGGTATGTTCAGAAGGTCCCTGTGCATAGAGGAGCAAGCCTGCCTAGGGTCTCGTTTCTTGAAACCCCTCCGGGCAGGTATTTCCTGGGGCTATACTGGCTGCACAGCTCCTGGCTTGACCAGGACCTGCGCAAATCCTCCACCATTCCTAACACCATGTTGTGCCCAAAGGCCTCTTCCAGCATTTGCAGTGTGGAGAGATACAAACCAGGACCAGTCCAAGCATTTATTCAAGTCCTTGAGCCGAAGTGAAGCATTTTCATCCTTCTTACAGATTTGTAACACCAATTTGGGCTCACTAAGTCCTAGGGAACACCCATACAAAGCAACCTATTAATTTTAATATGTCCATATGCTGCTTTCCATCAGTGTTTTTCCCCCCCTTCATGGCAGTCCTTTAGCAAGGCCAATTTGCCTAAAAATAAGCGAGACAAACTCTGTGACTAATGGCTGTTAAACCTGATTTTTTTCCCCCTTTCCTGTAAAGCAGGGGGAAAAAAAAAAAAAAAAAAAAAAAAATCTGTTCTCAGTTCCTCTACTTAGGTGTGAAACTTGCCAGATGGTTTTCAAACTTGGTAGGTGCTTAATTCCCAGGAAGAAGTCTGGCCTGTCTCCACGGTAGCAAACTAGCTTTTCCAGAAGGTGCTAGTGCTGTAAGAAGATGCCTTTGCTCATCTGAGTGATCATTTCTATTGCCCTGTCGTCATCCTGACCATAAGGTAATCCAAGAGATAATCATAGAATCATAGAATGCTTAAGGTTGGAGGGGACCTCTAGAGATCATCTAGTCCAACCCCCCTGCACACGCAGGGTCACCTACAGCAGGTGGCTCAGGACTGCGTCCAAGCGAAGGTCTCCAGAGAAGGAGACTCCACAGCCTCTCTGGGCAGCCTGTTCCAGGGCTCTGTCACCCCCACGGTCAAGAAATTTTTCCTAAAGTTCCTGTGGAACTTTTGGTGCTTCAGTTTGTGGCAGTTTCTTCTAGTTCTGTCGGTGGCCACCAATAAACATCATAACAGTTCATTTGCTGTTTTACTAGCGAAAAAAGCCATTTTTGATTTATTTATTAACGTCTCCCAAGAAAATCTGACAATGCCTTGATTTTTTTTCTGCTTGGGGCTTAGCCTGTGCTGCCTCCTATCCAACATCGGCGTGGTGAGAGCTCACGTGGAGAAGGACGGCTGGACTGAACTCTGCTAGGAAAGTCCACCAACCCTCTGGGTTATCTTTGTTATAGGGATGGTTGCCGGGTGTCGTTCTAGCCAAGGCATCCGTGCTTGCCGTGGTGGCAGAGGGAGGGAGCATCCTGGTTGGAGGCAGCCGTAGCTGTGGAGCAGGGCAGCACGTCTCTGGAAATGGGTTTACAGACGTGCCCAAAATGATAATGTCACAGCTTTACTGAGTATGGACTTTTTTTACAATGGGGTCTGAACCACTTCTTTTGCAATACACGCATGTGCATCTATATAAATACATGTATTTTTGTCTTCTGAAGTTCTTGGTGCTCCAGGACAGGAAGCATTATTTTGTTAATACATTTTAAACATATTTAGTGTTTTGGGGAAGGATCACGTAGCTAAAAAGTCATCGATGACTTGCAGCTAACCCCGCTCGCTTGGAAAGCAGCCGTGCTTCAGCGTTACTTGAGGAGCTGCGTGCGGGGTGGCATGGCCGTGGTAATGCTCCGTCGGCCCGCGTGAATCGGCGTGAGCCCCACTGCGGCCCTGAGCACCGTTCGCCTCTGGATGCGCCGCTGAGAACAGCAGCGGCCCGGTCTGTTAGAGACTTCTGCCTTGAGATTTGTGTAAGTTACTTTTTGTGGTAGTGCTTTAATATCAGTGCTTTGAAAAACATTTACTATAATAAGGAAAATATCTGGTTGTGGTGGGAAACTTTGCTATGTTTACAGAAATCCTGTCAAGGATAGAACAGCTTCCCATGTTATCAGCTGGAATTGTTTTATTTTTTTGTCATTCCTAAAATGGCTGAGAGCGAAAACTGACACGCTTTATCAGGACAGCTTTCTGTACTGGATTTTCCTCTTTGAAATATTTTGCATAATTTAAATTGGCTTCCCCGTTCCCCCCCAGGACAAAATCCTGTAAATAAAAACTAGGTAGTAAATAATGTACAAACTCCTTTTCACACACAAATGCGTGAGTTTTCACTGGGTTGTTTGTTTTTTAATCCATTTTTTTTCTATGTGTTGGGAAGCCTCTAGAGACCTGTTAGCCCATTCCTGCATATGTAAAGGAAGAACCAGTATCCCTAGGCTATGGCATAAGCAATTTACGGATGTCTTCATGGCAGATAAACAGGTGACGGTGTCGTTTCTCTGTTTCTGCTGAAAGCTGATTAGAGGTCTGGGCTTGGAATGTTTTAGCCATCCTAGTTTACAGAGTGTTGAAAACCTTGGAGGAAGACACGAGTGTGATGCATCCTGCAGTCACAGGTGCACTGTGAATTCCTGGGGCAGGGGCAATGCTCTGTGAATCGGATGTTGAGAGCTTTTGCCCATCAATATGTCACATCAAGACCATGATAAGATTTTTGTCAGTTCTCGGTGGGCTACTTTGCTGCAGGCAGGTTCACGTGGGCACCTCCCTGCAAGGTGTGGGGAGCCCTTGGGACCCCTAGTACCTGTAATCACAGCCCAGGGGGTTACTCGCAGCGGGTTAGAGGTGGCAGGTTTAATTTTGAAATGCCCCACACTTATTTCATATCAAAAGTGCATGAATGGTATCAGAGATGTAAAATTTCTTGTTGAGAGCAGAATTGTGCTGTTACTTTCATGTTGGAAGAATCCTTCTTTGTGAGTTCAATTCATGGTGAGCCTTTGAAGCCCAAGTGGAAGGTGAGTTAGCATGAGCATTTCTCATAATCAAAGCAAACATATCTTAAGGTCCAGAAGCAAAGTTTGTACTGTGCATTTCCCCTTTATTGGGGTTTCTCTGTAATTTCTAATTCTTTTCATGTTGGAAAATGAAGTCCCCAGATGCTGAGAATTTATTTCCACTCTGATATTTCTGCTGTGAGCCCGACAAGGAAGGTTTGCAGTCCTGGTAGGAAACCTCTTCTCATGAATTTGTCAATCTGTTTCCAGCTCAAGCACTAACTTTGGTTCAGTAATAAAACAGCCTCCAGATGTCTGAGTATGGTACTAATAGCTAAGTTCACCCATTTGTTCTCAAATTATATCCTTTTTGCACTGCAGTTAGTGTTCTCTGACAGACAGCAGCATATTGGGAACCTGGCAGTTTGATGCGAGGGTGATGACAGCCGTGCAAGCTCAAACTCTGAAATCTGTTTTTCAGAGTTATGCACGTATGCACTGAGGAAAGGGATTAGGCCTTGGGTGCACAAGTCGCTAAAATAAGGCAATGTTAGCTGCCTAATTTCTGAGATACTTTGCTAGAGTTTTACACCGTGCACATGGGTGTAATTTGTTGTCCGTCCCAGGGAGGTTCAGCGAGATGGTCTTTGCGGTCCCTGTTCCCAGGGTATTGAGTCTGTCTCTAGCCTTAGATGTAGGGTTCTCCCAACTTGGGTTTTAGGCCCTTTATATGGGTCTTTTAAGGGCCTGACTGCAGCCTTGAGAAGCTCTGTTAGGTGCTGCGAGGACTCTGGTTTCCATTTGCTCTTTTCCTGAAGCTCCGTGGCCTGCTTTGTATCCATTTAATTGCATTTCAGCGCGAGCCAACTTCATTAATGGTTTCCCTCAGGATATCCAACAGCAGTGTATCGGATTCCTCACTGAAATCCATAAACGTTAAATTGTCTCAATTCATTTCTTTAGTCTTTAACTTTTTTTTTAAAGTTTCTTTTAAAAATGCAATTAAGCTTGTCTGGCAATATTTTCTTTTAATGAGCATATGTTGTTTGCCTGTCAAGTTGTGAGTCACCTTGACCTCGTTTTGAGTTAACATTTCATGCTCTGTAGCGAAGAAGATGCTTTCTTGCCACATCGCCTGTTGAAAATTCACTTTTGGTGCAAGGCAACGGAGAGTTTAGTTCCAGCGTACCAAACCCCCACAGCTCTTTCTCCCTCTTCACGAGGAGCCTCTCTGGCAGGGTGCGGGCTGCTGCCGTCTGTGCAAAGCGCGCTGCACCGCGGGGCGAGGAGCGAGGCAAGGGACCAGCCCGCGGACAGGCCAGAGCCAAGCGGAAATGCATCTTCTGCACAGCGCTCCAGATCTAAAAAACTAAGGTGCGTGAAATTGAAGGCCTCGTTTAAATGCAAGTGCAGCTATAAAGCATGTATCAGAAACTCTGGAAGATGAGCACTAATAAGAAACAACAAATCAGACAGACATGACAGCTCTCACCATAAGAAGTCATTACTCATGAATCTTTTTTTTTTTTTAAGGTGTCTGCAATTCAAAGCAACCTAGTGCATTTTGGATGTGTAAAAAGTCCTTCAGTGCATCTGCCTACAGATACTAGCCTGCTGTAGGAGAAGACGGAATGATTTTTTATGGATTAATAAGTATAAAAAGATGAAGGGGGGAGAAGGGAGGGGTAAATGGTCAGTTTTCATGTGGGAGGAAGCTCTTCGGTGGGAATCCAGAGCAGTCCAGACCCTTCAGTGAACTCACAAGTATCTGGGAAAATGGGTGATGTCTAGTGAGTGACAAAAGCTTGCCAAGGATTTCAAATTACGTGGGACCTTTCCCAATGATGTTATTCAGGATTGTTTGGGGTGGATGGGCTGAGATTTTTGCAATTCGGAGTGGCTAGATTAAAAGAAATAAAATGGGGGGGGAAGGTTAGGACAACCCAACCCACCAACACAGGTATTTTGTATTAACAGAAACGCCATTCAAAGTCAAAGAGCAGTAGCAAACAGCTCCAGTGATGCAAACTCTGACTTGGGCTCTAAATGAGCTGTTGCCATACAGGCAAAGAGGGAGTAAGGTAATTTGGGGTAGACTTATGAAAGTGGCAGCTCAGTGCTGCTCATTAACACATCCAACAAAGTTTTCCTCCTTGATGACCAGCAGGATGGATTTTCCTTATCAAAGGTTTCTTGCTTTTTGTAACAGATCCTCCTCACCTTATTGTGCTAAGCATTTGAAGTTTCATTTTTCATTTCCTACCGCTTCCTGTTTACCCTTCTCTCATTTGGGCATGAGGGCACCTTCCAGTTTCTAAACTTGATGTCTTGTTTCAGCGCCCTCAGCAAGGCTTTTGCTTGGAGTTGTGTGAATGACTTTCTGTGGATTCTTTCTTTTGGCCAGCTTGGACAACATTTTATTAATCTGAGGAAATTTTGCTTCCTGTAGCTCAAGAATGTTCTTAATCCAGCAGAGATGTGGCATCAACTTGGATTTTATACAGCCAAGGTGATATATAGTTTGCAAACGCAGGGCTGTCAGGAAGGTTCTGCTTTATAGCCCAGTTATCTAGAGTAGCTATTTCCAGTTTGTTCCGTTTGCTCAGTTTTCTCTTGACATGAGTAAGCTTGGATGAAGTTTGAGAATTATACTGGAAACAGTCATTTGATAAGAACAGTAAAACCCATTTCATAAAACTTTAATTTCTGGAGGATTAGGTCTTTATGAGCTTTTGTTTGGAAGTTGACTGCATGGTGCTTAAAATCAACCTCTCAAATAATCAGAAAAGACCCTTCTGGTTGAAAAGCCTCTTAATCTCCCATGTGACTTTTCACTATTTATTTATTCTAATAAATTTTAGTGTTTGCAGCCTTCTGACACGAGTGTGAATGTTTAAATCATGCTCGGGCTGCTGACTGGTGCAGAGGCTGTGATGGAAGAGTCCCTTAAATTCACTGACTTGAGAACTGTATAGAAAAACAACAGAAAAGTGGTAAATGATCCTTTTCTGGACCACTGCATGCTGCGAGCAAAGCTCGCTGCCTTTGCGCTCGAGCTGGGTTTTGCTAACCCAAGCTGCTGACCAAGTGAAATTCATCTCCTCGAGGAGCTGCTTTTGGGATTCGTGCCCACGCGCAGCCGGCCAGCCAGGTGCCTGCGAAGCCGCGGGGCCCCGCGTGGCACGCCAGGAAGGGGAGCAGGATATATCATTTGCTTTATGTAATTAAAGCAGTAAAATGAAGTGTGTCCACAGGCTTTCATGGTTGGATAAGACCTCTTAGATGAAGGGCCTATCTGTGTAACAAGCCAGTTTTACACAGAAATATAATACAGCACAGAAGCGTTTCCTTCTTCCTGCTGACATGTATTCAGCAGTTCTTTTCCCTGCAGATTTGTTCACTCCGTTGACTGCACAGATGCATTTGCTATTCTGTGCTGAGCTGACCCAGGTTTAAAAACCCTCAGAGGGTTTTTTCAGTAGAGTCGCTTTTCATTAATGCTTTGTTGATAATATATTCAGGGAGATGAAAGGAAATAAGTCTTCTACTGTGTCATTTGGAGAAGTTGCTAAGGATTAATAAGATTATTATTTTTTCAAGGAAATTGTAATAGCTGACCTTTAAAAGAATGGGTTTATTGTTCTGACAAGATACTGAAGACCATTTCAGGACCTGATTATTTTCAATCAAAATGAATTTTCTAAGTTTTAGTTTATTCTTAAGGAATGTAAATTATTGCTTAAAGTTACTCATGTCGTACAACTGATATGATAAACAAGAATTTAAATGGAAGAAAACGTAGCTGCTTTTTTCCTCTCTTGGTCTCTATTCCCTCCAAGTCTGGTACAGTGTGGAAAACGGTACAGCTTGGAAATAAGATGGTACTTCTCAGATGCAAGGTGTCCTGGGTGCCCTGGAACTCAGCTGAAGCTTCAAACGTAGAATGCAAAGACAGAATTATCTCTATACATTAACTGCTGATTACTTATCTTAATCCAAAGAATGATTGTGACTGTGTGAGTCACAAATATTTGCTTTAGCCTATTTTAGAGTGAAGCTCCTTCCCTGAATGTATAAATCCTCCCAAGAAACACACTGGCGAGCAGGAGCGCTCCCCGCTCCTCGGTTTAGTCCCACCGAATTGCACTGACCTGATAGAAGCAATTTCTTTTTCTGCAGGTGTAAGTAAAAAAGGGCTTAGGTGCAAAAACACACATTTGAGCCTCTCTACCTCTGACTTGAGGTAAAGCTATAATGAGCTGCTTTGTGCTTCCTGCTGCTAGGCTCAATTCATCCACAGCCTTAAGGGCACGCGGAGGGAAAGTGTGAAGAGTCTGGCAGAGGGCGAGAAAGCAGTACGGGGAAAATACTGTATTTCTTGAATGCCAGCCCCCCATGTTCCTCTCGGTCCTTCATTAACCTTGATCTCCCCTAGTGTCCCCATGGTCTGTGATTTTTTTTTTCTTTTAGCTCTGATTTGTAGGTGCAACACAAATGCTCTCTATTTGTGCCTGGAAAAGGCCCCATGCGTTTATGGCATTAGCCTATCAGTAAGTTAAGAACTTTTCTGGGAGGAGAGCTGCACATCCTCTCCCAGTTCAAACTCCTCCTAACCCCATTTTTGGGGCTGGTCTGCCTCACTGTTGGGGCCACTTTACCCACTCAGGGAGATCAACCTCCCTGTTCCTCTGGTACCACCGCTGCCAGTTGGCCAAGCTGTGTGTATTTTTTGTATGTGCACGCACATGTAAGTGTGTGCGTGTATATATATATATTTATGTAATAGTTTTGGGTAAGCTAATGCAATTGTGAGAACTTCTCTGTTATTTTTTATTGCCTTTGGCAGAGTTTGAAACCATGTGAAAAGCAGCCGTGTTGGCCTGTGCTCCGTAAGGAACAGGGAAGAATCGATGTCTGCCAAATGGGAAAGGATGAAGCTGGTGTAATGATATGTTGCAATTGCAAAACCTGCCACAGTAGATTAGGGCTGTAGCAACCTCCTTCCTGTTGCGAAAGGCTCCAGCCTGGGCTTTCCGGTGTCTCTCTTGGTGTTTCGCTGCTTGAGAAGCTTTTCCTCATGCCCCATGAGGAGCATGGCCAGAGGGCTGAGCTGCATCGAGGGCAAATCCCAAAGAAATGGGGGGGGATGCTGGTGGTGGGAATGCCCGTTGGGTCCAAGACTTGCCATGCCGTTTCCATGGGTGGGAATGGGCTCCTCCTGCCCCGCTTCCCTTGCGTAGTGTTTATGCAGTTAATTTGCGCTTCCTTTCATTATATTTTGCATCGTTAGCTGCCTGTGCTCACAGCTCACCACCGCGTCCTTGCGCTCGCCAAGCCCCCGACCTCTGCCGCCTCCGGTAATAATAATAACCAAACCTGAGAGTGCCGGTTGTGGCCTCTCCGCAGCTCCGGCGAAAGGGATGCAGCGTTCGCTGGGCTCTTCCCCTCAGGTGCCTGGCAGCGCTCCCTTCCTCCTGCTCCAAGTGCCCCCCGGCAGGAATGAGCAGGAGTCTCATGGGCTCCAAGTGCCCATCCCGGCTCATCACCGGGATGAGGCTTGACTTGGCTCTGGGCGTGTGTGGTGGCCAGGGAGATTTTCCTTTTTTAATTTTTTTCCTTCCCTTTTTTCCCTTTTTTTCCTCCTTTCTTCCCCTTGATCCTGGTCGCTTCCTGCCTCTGGCGTCTTGGGCGTTTCACCTTCCCTGAGTTCAAAGCCGGCCAGAGGTGCAGGCGGGAGCAGCTCCAAGCCCCCAGCTCCGAGCCAGGGATCCCTGAGGGCTTTTTCCAGCATTAATGCTGTTAGCAAAATATTTGTGCATTGTTTAAGTCAAAGCATCAACCTCTTTCCCAGCTCTGTCCAGGCCCTTATAGCCACGTGTGAGCTCAAGGAAAGTCCCAAAGATGGGCAGGGTCCTGCTTGTTGACTTCTCCCTCGTCTCTTAACTGGACTTCCTCTCTTGATGAAATCTGGTATTTACGGAAATATCTTGTTCTGTATAAAGCTACAGAGTGTGTGTGTGCTGACAAAGCACTGCACTTGGAGAGTATGGGACAGATAAGTTGCAATATAGTGAAAAGGAGTGGATATTTTGGGACTACCAAAGAGGATATTACTTCCTTCCGTGCATGGTGGAAAAGCCATAAAGCAAATAGGAAATAAGAAGCTGTTTCTCTGCTGTTGATGTGAAATGGCGAGAGGGAGGAGGGGGGTTCTGAATTGCAATGGGTCAAGCAAAACTACACCTGTGACTACTCTTTCCAAAGGAAAATTGAAAAGGTTGTAACTCTGTGCCTGCTGCTGGGATGGTTCTGGGCTCCTCCGGAGGCTGTGCCTCAGTGGGCTCGCGGTTGCTGCGGGCGTTACTCCGCTCGCCGGGCCGTAAGCACCTCGTTCACGAGCACGGCATCCGCCGCAGCGCGCCGGCTCGCGGAGGCCCGGGGGGCGGGTCGTGGTCCGGGTGTGCGACGCAAGGGGTGGCGCGGCGCCGCGCGTGGGGCTGCCCTTGGGGCTCACCAGGGCGCGGGAAGGAAAAGGGCCGAGGCCGGGAGGGGCCGGGGCCCTGTGGCGCCGGGCGGTGAGGGCAGCGCTTCCACGTCTGTGGCCCCAGGCGGTTCCTGGGATGGGATGTCCCAGCGAAGCCGCGGCGACATGCGGTTCGCAGCCGCTGGGCGCGATGGGCTCGAGGTTATTCCTGGGAGCGCGCCGCTTCCACAGCGTTGGCCCTCAGCGTTCCAGAGCAGCATTCCTTATGTGCTTTGTTTCTCATCGCCATCTTTGAGCAGGCCTGAAAGCAGCCCCGGGTTTCTGTCTCGGGCTTGTGCCAGGTCTGTGCTCGGTGGCTGCACGGGAGACCCGCCAGCTGCAGCAGCGCCCGCCCCAGTTCTACCCTGCTGTGCCGCTAGATGGGGAAATTGTATTTATGGATTCGGGATGTGAAATGGAGCTCGGAAGCTCTGCTGGAAGCAGCTGTTCCAAGGGCATCAGCAGCGAGAGGCGCGCGGCGAGGACGGGCATTGCTCGCTCCTCTGTGCAGCCACGTCCCTCGAGCTCGCAGGAAGGTTTGCTGCAAAATCCTCCCTTACGGCTTCTCCGGCATGGGGGAGCAGAGCCGGGGCCTCCAGGTGCAGGCGCTCCATGGAGGCTTTCCCCTTGGGATTTACATAAACGCTTCCATCGGGAAAAGCCATCAGGGACGTGGCAGCAGGCTCGCCAGCGAGGAAGGGCCCCAGTGTGTCCTCGCTCATCAGGAGTCTTCAGCGCAGCAGCAGATGATGATGCCTCTCACGCGATGCCCCGCGTCTGGTGGGACGCTGTGTGCGGTCACTGGATTTTATTTCTGTGGGCTTTTGCACATGCGTGGTGAGAGATAACAGATAAAACCACAAAGCTTGTAAAATCTCCAGATAAATAGCTGGAGTCCAGAAGTGCAGTGCCTGTAGCTTGCTGAAAATGGCTTGGTTTGCAGTGAAGAGCACTGTTCCTTCAAGCCCGAGTTAGCCACAGTCTAGAGTGGGCAGCGTGTCGTTTCCAAGCGTCTCCCCGATGGGTACGGTTCCCAGGACAGCTGGGAATGGTCCTGCTGTGCTTTAGCTACAATTAATTTAACTAAAGCACAGACGTATCTGTTTGATTTCTGGAATCACTTACTGAACTTGTGTCTTCACTTTCCATCTTCTAGACATCTAGACGGTTTGTACAATTTGCATATTCAATTAAAAATGATTTGCTTCTCTGACCTTTACTATGCAGCACGAGGTTTAGCTGGCTGCCTGCTTGGTCATACCCACTGTTATTGGCAAGAGCCCGTTAATTACTGAATTACCTTTGATTTTCTGAGAATTAGCATTTACAAAGCGAAGCCCCCAAATATTATGATGCCATGTTTGGCCATTCCTCAGCTCTGAGACTCTGTTACTCATAAAACCTGAGTGTCAACAGGGCAAGTGACACATGTGTTCATCCCTCTGACCTTTGCTGATGCCTGGGTAGCTGTTAATGAGGGGTCAAAACTTAGGAGTTGGAGAAAATCGGTGGGAGTCGGTCACTACTCCCTCTTGCTTTCCTCCCCGAGAAAGCAGTGCTGTGGCTGCCAAGCCGGTGGAGGCTGGAGAGCTCTGTACTGACAGAGGTAATAGCTGCAGTAAATTTTAGTTTCCTTTCATCAGTAAGTAGATTTTTTTTTTTCCCCCCTTCCATTTGGAAAAAGTACAGTTCAGCTGTGCTAGAGCAGCTCAAAGTCGTGCGGCTAATGGCACCGCTCTCGGCTGAAGGCACCTTTCTTGCTACCTCTCCCTAACTGAGTGGGCTGCCTTGGTGCAGAGCTGGTGCAGCAGATGCCTAAATGAAGGTCTGGAAATCCCCACTGGGGCCTTACATAAGCCTCTTGCTTTCTCCAGACTAAGTGCATAGATAAATAATAAATGCATCTCTGCTGCTGTGGCTGTGCAGGCCTACCCCCAAACAAATGCCTACTTGTTCTGATATAAAATGTCCCGAGTGTCATAAGCCAAAACTAAAACGTGTTGTTTTCTCTCCTGCTTTCCCCCCCCCCCCCTCTCTTTATTTCAGTCTTCTCTCTGGCTCGGCTTTCGGCCGCATCAGCAGCACGCGCAGCTGCGAGCTGAACAGCGGCGTTGTGCAACACGTACGTGGCGCTGCGTGGCACGGCCCGCGGCGCGCGCCCCGGGCGCCCCTTCCCAAACGAAGGGAAGGGGGTGGCGTGGGGAAGCGGCATTCCCACCCAGCTCCACACAGCACGCCGGGGCTCTGCCGGGCGACGGGCGGCCCCTTTCCTGCAGCAGGCAGCCCGTCCCGGGAGCTGAGCGTGACGGTGTCGCGGGCAGGGCTGGTCGGCAACGTGTGCTCCGTGGCGCATTTGGCGGCTGAATGTCAGCGCATCGAGGAAGTGCTTAAAAACCACAAAGACCACTTATTCCAAGCATTAAAGATGCCACGAGGGAAACTATTTGGCTTGGGCTTGCCATAATTTGAGAGGTCTGAGCTGGTCGCCAGCCTTGCAGGTCCCCCCCTCCGCTTTGCCCGGAGGGCTGGGGCTGGCAAGGGGCTGTCTGTGGAGGGTGCGGGGAGCACCCAGCTCATCTAGGGACCTTATTTAAGGGGAAAAGCAGGTCAGTGTCAGCGGGCTGGCTGCGGGCCACACGGCCTGGCTCCTCTCGCGTCCTTTCGCCTCGGGCCCCGCTCTGCCATCCTCAGTGGCTTCTGGCCTGAGGCGCTTGGGACGAGCTGGGAATGATTCACAGTGAGAGCTGTGTTAAAAATAAAAATCAATGGTGTTTTGACATAAGACACCTTTTAAAGCTCTGACCTACATCCCTGTGTGGCGTGAATGAGCAAAGAAACCCAATGACGGTTCCCTGCCCAAATGGGTGAAAGTTTTGGTGTTGACTTCAGCAGGGTCAGAATTTCCCACTTTGTGTTTTTGAGTGTTCTTTACTTTTAGCATTGAAACAGCCTATTTTGGTTTGTGCTACCAAGAAGTCATGCGTGGCATGAAAAATGCATCTTTCTTCTAGGCCCCATCTCTTAGGGAAGCCTTCAGCAGGCCTGGAAATGACTCTTGATTAAAAGGATTTTCTGAGAAGCGCTGGGATAGATACACACCTTCTGAATCAGCACACTAAAGAGATGTAGATTTGTGATAAGCCCATGTGTGGTCTTGAGCAAATTATTCTCCTTTTGGTAGAATGCAGCACCTAGCAGAAACCTTAGCTGCTCCCAGGAAGTTTAAATATGCTGCATTTAATAAACTAAAACAAAACAAAACAAAACCCCAAACCTCAAAACTTTAAGGAGCAGTATGGCTTGTGGCTAATAACTGCATGCCTGAAAGCAAGAGTTAACCAAATTAAGCACTAATTCCCCTGTCCTGTGCTCTCTGTAGCAGGGTTTATGCTCTCTGCAGGCATGTTATTGCAATAGATTTAGAAGCTTTTTCTACTTTCCTCAGCCTGGAGAAGCCCGAGTTTCATGATGTTGGTGGTCAGCGGGGAGCAGGAGAGGCAGAGCTGCGGTGCTGGAGGGTGTCCGTGTTCCCTGACGTGCTGCAGCTGCTCGGCCAGTGAGAAGGTACCGTGGAGCTGTGGGGGCCAAGGGGAAAATTGCTTGACGGGGCAGCACAACACTAAAGCCACGTTTCCCATCTCTCCAAGAGTGTTGGTCTCCAAAAACCACACGAATAAGAGTGTTTTCAGGCAGAATGAATTTCACCCTTCACAGTCCAGTGGGCACATCGTTTTGATGGAGCCACGGACGCGCCTCCACCAGTGTGTTTACCTCCATTTGTAGATATATTTGCAAGCAATCTGCGCTGGACCTGTGTAAAGCTCTGCAAGAGAGAGCCAAGCTTGTCTGGAGCGTGCAGCTGAGCTGTGTGCGGCAGCGGCGGAGCGCCGAGGCCACGTGCTGGGTATGGTGCAGCTGAGACCGGGGGGGCCTTGCCCCCATGGCCTCAAAGCCTGGTTATGCTAAAAATGTGCCCCACAAGTACAGCAGCCAACAGCGCTAACTCCGAGTTGGGGTTGAACTTGTGGAAATGAAAATATTGTGAATGTCAAAGCCCTGGTCTAAGCACCTTCAGTTCCAGGTTTGAGAACTTGCTCAGCTGGTAGATGGAAGCTGGTGTGCAGCTTCTATTGATATACTTAATTTTACACTGTATTACTTCAGTGTGGTTTTAGGATTTTATATTGCCCTGTGAGGCTGTGGTGTCTCAGGTATGCTCACCAAGAAACAGCGATGTGAAATCCTTTGGGAATCTTTTTTTCTCTGGCACATAGGACAGAAAGTCTGTGGGGTAGGATTTCTTACGCAGGGTGGTTTGTGCTGCTTTTTCTATCAAATCCGGCAAAGATATGTGAGATGTTGAGGTACTGTGGAGCTGAGGAGCAGCTGCGGGGCAGGCAAGTGCTCACAGCAAAGACGGGCAAGCAGAAGTGTGGCCAGGCTGGCGGGCGCTAATCCCCCACGGGGGCCGGGACGGCGGTGCCGGGACAGCGGTGCTCCCCGGGCTGTTCTCGAGGCCACCGGTGCCACCACATCCATCCCGGTGCGCAGGGCGGCAGCGTCCCTGCGACTTGCCGGCTGCGGCTTGAGGCGCTGCAAAAAAGGGAGGAGAAAAATAAGAAGAGAAACACAACCCTGCCTTTCTGCCCTGCTCTCTTTAGCTGCCCCTCTCGGGCTGGATGGGTGCCTGCAGCCAGGCACGCTGTGCCCGGTGCTTGGGAGCCGTGGCTCTCCTCCCTGCCCCAGGGAAGGAATGGGTTACCTCCGCGCTCTCTTATCACTCCCTCCTGCAGCTGTGCAGTCCAAAGTTGTCTTGTTTTCCTGTTTGTGAGTGCTGCAGAGGAGGTTCCCCGGAGATGGCGTGGCAGGCCGGGCGCCACAGCCTGCGCAGCGCTGAATTGCTGGGAGCAGGCGGGAAATCGCTTTCCTCCCCATCCAGGCAGCTCTGGGAAGCCCCTTGGAAGGGGTCGAGGCTGCAGTGCTGACCTGCAAGCTCTGCGGTGGCTTTTTGCCCAGGGCTGATGTACATTTTGCACCAGTGCCGTGGCAGCCACAGCCCTGGGGAAAGAGCAGCAGCAGTGGGAGTCTGGGCCCTTGGTAGCTTTTGGATGGGCAGTGCTGGGGTTGGGTTGTTTGCAAACCCAAACTTCTTTCACTGAGCACAGGGGCCTTGAGAAACACTTTCTGGTGTGTTGTGCCCAGCTGCGGCTGGGGGAGGTCTGGAAGTGCCTCTCTCTGGCTCCCTGGGGGGCAGCTCTTGGCTCCGTGGCCCCAAGAGGGCTGCGCGTTGAGCCGGGAGCACGGAGGGTGGCACAGGGCAGGTTGCAGCCAGCGCTGGGGCATCCCTTTGCAGAGGAAAGAGGGGGAGTGGTGTTTCCCAAGGGGTTGCGTGGGTGTGAGAAAGGGGAGCTGTTCTTGGTGGCATGGACAGAAGGGTGAAGAGCTACTGGAGAGCCCCACTGTTATTGCTTCAGGAGAGCAGTAAATGTGAAAAATCCTGCAGATTCCTCTTCTCCATCGATGGTGCCGGCATTAGATTAGTGCACAAAAACCCCTCAGTGCAGCCATTGCCCTCTGCTTGGATTTTGGCTTCTCCCCTGGGAGGTGTTGTTGTCCTGTTTTTAGCCAGCAGAGCTAAGCTTGATGCTCCCCTGTGTGAGCGGTGCCCCTGGGACAGGAGGCCCGTGGGAGGGCGGTTCGTCCTGGCGCTGGGTTCCTGCGCTCAGAGCGTCGTCCTGCTGACTCCCTGGCGCCTCCAGACGCTTCCCCGTCCTGCTGCCTGCCTGCCCATCGCTGCCTCTGTAGGACGGTGTGTTTGATTTTGCTTTTTTTGGTCTAGGGACTTGCGTAAAATATTCTGAATCATGTCAGACAGGGAAGACACCTATCGGAAGCCAACGTGGCTTTGAAAGTTGATTGTAATTTTTAACCTGCAGGCGGCTGCTCCATGGAAGCTGCTCCAATAACACTGGTGGGTTGGCATTTCCCATTTGGTAGGTGCTCTGTGTTTTGTTTCTCTCCAAAATGGTAAGAGCTGTTGTAGGTATTCACTGGAAACTAATGTTTTCCTGCTCTCTCTGGTACACCTGTTGAGGTGTGGAATGCGTGACTGTATTGCATGTAAAATCTTCTGCGTTTGTTGCTATAGAACTTTGAGTTTTGTGGCATGAAAAAAAACCTACATGGGATGGGGTATCTGATGGTTTACAGTCTTTCCATTGACGTTGCTTAGCTGAAATGGCCATGCCTATGTGCTGAAACATCTTCCATTAATGTGGAAATTTGAGCTCAATGGTAACATTCAGCTTCAATGGCAATATAACTATGGGGCAGAGGAATTGCTGGCAAGAAGTAGTTATGTTTTAAAGGTGTCTGAAGAATTTTTCAGTGCTTGCAGGAGCCCTGCAAGATGCCTTGGGACACGTTTGGATTTCTTGATGCGGGTCTGGGTTTGTGGGAATGCCGGCGCTTGTGGTGTCGTGGCGGGTATGCGCACGTGGGGCCGACGAGCGCAGCTGCAGCGGTGGCGCGTCCGCAGGCTCCTTTCCAGCGGCCCGTCGCGGGCTGCAGCGCCGCTTTGTGCGCAGCCCAGTAACCGGCAGGCACGCGAGTCCCGCGGCCGGCGCGTGAGGGAGCCCGAGCGGGGCGCGCGGAGCGACGGCCGCGTGGTGCTGCGGCCGAGGCAGCGCGCGCGGCGCGAGCCAGCACAGCCCCGCTCTTCTCCGCGGCCGGCCCGCGAGGCGCCGCTTTGTCTCTCTGCCAAAGCCTCGCTCGAAAGGAGCAGTTCAAACCAGGAGTGACGAGTCCGGGAGGGTGCTCAGCGGTTGAGCTTTCCCTGTTGCCTTGGTTGCTGCACGGAGAGGATGGTATCAAAATACACCAAGTACTTATTCATCACGAGGAATATAAGGAAATGCAGAGATATTGTAGTTTCAGTTCAGAATGCTTAAGTCCACCTCCAGTAGTAAGTCAGATAGACTGGGCAAATCCTCCACCTACCAAACCAAAACATTTCAAGCATGACGTGCTTGGGCTCTTAGCAAAGCCTGAGCCGAATGCACCAAAATATGTGGTGTCTTTGCCTGACAGTTCACACTACTGCAGCAGGATATTAGGGTACAAAATATGCAGTGCTGTTTAAAATGGTTAGATCTGAAAATAGCTCCATTATAAATAAATAAATAAAAAATGCAGCTGTGACTGCACAAACATGATAATCATCTGCACGACGTTAGCCAGGAAGAAAATCCTTGCAGCATTGCTATGAAAACCAAGTACATCTAAAGCAGAATTAAACTGGCAGTTTCGAGCCTTCACAAAGCAGCAAGGTGGGCAGATAATTAGCTGGTCATGAAGCCTCGTGCCGGTACAGAGAGAGGGGCAGAACGGGTCAAAACTCAATTGCTGCTCCTCGTTTAGGAAAGCTGCGTATTGGCGTGATGCTGCCACAGCTCCTGCGGTCGAGGTCCTGGGCAAGCAGTGCCCCAGGTGATAGCCCGAGGGCGGGCAGCTTGAGCCTCCAAAGCATCCTGGTTCCAGCTTCCCACTTAGCAGGGAAATGTTTTTCTATGTTATCTGTTATGCTATTGTAAGTTTTAACTTCATTTCATTTAATTAATATATATTGCTGTGGTTTCTAACCAGCCTTTCAAAGATGAATTTGATTTTCCTAATTTTTAGGCATGATCTTATTAGTGTTGCTGCTTCTTAACTCCGTCTGCCTCTCCCTGACAGTGGAAGGAGGTTATTTGCCTTGCTTAGCCTAGGAATTAAACTAGTGTATTCTGAAAGATACTCCCTAAGTGTGTATTCAGAGTAAACCTCTGGAATGGGTATTGTCTGCCTGCCAGGGACTGCACTACTAATTACATTTCTTTTGCTGTCAAACGTGTATCTCTGAAAATTTTGCAGAGTTTTTCAGATATTTTTCCCCGCTCACCTTATAATTAAAGGAAAATGCAGCGCAATTTGTGCGGATGATTAGTGTGCTCGGGAGTTGTCTTTCCCTGGGCGGGAGTGCGCAGAGTGAGCGTGCACCTGCGTGCAGCCCATGCCAGGCAATTAATTTCCCTCATTTCCAGCAGTCCTTGGAGGGTTGGAGTAGAGATGAACTTCTTGCAAAGGTAAAAGCTTCAGAGAGCTGCAGTGTGCGGGAGGCTGTAGGTCCTGCTGGAGCCTCCGCTCTGTGTTTCCTTGTGTCCTGTGCAGGCTGAGGAACCTCCTGACCTCATGTTAACTGAAATAGATGTATTTGTAGTTTCAGGAACTAGAGGTTTCTGTGAATTCCTGTTCTCGGGCACATGTTTCCTTCTGCTGTATTGAAGCTACGGATCCATGTGGTTTGATTTAAAGCACAAGAAAGGCATTTGCTCAGCAGCCCAATTTCTGCAGAAAGGAAGCACCTTCCCACGGCAGTTCTTTAAAAGGGCCTAATGGCATCATTTCTCCAGAGTCACACAACGTTAAATTTGTATGCTTTAATCAGAAAGGAGGCAAAATTATGTGAACATCTAATGTAGGTAGTTAATATAAATGTGCCTTGTAGCAATAAAGAATACAAAATAATGTTATTCCCTAATGTAATGGATCAGACTAGAAATGCTTAAGTAATAAATGCATCAGACTCTACATCTAACACCAGGATTTGGAAAAAAAGATGGTGTATTTAGAGCCCCGGTTTCAGAAATGCTGCATTTGTCTAAGATACCAACATAAAAAGGAGAAACCTCAGCTGTATATTGAACAGATAAGCTGAATATTAGCATGTTTAATGCTTGAGAATCTGGAACTGAATAACAATATTGTATGATACACCAGGCTGAGCTGTTTTTGGCATTTTGGGGACCTGAACCTCCAGGCTTGGGTGTAAACATCAGTTTTTATTCACATGAGCAGTGTCATCGTTGTCAAGGAGACGGCCACTTGTCTTCCGCTGCTACCCAGAGCCTTTTAATCTTCTCTGGTCAGAATTGCTTGAAAAAGAGGAGATGAAAATTGGTTCCTTAGCTCGCTCCTCTCTATCAAGACATCACGGTTAACTTAAGTCTCACATCAGGTCCATGTTTAGTTTGAATTTGGTGATCACATTCTTCTGGGAATCATATATGAGTAGGGGCAGAGAATATGTTAGTAAAATGTCTTTATATTTCAGTTGGGGGAATGTTTAAATGTGAGGAAAGCATAGCTCAAAAAGAGAAAAGCTAACATTTCATTTCAGGTAGAACAAAACATTGTTTTACCTAACGCAGCAAGCATTAGAAACAAAAGCAAAAGTTGCACTCAGCTCCACTTCCTATTTTCATATATAAGCTTCTAGAAGTAGAAGCTTCTTCCTTCAGAATGCTTCAGCATTCTGACATAATTTTTGCACAGTACTCCCTTTGATTAGCACCTCTGGACTCACTTGTGCCCCAGTTCTACAAGTAATTTATAGATTAAGTAACAGGAGAAACCACGTTATGTGCAAAGTGCACAGCTTTACAGTTATTCAAAGTGCAATTCATCTTGCTGTACAGCAAGATTCTCACAGTATGGTTCTGAAGCTAGTAATATATTCAACTCAATGTTTTCCCAAGTGCATGTAGTGGCCTGTGTCTTCACAGAGTTGTCATAGCTAAAGATGGCTTTTGACAAAAAGGCACTGGAATTTTCTAAGCCAACGTGGACCTCTCTATTGTGTCAACAGGCACAGAATGTCAATAACATAAACTTGGCAGGACCATTAATTTCCATTTCTATATAAAATACAGATTTGTTGCTTATGGAGAGGAATGAGAAATTCTGAAGCCTCTGAACAGTTGTATTTTTTCCTTAGTAGTCTGTTGAGCCTGGGTAAGCCTGGCAGATTGAGAAGGCAAGGCGAGCGGTACTTCATGGTGCAAATGTGCTTTCCAGAGCAGTGAGCGCTGCGTCTTGTAGTCAGGGTGCATCTTATCAGGCTCGACTCTGCTCCTAATTACACTGGCATAAACAGTTGTAGCTTAATTGAATTCAATTGAATTCTGTAATTGCTGCGAGAGGGAAGTAGGTCCCACTGAGTTTGCAGTCCCAGCTGATGTTCTTCATACCAGTACACTAGGATGCTGCACGGAAGGCTCGAATGCTTTGAGTTCCTGTAGCAGTTCAAAGGAGCCGCGCCAGATTGATGGCAAATCCTCACCCGGACTACAGTGAAAACCACTACTCCAGCTCCACGTTTTTATGTGATGTTTGTAAGCAATACAGGTATGTGTAAAGTTTAGAAATTGAATGATTTTGCTTAATTAGCAGCAGATTCTGATGCCCTTTATCCCTGTTAGCCTGTGAAGAGCTGTGAGGGCAGGAAGAGTGCCAGGGGACCCGATCCTGGGGGCAAACAGCCTTTGGATGGGCCAGCCCGCTGTTTTTAGGGGGACTTCTTGGGCTGACCTTCTTGCTGGGGTAAGCCAGCATGGCTGAAGGTGGACAGTCAGCCAAAGAGCGTTGCCAGTCAAATGCAAGAGAAGCAGCAGGCAAATCTGCAAGTTGTAGCTATAATCTTTTGTTTAAGTCCTTCTCATGAAGACTCAGAGCCTCTTTGTGGCATGAAGGAATACTGGCAAGCAGAGGAGATTTGTACCTGGAGACCCCAAGAGGAGGGAGTGCAGTGGCTGGGGCTCCAGCCACCCAGCCCTCGCCGATCCTTGCTAGGCGGCACAAGCAGTGTGTGTAATCGGCTGCCATTCGAGCTCACTCGTATGATGTCTCCTGTGGAAATAAACAGCTGAATAATTCACGGCGGAGGCGATGCGATACTGAGCGCTATGGCAGCTAAGTACTGTAGTTACAGGGTGTCGCCATGAGCGGACATAACTTATTCATCCTTGAGCAGCGCAGGAACCCTTTTGCAAGTCGGATCGTTGTCAGCCGTGGTGGCTTTCTGTGTGTGCCGTGCTATCGGAAGCCCTCGATGAAAAGAGGGCCATAAATTATTTAACGCACGGGCAAGTTGATGCTAAATGGTACATGGATAAACCATGTAGCTAGAGAGAATTAACATGAGTGTGATGTGGCGTTCATGAACAGGTTATTGAACCTGGCTGCTGTGCTAAGCTGGTGATCTGCAGGGGCTAGCAGAGCCTGCACGAGCACAGGCTGCTCCTTGGAAATCCACAGCACCTTCAGCTCCATCCAGCAAAGAAGTCCTGTGTTCTCGGAAGTATGGATAAATGGGAAAAGCACATGGTTCTTGGCAGCGTAAATAGAGGAGGTTTCTAGGACATGGCAGCACCTGCAAAGGGTGCTTTGCTGTTTCATTTGCCATTGTCCATGGCCAGGCCCTGCTACGCGTGCGTCAGCCTCCCTCTGCAAGGGGCTGTGCCGTGTGCGGCGCTCCCCAGGCCGTTGTGCCGTGGGGCTGCAGCCCGCGGCGTGCTCCGTGCTCCACGTGCGCAGGCGCCGCGGAGGACACTGATAGGATGTGATGTGTCGTTAAGCCGGGCTCCTCTCTGCGGCTGGAGAGATGAGAGACAAATACGGGCTAGGATAGTAGGTGACATCTTGATTAGCGAAACAGAGGGACGCCAGTGCTCACCCGCCGCCATGCAGAGCATTCCTCTTGGACATCTGACCCTCTTTGAAGGTCTGGACAGGCTTTTTGCATCAAAAAGTTTTTTCCCTTGTTTTATGCAGAAATGTTTTACTGCTCCTGCAATGGTCATTTCAGCCCTCGTGTGCTGCCACAGGGCTCACAGCACCTCCACATGGCGCAGCACCTCCTGTGTGTTGTACCGGGGAAACACTAGTGGTCAAAACATTGCAAAGGGATGAAGTAAGGAGGAAAGCTCCTTTTCCTCGTGCCTATCCTCAGTGTCCCTTGATGCTCCTGCCTGCCTGAAGGGTCTTTGCCCTTCCTGCCTCTGTGTGCTCGTGCCAGGCGAGCCGAGTGCTCCCATCTCTCTTGCCGGTGGCTTAGCCTGAGCAACGCGGCTTGCGGCCAGTGCCGGTGACTGGCCAAGGCTCCTCTGCCTTGCCCTGCTGCTGCCGTTGCCCTTGGCAACTCGTCACAGCAAGAGCAGCGAGGCGAGACCCGCGCGGAGATCACCTGCTGAGAGCCGCGTTCTGCTCCGTTCACGTGCGCCTCTGCAGAACGTGCTTGTTGCAGTTAGCTATTGTGGAAACTGATTCTGCATCCTTCCTGTTAGCTATGCTAATGCCCCTAGCTCTCCCCACCACCTTTCTCCTCTCTGCCTCTGTCCCATTTTGATCTTCTCAATGCTGGTTTGGATGAAGTTTTACATCACGACAGCGGTGTTAAAATGCCTCCTGAAGCAGCCCCATGCTTCCTCATGCTTGCATGGCATTTATTTCCCACAGAAAAAGTGTTTTGTGCTTCGTTTCTAATTTAGGGAGTCTTGTGCAAATGCCGTAGTGCTGGTAAGGATGTAGATTCCCTTTCTTGTGGAGTTTCAGCATTTTGAATGCTGGAACCATCTTTTGGCTATTATTTGACTCCCAAGATTTTCCTCTAGAGGAAAAAGCCAAATGTGCTGCTGCTGAGATGGCATTTGGCCTTTCCAGGTCTGTAGATGTGAGCTGCTCTGCACCCTGGGGTGCGAGCGAGGGCTCCCTGGGGCGGGTCCCTGCAGCTTGGGGAAGCCGGGCAGGGAGGCTGCTTTGCCAACGGCCCCTACAGCCCTCAAGAAGGCAAGGAGGGCTGGTACTAGCCCTGGATATCGCTGGAGTGATGCTGGGCGAGCTCTCAGAGTGCCAGGCAGCAGCCTTTGCGTGCGATGGAGGTTGTGGCAGGCAGGGAAATGATCAGCTGATGAACGGAAAAGTGCTTTCGGAAGTAAGATAAAAAAGTGATTATGCCCGAGGCTTCACCAAGCAAATACCTCTTAATAAGGGAGTGTTTTGCCCCAACAACCTCTGCAAAGTAAGCAGGACTTATGCTCTGGTTCAGGTAAGAATTACTGTTAAAGGAGAGAGAAACTCTAGAGCCCCATGCAGACTGGGGCTAAAAAGGGCATGCCAAAATAAATGCAGCGCTGTATCAGGACTTGTGGGAGGACAGTGTTTGGTGAAAGTCAGGCTGGTGATCTCAGGCTTAGCAGTAAGGTTAGGGTTAATAGAATAAGAAAGCTTGGAGTGCCATGGGGAGTGCAACTAAAAAGTGCATGCCAAAGAGAGCTCAGTGCTATATCGAGCGTGGTGCTAGAGCCATCTATTCTGTTTAAGGCAGGCCTAGACCTATTGACCTGAGGCTTAGGGGTAGGGTTAGGGTTAAGAGAATGAAAAATCCTAGAGCGCCATGAAGAGTGGTGCAAGAAAGGGCATGCCAAAGGAAGATTAGCGGTGTATCGCGCCTAGTGCTAGGACCCTCTTTTCTGTTTGAGGCAGGCCTAGGCCCAGTCACTTAAGGCTTATGGGTAGGGTTCTGGCTAGGGTTAGGGTTAAAAGAGCAAGAAAGCTTTGAGCACCATGGGGAGTGGTGCAAGAAAGGGCATGCCAAAGGACATGTAATGGTGTACCAAAACTGGTGCCAGGTCTGTGTATTGCGTTCCAGGCTGGCCTTGGCATAGCTACCTTAAG
>VZSV01000036.1:1646751-1671298 GCA_013398735.1 Nothocercus julius
CAGGCCTAGGCCTACTTACCTGAGGGTTAGGGGTAGGGTTAGGGTTAGTGCTGGGGTTAGGATTAAGAGATCAAGCAATCTTTTAGCACCATGGGAAGAGGGGCAACAAAGGGCATGCCAAAGAGCATCTGACGCTGAATCACGACTGACTCTCTACTCGTCCTTGTTGAGTTGGTCTTCAGTGAGGCATGACTTCGTTCCAGTGATGTAGTGCTTAAACAGTGTGCCCAGAGAGGTTGTTGCATCTCCTTCTTTCGGCTTATTCTTTCGGGGTATACTAGCCTGGGTGTGATGCTCGCAGCATGTTCTGTTTGTCCATGCTAGAGCTGGGCTTGTGGGCTAGATGTTCTCCTGAGGTTCTTCAAGCTTTCTTTGATTCTCTAATTTGGTTGGTGGCATTTCTAGCAGATCCCAAATAGTGGACTCTCTCCAGTTTGCAGGGGAAGGCAAAGAGAAATCTTAAAAACAAATTTTCTCACAGAAGGAATTTAAGAGCATAACTGATATGATCGGAGATGTCTAATTGGAGCCTTTGAGATGAATATGCTCCTGTTAAATACAAATATAAATTTAAGATTTATACTTTTATAATTTTTTGGCATACCTATATCAACTCTATAAAGCATTCTTTGGTGAAGGATGAAGGGACTAAATCATAGCTGTGGTTCCTCAGTCCCAAAGCAAGCATTAAATATGGGGCAATGTGGCGCCTTTTCACAGAGTAAGTAACAGTTCAGGTCGGATGCCGGAGCTGCTGCAGTGCTGGCAGCAGCAAGGGTCAGCGCTGTGCCAGCGACGATGGGCACCAATGGCAATATCCCATGTGCAACTCCCCATAGATATTCAGCTTTGAAAAACATCTCAGGTGGTTAAAGTAGGTGCAATCAGTAAGAACAGTGGGGAGATGTTTTGTATGTCTTCGGCGAGTCAGTATGGAGGTGCACCACGTGCTCCCGCATGCAGCTGGTAGGAAAGCTGCTGGGACACGGCCCTGCATGCCGAGCAAACTGATCTGAGGGCTATTGATAACTCCTTACAGGGAGAGGCTTAAGGAGATCAATCTCTTTAGTTTATCAGTAAAGGGCTTGAGAGGGGTCTGATTACAGCATGTAGATACTTTAATGGCTTCTAACGGGCTCTTTAATCTAGTGGGGAAAGGCCCAAGGAGGGTCAGCAGCTGCGCGCTGGAGCCAGATGTGTGCAAACAGTGCATAGTACAGCAATGTCTAACAGTGAGAACAATTTAGTATAGGAACCAATTTTCCAAGGGGGTGATACATTGTCATGCAGATATATCCAATTCCTTAGTGCTTGCCTTTCAGAATATCATGCTTTTATCCAGTGAAAATTACTGAATTGGGTTTAGAGGTGTTTTTCTGAAATCTCAGGAGCCTTTAACATACAGGCCTGGCTAAAAGATTTGATTACTTTTGGCCTTTTATTAATATTTTTCAAAAGTAGATACATTGGTATATTGAGTAAACTCTAGAAACTTCGCTGTTTGGGTATAATGAAGAAATCTAGCACATTCTCTTACCGTGCAATAAATTAAAGAGTTTGCAACTTTATTCAATGAAAAAAAAAAAAAAAAAAAGTTTTAAAGTTAGAAAGATGTCTGAAGTTTACTTTGAAAATCCACTGTAGAGAATTGAGTGATGTGTTGGAGAGACTCAGAAAGTTCCTGGCACGTGTGTGCCGTTTGGCAAAAGGTATTTGCGGTGTGGCAGCTGTCACATTACAGTTTGGGGGTTTTGTGCCTCCTGCAAGGCCCTGGGTTTTCAGCCCCAAAACTGGGTTGCCAGAGTCATCTTTGCATTTGCAGAGCAGCCACACAGAAGCAGCAGTTGCTTTTTGAGTGTTTTTCAGTCCTGGCTGCAATAAAGCACTTGTTGCACTGCAACTGCTCTTATCCAGTGCTTTGTCTCTGAGTCAGTATTTTCAAGTTACTGGTCTTAAAGCATGTGCCACCTTGTGCATGAACCATGCAGGGTACATGCAGGCGGGGAGCTGCAGCTCTGGGCATCCTGGGGCTCTCTACTCACTCTGCCTGTCCCTGATCTCTGTTGCCACCATGGCACCAGCAGCACCGAGTTGAAAACCTCCATATCGTGGTTCTGACTTGGCTCCCTGCAAAATATACATTTGTCAAAGCCCACGTGTGAGCTAGGAGAGGGCCAGGCCACGAGCTGATGTCAGTCCATAAGAGAATTTTGGTTTTGTTCAGAAAAACATGACCTCCCTTTTTATAAACCAGACACGTGTTAATTTGCCAGCCATTCATTGTGTCCAAATTTGATGCCAAAATCTGTCCCCGGGTACATTTATGAAGATGCAAACACTATTCCTAGATAAATCAGTGTCGATGATATATGCATTTAAAAGCTGAAGTTGAACTTTTTTTGGATAGGCTTAGTGGCTCCTAAAACTTGCTGTGTTTGATTGCAGGGCTCTGGGAGATGGAGGCGAGCCTGTTTCTGAAGTGCAGCAGGGAATTTGCTGGGTTTGGGAGAGGAGTTGAATAAATGAGAGCGCGTGTATGGCTCAGGCTTAGCATTGCATGGTATATTCCTGCTCATGCAATTAATGGGTAATAAGAGAGAACAGCCAGCTCACACAGTGCGATGTATTTTAAAGCAAATATATGAAAGTAAAGCAAATGTTTGTAGAGGTTTTAGGAAATTTCTGGCAATAATATACTCCTTGGCAGAACAGAGATTCATGGCAAAACTGTATAGCAAAGTGATCTATTTAATCTGATTTATTAGTACTATTTTTTTTTCTGTTAAGCAATCAAACCCAAACTCTATAAATGTGATTAGAAGTAAAATAAATGTTCAGAAGGGCAAATATTTATGTGGGCTGCAAGTCAAAATTTTAGTTCTAACGGGGCCAAAACAAGCACAGTCCAAGAGCCAGATACCACTGATTGTATTTGGAACAATTGCTTTAAACAAAATAATCTGATTAATTTACTGTATAAAATCCTACTGTGTGGGTTGTGCCAGCATTTTATACTTAAAGAGACAGCACACTTCCAAAGTAATAGGGAGCCCTTCAGAAACCTCCCCATAGTGAAACCTGGGGAGCAGAACTAGCCCTTTGCTGCAGGGGGAGGAATGGAGGTTCCAGAATAAATGCTGTGAACTAGAAAGCAGGAGAGCTGAGATTGTCAGCAAAGTAGCTAGAGTTTGGTTTGAACTTAACTGGACCTACAAAGCTGCTTGAATGCCCTGTGACTTGCACCGAGTGATGACTTTTCATTTCCTTTTTCTCTCTTAGATTTTTGTAACGTCTTGGTACATCTTGGTAGAGTTGGCAGGTTAAAAGAAAAATAATTTGTGAACTTTATGGCCTGCTAGTAAAGTGCCAGGACTCAACACGTGCTTGCCTGTGCTACCATATGCATGCATATGCTACCATATGCAACGAGGGCATATAGCCCTCATTTGGCTAGTTAGAGCTCAACAGCTGTTTGTGAACTAGTTTCCCAAGGGCTGAAGGACAGATCTAGATGAACAACCTGCAAATGCAAGCACAAAAGCAGAGATGCTCTTGTCCACCCAGCTGGCACCCAAAGACCTGCGGTGGTTGCACCTCCTTGGTGGGGCTCGGAGCCCACTTTAACCATTACTGCGTTATTGTGTCCAGTTCTGGGCTCTCCAGTACAAGAGGGATGTGGAGCTGCTGGAGAGAGTCCAGCACAGGGCTACGAGGATGATCCGGGGCCTGGAACATCTGCCCTATGAGGAAAGGCTGAGAGAGCTGGGCCTGTTCAGCCTGGAGAAGAGAAGGCTGAGAGGAGACCTCATTAGTGTCTATGAGTACCTCAAGGGAGGCAGTGAGGAGGATGGGGCGGCCTCCTCTCAGGGGTGGCCATTGATAGGACTAGAGGAAATGGCCACAAACTGAAGGCACCAAAAGTTCCACAGGAACTTTAGGAAAAATTTCTTAACAGTGAGGGTGACAGAGCCCTGGCACAGGCTGCCCAAGGAGGCTGTGGAGTCTCCTTCTCTGGAGATCTTCCAAACCCGCTTGGACGCAGTCCTGAGCCACATGCTGTAGGTGACCCTGCGTGTGCACGGGGGTTGGACTAGATGATCTCTAGAGGTCCCTTCCAACCTCAATGATTCTATGATTTCTTCCTAAGGAGGACTCAAGGACTCCACCGTACTCAGTATTAGAAACAGCCTTCTTTAAATCGTGGTGGAGAAGGCTGAAAGTGAAGAAAGTGGCCAAAAGTGACATCCAACACATTTTTCCTGTTGATGTGTTTTGTAGATTGCTTGATACAAGTGTATGGAAGTGTCAGCCCAGGATAGTAGGGTCGTTCCCCATGGTCTCATGCAGCAAACAGGGCAGTTCAGGAGCAGAAATAAAGCCTATTCTTGGCCCTGTCCTGTTTTGAACCATTGCAAATCAAAATGCACATGCTTGCGATGCATGAACAAACAGAAAACCACAAATAGCAACACAAAGGAGCCTTGTTAACTGTCTAAAAAAGAGTGAGCCAGAAGACTGTCAGTTAATTTGGACCTTTTTCTTAGCTTTATCCCATGATAAAGACCTCATATTTCAAAATGCATGTGTTCTCTAAGACAACTTTTCATCCACAGATTTCTTCCTGTGGACTATGGCAGTGTTTTCAGACCAAGCAGTGAATCCTTGCCAGAAATGCAGCCAAAGGTAGGCTTAAGCTTTCATGGCTTGTCTGTTCCTATTCTTGCTGGAGACTTGACTAAAATTGCTGACCACCCAACATGAACATTTCTAGGACTGGTATGCCTTCAAAAAAGAAACATTGAGCACTTCATGTAAACCACAGAGTTCAGGAATGAACTTTTTTTTAACCACAATATATAAAATCTTTTGACCTCACAACTCTTTACCACTGTCTGACTTTACTGCTCCAATTTTCTTATATTATGTGAGAAAAATAACAGAATTTGGCCATTTTGAATGCAGGGCTCCAAAGGCTGGCAGTGCTCTGCAGGTAACTTCACCTCTAAGTACTTTCTTTGGGTCTGTACCAGGTCAGCAGGTTGTCCAGGCTTGGGAGCTAATGGAAAGCATGGTGGTCAGGCTGAGCTGCTCCACGCAGCTCTTCTGTAGACCACATGCAGGGAGTGGGGCTTGGGAAAACCTTCTGGTTTGCTGGATGCATGCGAGGGTGGATTAGACACCAGTAAGGAGGCGGGAGCCTGCAGAGCCAGGCCATGCAGAGGGGCATTTCCACTCGAGAAGGGGTAGGCTGCCGGTGCCAAGGGACACTCATATACAATGGTAGCTCTGCAGTGAGCAGGTCCTGTTAGTGCTACAGATCACATTAAACAATTTGCATCTCTTCAGGTAAAAGATCTTACATGTCTGTAATAGGCTGATGTGGAAAGATTCAAATCTCTGCTTACTGTATAGGCCTAATTTGTCTCACTTTGTACCAGTTCAGTCTCTTTGACTGCAGTAGGAGCTGGGCAAGGCTATTTTTGAGGAAGGTATTTCTTTGTGTATATAGTGCTGGAGGAATAACACTGCTTTGACCTGCCTTTTCTTGTAGTGAAGACTAATGCATGTACTTACCTTTATTCACCTGCTCTGAAAATGTTGTGGCTTGACCCTAGCACAGCTCAGGGCTCACATGTCCCCCGCGCACAGAGGGAGGCTGCCCGTGTCCTGGGCTGGCCTGGGCTCGCGTGCGGCGATTCCTGTGCTCCTGCATGCTGCGTCCCTCCTCCAGCAGCAGTGGGGAGGTTTCAGCTCCAGCTTTTATTCTCCTCTTATCTGCAGGCATTGTGTGTCCTCTTGTTCCTAAGAACGAATTTTAACATTTGAATGCTTTCCTCAAGGAACTGGCTTTTGTTTCCTCTTCTCATTCCATTACTTGAGGCACTGAAGTTTATCAAGGTGTATATAACAATCTCGTTCGCAGTAGCGAAACGTTTTCCTGGCTCTGTGCAGTTGCTTCGGGCCGGAAGGTCTGTGGGGGCGCCTGGGCACGCGGGGCACCTTGCAGCCCGCCGTGCAGATGCGGCGGGCAGGCGCGCGCTGCTCTGAGCGCCTCGACATGGAAACGGGCGTCTGGGCAGCGTCAAGGAAACACCCCAGCGTGAGCACGGTGCCTGGGGTAGCAAAGCCCACGGGGCAACACGTTGTCCCAGCTGGGCCTACAAGGGTCTCTTGCAAGTTTCTCCCTTTTTTTTTTTTTTTTTTTTCTTCTCCTGTGTCACCTGCTCAGCACAACTCCGTATGTAAGAAGAGAGGCATTTGGAGGCTTGACTTTAATTTGTGGAATTCATGCAATATTTCCTAATGCACTTTCCTGGCAGGAGCTCAGCAGCAGTGCTGGGGCAGAGAGGCTGCTGTGGGATGTGTTCGAGGGAGGTCTGCTGAACGGTGGAGTGAAGGAAGGTTGGGAAAAAAGTGAAGAATTGCTTTGTCTTCAAGCCTGTGAATAGTTATTGAAGAAACAGACTGAACAATGACTACTGAAACAACTCTTTCTTTAATTTCACAATTAATCTACCTTCACTTTAGTGTACATTTCAGACCTGTCCCCTCTCTAAAATGAGCTTAGAAGAACAATATCTGCCTTCCGGTGCCCTGAGGCATCTTGTGTTTATTAGAGTCAAAATTTCATAAGAAATTGTAGCTGAAGCCATTGGTGCTGCTGTACTGAACTGTGTATCTGAGGGAAGAATCCTTGTGAACTGGGCTTTGATGGATAAGGATAATATAAGGCATACAATTTATACGAGCTTTGAAAACTGAGCATCAGAGTATCTTCCTGACTTAGAGCGTGGTTCGGCCATTTCTTTTTACACTTGTCTAACCGTAAGAGTGCACCAATCCAACCAAACTTTCTTGCTGTAGTAATTAGCGTATGGCATTCCTGAAGCTGGGTCTCAGGGCTGGGAGAGAATCTCTGGGTCACTGAGGAAAGATGAGTGGCTTGCCCAGCACCCAGGGTTTCCACTGCCATATTTAGCTGCCTAAACTTTAGATATGCAGGCAGAGGCTGGTTGGTGGAGAAGGGTCCTTCCACCCCACGATGGATCCACGAGGTGCCTGTCCTTCCGCGTTGACTGTACAGGGAGCCTAGATGGCTGTTAGAGTAAATCTCTAACCTAGAAATGACTCTGCATGGCTGAGGAGACGAGTCCCAGCTGCACTAAAACCTCACTCTAACGATCAGCTTATGTTGGATATGACCACATTGATTTTTTTTGTTTGTTTTTTAAAAAACAGAGATCATCTTAAGGCTTATTAAGCAATGGATCTGTGGCAGAAAGAACATGACCTATTGCTTTTTCATCAGCTCTTTGTTGGTTTCAAATAATTATTAACTCCACAGGATGAATTAGCTTTTAATTTTAGAATATTTTTACAAATCTAGAAACACCACATCATGCTTAAACCCAGTAAGTACCTGTGTTACAAAGCTAATGAAATCAAGCATATAGAATCATTAAGGGTGGAAGGGACCTTCAGAGATCATCCAGTCCAACCCCAGTTCAGGTTTAAGTTTTTTCTTTTTGCTTTGCCTTATTATGCTCAAGTATTTCTACTGTGGTACACACTTGAAGATGACGTAAAATACATGTGCCCTGCACAAATATTTTATTCTTTGCTGCCTAATCATCATCTTGGATTTACTCTTGAATGATGTTTCCTACAGATGCAGTGTTTATGAGAACAGCTGCAGGCAAAACAGAAAATGGTGTGCGCTAATATTGGACACACAAATCAATAAATCATGTGTTCCTTTAAATATAATGACAGTAAAGAGTCATATTGATCTACATCAACTCTGATTAAGGTAGTGTGGTATTCTCTTTAGAAAAACACAGAAGAGCTGCCAATGACTGAATTTGAGGCAGCAGATATTACATAGACAGTTCCCACTGCAGCCAGGCAGGCGACCTGATGTAAGTCGGTGCTAGTTGGTCCTCACCAGCTTCTCTAAAATGGTGTCTATTGAAAGCTGAGATTTTACAGTAGGTATTCTACAGCTCATGTGTTCACTGTTAAGAAAAAAAAGATGAAGCAAAGAAGGGAATCTCACCTCCCTGAGTTGATGAAATATTGGCGTTGGCTTTGCAACTCGTTCTGATTTAAGGAAAACATGTTGAGTACACAGTAATTGGCTCTATCCTGACAACCTAGTCTCAGGAGAAGGAAAACTCATCCCCAAATAACTTCTATCATCACTTTCCTGTGACACTCAGATCTTAAGGTATGTAAAAGCTTTGCACACTCACTGCAGTTTGCTGAGACGTGCAGCTCTGCACACATGGGCGTGCAAGCGGATGCCAGCGGCACCATCCACTGAAGCATCCCTGCGTCCCCCCGTGCAGCGGAGCCGGTGCATATAAGGCAGCTTGCTCTACTTCAAAAGCTTGTCCAGCACCGGACTCCTCTACAGGCAGATAAAATCCAGACTCCTCTCTACCTCTCTTTGCAACACATTAATTCATATTTCTTTTCTGTTTGTGACTTTGGCTTGAACATGAAATACGGGTATTTCCTCCAGGGTGGTAACACTTTATCATCAAAACTTGTTAATGGCAGAGTTTTATTTTCTCCTTGATGGTAGGTTTCTATTTCGTTATCTTCTCAGGGCTTGTGAAAAATGATGTTTTCTGGAACGATGTTAAAAAGAGGACTGTGGAACAGACGGGAGCCAATTGTCAGACTTGAAGGGCAGCTGGCACACTACCTGCATGGAGAGTGTCTCTGGAGCTGGAGATTAGACTGTTGGAGGTGTGGGGAAGGTACAGATATTCTCTCTGTGGGCTTGGAGTGTGTGCTCAATAGGGAAATTCTGCATTTTGCTGTATCTCAAACAGTATGAAATGCCCACAGGGCTTGTCTTCTCAAAATGACTATCTTGTGTTTAAGGCAGAGATAGGAACTTCTTTCAAAGAATAAGGAAATGCCTGGTGAGGAAAGGGAAGGGGGAGATAGTAGTTGAGCAGCATTTTTCTCCATCTTCATCTGCTCTTTTCTCTACAGTGACTAATTTTCCTCCAGCAAACCTTGTGTGCAGGGGTGAGTACAGCTCTGCACATTACAACTGCGTGAAGTAGCAAGGTGCAGCACTATGGGCAGGACCCTAGTGTAGCCCCCAGACCCAGGGCATCCCACCAGCCTTTCCATGGGGATGCCAGGGTTCTTCAAAATCAGGAGGCCATGCCTCTTCCCCCACCCCAATCTTCTTCAAACTTTGTTTAAAATTGCTTTCCTCGGCAAAGAATGAGGAACTCTGAAAAATGAGACCTGTGGGTAAAATCAGGTGAACAACAAAGTGGGTCTGGCCAAGAGGCCAGAAACTTTCACACTTCTTTCCTTTAGAAAAATTTAAAAAAAAAAAAAGAGGCACTGAAGAAAGCAATATTACCTGACTTTGAAGAAGATTAAAGCACTGCTTTCCTTCGGTATAGGATAAAAAATATAGCTACTTTAGGATTAGTCTTTCCCTACTTCACCCTTGTTTTCCTCCTCAGGACTTTCCAACCCCTTCCCTTGCTGTAAATTTAGCGAGGTGGGCAAATGATGATCACAGGTAGCACCCCTCACAACTGGAGCTGTGCCAAGGGCCTTGGGCTTTCTCTCAGGCCTGGTCTGTCTGCCCAGCTGAATTCCTGTCGTCATCCTCACTAGGCAAAGTGACCATCTGTGCCGAGCAAGGGCTGCTTTGGGCGCTCTGTGGTGCCAGGGCGCGTGTGTCACTTCCAGTGGGAGCTCTAACTTCACGTTATGCATTGCCAGGATTTAACGGTTATTCTGTTATTCTTCATGCCCAAAAGCTTTTCACAAGTTAAATTTGTAGATTCTTCAAAGTGGAAGCAAGGGCCTTGTTTCCATGCCATGCCCTGGCAAGATGGCTTTCCTGGCACAGCGCGGGATTATTGCTGTGTGATTGCAAGGCTGCGAAACAGTAGGTACTGGGATATTTTACTGTTTTTTTTCAGAACCTGCAAAGTGTGGGCAAGTGCCTGCCCTGTCCCCAAGGGTGGCAGGGAAATGCTGTGCTGCCTAAGTTTTCTACCTGCAACATCTTCAGATTTTCTCATTATCCTCTTAGAAAAGTGGGCAAGTCAATTAATCAAAGTTGTATGTGAGAAATAGTGCATCTCCTTTCCCTTATCAGAGGGGCTTTTGCGTGCCATACCTCCAAACTGCAGCTACTAGGAAATTTGAGATTTGTAGCCCTCTCTTTGTGTTTTTTAAATCTGAATTCTTTTTTACACTGATTAAGAAATACTGGCTGCCCACAGAAGATTAGGAATGCATACGGATCGCTTATCCAAGCTCAAACCTTGTATACAATTAAAATCCTCCTGCAATTTTAGCTGGGCTTTGAAAATCAAATAGATTAAGTGAAAAGCTCCTTTAGGAGATTGCAGCTAGTTAGATACTTTATTGTGTGTAAATTGTATGTGCATGCTTACATACAGACATACATAACATGATAATGTACTTTGTTACGAGCTGGATTTAGAAAAGTCCCCGGTTTTAAATTGACAGAAGGTGGCATAGGCCCTCCCAGCTGCAAATCTCCGTATGATCTCTTTAATATCCTTGATCTTTGTGTATCACAAAGAGTATATGTTAGCTTAAACACATACATGGCAGCTATGTTTCATATAGTTCCATGTACAATAGCTTTCAGGGTAGCACACTGGAGTTAAGACCCTTCCTTTCTCAACTCTCCCCTTGTGTTCAGCCTGAAAACCTCATCTTCAGCTCTGTGAAGCCAGAAAATGCTGTGTTTTAAGAAAGCCATTCATTTTTTTCCCGTAGGAAAACTTTTTTTTTTTTTTTTTTTTTTTTTTTTTTTTTAAGTAGTATTGAGACTGTCCTCTCTTGGGCTTTGAGGAAGGGTTAGTTTTCAAGAAAAACCTTTGTATTTAAATGTAGTGAGCAAGCTGGAAGTGCCAGCAGTTTGAGGCTGTTAATGGTACAAAAATTCAGAATAAGTCTCTAGACAGAATGGTTACTCGCCAGAGAGTAGAGTAGATAATTAAAGATGTTTAATAGGTACATTTATCAAATAGCTGTGTGGTTTATCACACAGTTGTACAGTTTTATCACAGGGATATCACTGCCAGGCATTCCTGGGTGTATGTAAAAATGTGCATGTTAGCCCTGGCTTTCTTCCACTTTAATGTATCTCATAGGAACAATGAAATTCTGGAGAAGTCAGGGATCAAAACTGAGTATTGTTTCCAAAATCACGATGATACACAGAATTTAGTCATGGAAAACTTCCTTACGGAGACCTTAGCATGTTCAGCAGTCATTCGATACTGTGCTGCAGAAATGTTAACCTGTGGCATCATGCTGGCAGAACAGTCTATAAATTCACAATAAAACCACAGATTTTCCACACATGATACAGTTTTTCTTGGGCAAATGGTTTAGTATGCTTTTGGTGTCTGAATACCTGTCTATACATTATGAAGCTATATAGTATCAGGTGGACTTTGTTTTCTTAAGAAACCTGGCATTTCCAGTTTCCTCCATCACCTAGCAAAGGCTCCTCTGATTTCAGGAACGCTTCTAAGCTTAATCCTGGCTTTGGCTGTGCCAATATCGCCATCTCACAGGTGTCTCTGTTTATATTGAACAAACTCTCTTGGTTATTAGCTAGATTTCCTGAAGCCATATATCCTTTGCTGGACTATCGACATGGTACTGTATTTCCAGGCAGTGGGTCAAGCAGCAGTTTCAAGTCTTTATAAAAAGCAAAATATAGACAGACTAAACTATTGCAAAGATAAAACCTAACAGTGAGATTTAAATAGACTTCAAGGCGTGAAAGTAGCAGAGTTTCTGTATTGATATGGTACATGAGATGAAGTTTCAGCTTAGATACGTGTTGGCAGAAGGCTTTATATTATACCCTTGAGGGTATACCCAGGTTTTGAATGAGGGGTCACAAAGCTATTCAGAAAAATAAACTGCGTGAGAATGCGGGTATCAGCTTATGTCTAGAGACTTGGTATATTTAAGTGAAAAGGACCTATGTTTAGGTATGTGTCACAGCATGATTTCAGTGGCATCTTCAGGTTTCAGGTGCAATAATAGGGCTGAAACTGGGCATTTGGAAATGATTATAGGGAGGAAAGAGGCAAGTCACTGATTTTTTCTTACTTTGGATCCAGAATGTTCCCACCAGCTGATTCCTACAATATTTAAATGAAATATTTTCTTATGCCTTTTGGTGCTGGTGGTGGGATACTCAAGTTGGGCCTGTAAATATTTAAACAGATTCTATTAGCCAGAATGTATGTTTCAAAAGAAAAAAAAAAGCCCTCAAATTTTGCATGATGGAAACACAGTGATTAACAAGCCTCAGTTATCATTAAAAAAAAAAAAAAAAAAAAAAAAAAAAAAAAAAAAAAAAAGACTTATCAGAAGAAAGATGAAAGTGGAAAGATACATGTTCCTCCATAGCGACAGAGGCACTAGAGTTAGCCTCTGTGCCCTGTAGAGGAATTATATCCTCTTTTGAAGCATTCCTAGGATATGCTGGAAGGCACTGGAGCCTAAAACTCCCTTAAAAGGGTGTAGGTCTCACTTTGATAGAAATACTATGAGAAGGTGCCAAATATGTCCTTTCTCATGCTGCATGTTTATAATCCAGCGCTCAAAATGAAGACATTTAAATGGTACGGCTAGGTGTAGGACTTTTCTAGGTCTCACTTCACTGAAAATAAAAACAGAAGAAAGGAAACAGATGTGCTACACACAAGAGATGATCTGGTAAGGTCCTAAGCCAATGCATAGCTGCCAGTAGTTAGTTCTCTGTAAGCTGGTCTCCAAAGGGAGAAAAAAAAGGAGGAAAGTCAGAAAGAAACGAGCTTGGAAAATCTGAGCTAGGTCGGTGGAGTCTGGAGCACCGCTGAGGATGTTCGGCCCCCGCTGAAGGGACAAGGAGGGAGAGGGCAGGCAGGGGAGAGTCAGAGTAGGGGGAGCACCCCAAAGTCACCCCGGCTTTACCCTCACTCAGGATTTGTGGCTCTACTTTCTCCTGTATCTCCAGCTCTGCTTTTCCACTGAGCTAAGCTCTGAGGCAATGACAGCAGGGGGTAAGTTCCCCTTGTGCTTTTATACAAGTTAAGCTATATAAATATTGAGGGGGGGGGAAAAAGCCTTAATTGACTTTCAGGTTGAATAGGCACATCTGCTGTGTTCCTGCCCTGTGCTCCCATCCTTCCCAAGCCAAAACCACTGTCCATTATTCAGCTTGAAGAATCTCTGGGTACTGGCTGACCACTGACCCAGTTCTCAGCCTTTGTTTTAGCTCTGTTGTGGTAGTTACAGCAAAATGAGATAGAAATTTTCTGGAGTAGTTTTCCCTGCTAGATGTGGGGGGGCTTTCCTGCCCTTGCAGCAGCAGCCTGGCTTCAGCAGCACAGGAACTGGGTGCGGAAAGAACGTCTCTTTCTTGGATCTTTTTCCCCCCCCTCAAAAAGACGAGGTACCAGATAAGAGTTGCTGACTTTTTATTTAATATTTAAGTTGCTTAAAAGCTCCAGTAAATTTTGGAAGAAGTCTTCTGCTTCCATTTCCTCCCTTTTAATAGGAACGTCTTTGTTCCTGGTGCTGAGAGGGAAGAAAAGTGCACTTCATTAAGCTTGCGATTGTTTAGGCCTCCGAAGTGTAGACTGCTTAGCAAATACTCCACAATAGCTCTTACAATGGGGAGCTTTAAATAAATGGGTTTTAAACTATTCTTACAGTTTCTAGTGCTTTTTATACAGTCTAAACATGCTGTGTACACTGTTCTGTGACTCTGCTGTGTTCCTGGAGGGGAATGAATCGGGACACTCTGAATGCCTTATGTAACCTATTTAGAGAACTTTTTTGTTTGTATCTTTGTCTAAATTTCTTGGACGGAATTAATTAATGGCAAAGCATAAAGGCCAACTTTGAAATCCTAGCTGACTTATACACTAGAGCTCAATTTGTATTCTACATCAAGGAAATGTTTGGATTTGGAAGAAGGACGCCATTATCAAAAAGCTTTCTGTAGATGGCTCTGTTCTTCAGAGTGCCATCTCTTTACCACAGGAGTGTGGTTTTAACATAGGGGGAATTCAAAAGGAAATTGATTTTTTGATCTAAGTACCTACTTAATTCCATATTAAAAATGAAATGCAGAGCAGGAAATAGGAGGTGATTTGGAATAGGGAAAAAGATCTTAAAGGTTGGATTTGTCTAACATGCCATTAATTTGAGAGGGCTGACAGACAAAATAAAGTCTGTAGCTTCTACATCTATGGATCTGTAGAAATCTAAACAGATAGTAGCTTTGGGGAAAGAGAAAGGTCCTTCTTTTGCACATCTTTATTTGTATTGCAAATTTGCAAGTATGTTCTTTTGCACAGGACTGTGGTAGTTTGTGGAAAGCAATTCTGAGTGGTACAAGTTTGTCCAATTTCTCTGAAGACGATGGAACAACTTATGTCAGCTTCAGGGCTCAGACCAGCTGATCATTGCAATAACTGGGAAGCTGCTGGATTTTTTCCAGAGGACGCTCCAGGAGCTACATTAGCTCCTGCTTTGTACGTGGTGCTCCCATGGTGGGCAACTCTGGCCTTGAGTATGCTGGTGTTATGGCTGTAGGAGGGCGAACGCTCAAAAGGCAAGAGGGCTTCAAGCCTGGGACCTTATTGGTCAAGATGTCCTTTTCTAGTTTTAAAACATTTCTTCTCCTCACGCTAGTAGCTGAGCAGGAGACAAACACTCAAGCACTGCTGCTTCCCCAGCAGTGTTTATTTTCTGCCTCATTTATTTGTCTCTGTGGCAGAGCAACACGGTCCCACGAACCGCTAAACGCGCTCCCCTCTGCACTTCTGGAAGCAGTGGAGCATCAAAGCGAAATCTGTAGTGTCATAGTCGGCTGGGACTACTTATGCTGGTCATGTAACGTTCCTTGGGCTGTTTTGCAGACACCAGCAAACGTCCATATTCCTGCAAGGAAATGGGAATAAGTCTCTGGAGAGTAGCTGATGTGCGGGACATAGCCCGACTCACTGCGGCCTATTTACCAAGGTCGCCCACGGACCCCTCCCGAGCAGCAGAGAGGCTCCGGCCGCGCGGCCGCTCGCGCGGCAGCCGTGGAGCCGTGGGAGCAGCGCACGGAGAGGTGGCTGGGCTCCTGCCGGCGCCCCTCGGGGCAGCCACAGCACCCGCCGCAGCGCCGGGGAGGACGGGCCCGCGGCCTCCTGCTCCGCCTCTCCCCAGCTCACCTTCCCCAGGGTGGGGGGCACCGGGAGGGCCAACTGCGACGGGATTTGGGGGCACTCGTGGACCTGAAGGCTGCATCCCTCAGGAAGGGGCTGGTGGCATCCCAGGCCCTGTACTGCCCCTCCGGTGTTTGGCTGGTGGCCACAGTGGGCAGGACGGTTCCGGCATTTGGCCCAACACCAGCTGCGGGAAAACCTCCCTTCTCCGGCCGGAGCAAGGGATCTGGGGGAGGAGCGCGGGAGGCAGTGCCGAGCGGGAGCCTGAGCCCACAGCGAGGGAAGCCGCCATCTCCAAGGCAAGTGAGGCAGCTGCGCCGTAAGGATCCAGCTCGAGGTATGGGGGCCTGGGCAGGAGCTCGGAGGAACGTAACTCCGTCGGCAAGGAAAGCGGGATGTGGCGAGAGGTCGGTCGCGCGGGCGGCCGGGAAGGGAAGGGCGATGCAGCGGGGCACGAGGGAGGTGCCGCGCCATGGAGGCCGCCCCGGTGCGGCGACGCCGCTGCCGCGCGCCGGTCTGCTCTGTCGGGCTTTTACCGAGGCGACACAAGAATATTTTCCTGAATCCCACGCGTCTCCGGGGTTTAACACCATAAAGCTGCACCTTCCTGCACTGCCATGCTACCTTGAAGCTGTGGAGCTGGAAAGCTACCTAAAAGCAACTTTGAAACCCCAAAGATTTCCGTGTTTGAGATCAATGTCAAAGGGATTCTCGGCATCTCAGTCCCTCAGGTTTCCCCCATTTTCAGAGAGTCCTGGCTGCTCCCATGAAGTGAATGTGTTTTACTAACTTTGGGGATGGGGGAGTAAAGGCACGTGATTTGGGAAGACGATCTAACGGATGGTGCAGTCTTCTGGAGGGAAGGTTAGACCAGCTCTTCAGCATGTGATACAGCTCAAACGTGATTTCTTCTCTTGGCCTTGGATGCCTTTGGGTCCCAGATGCTCAAGGATAAAGGTTTTCTTGTCCGTTTGTTTGTTGCTTGTTTTCTGAGTAGGGCTTTATATATGTGCAGAAAGATCTATTCTACTGTGTGGATTATCAGGCTACTTTGGCCTGTTGTTTGGGAAATTGGTGCTTTTACTGTGCAGCTGAGTGTTTCTGGTTTCAGCCTCCTTAGGACTGTAAAACCCGCGGGGGTAGTGGTTCGCTGGAAAATGAAAAGTAAATAGTACTCGGTTGTATTAATGTCTCAGACACCTCCACAATTCCGCGTCGAGCTTATGCATGTAACCTTCCCTTTCCGCGAATCTCGTGTGGGTCAGCGTGCTGGGATTTACTGGCTTTTTTTTTTTTTTTTTTCAATTTGAACTGTTATTGGAAAGCTAGAAATGTTGGGTATTAAGTTCCAGCTGTCTTTATTTTGATACAAGATTTACTGTTTGGCTGAGAAAACTTGCTCAAAATAGTTCTGTGCGTGTCATGGCAGACATGCCATACTTTTTGCATACGAAATGCTATTTTACAGTACGTCCCTACGGATGTTGCTCCTGAAATTTGTTTTGATACTTGGCATACACGGTGGAGACATCTGGCCTATGCAGCCGTGTCTTAAGCCTGATCCTGTCATTGCCAAATGCACAAAACCTAGAAGAAGATGCGTAAGAGAGGCGCTCTGTTCACGGAGCGGCTACGAGACCCAGCTCTCCAGGTAGTGTCTGCCTCCCAAAGAGAAATCAGAGCTGCGATTAGCAGACAGGACCCAGCAAAACGCGCCCCGGCCTTCGCAGCACACGGGAGAGCGCACGCGGTCGCGCTCGGGGGGCCCGAGTCTGCCCATGGGGCGCAGGAAAGCCCCGCGAGGGGACTGGTGTCAGCACCAGCACCGCCTTGAGGCGGCCTGGCGCGAGATCCGAGCCGCTCCGGCACCGTCCTGCTCCGCGCTGGCAGCCGGATGCTGAAATAGCGCCGTGCCCAGCCTGCCGGCCGCGCGCCGCCCGGAGCCGTATCTCACGTCTTCGCTGCGCCGAAGGTGGGATTTTCTGCTCTGAGCTTTGGAGGTGGGGGCCGAGCTGTGCTCTGGTGTTTCCCTACAGCTATAAATTTCGAGCTGTTGGGGCTAAGGGATGGGGTGGAGAAAGTATTTTCCTTCTTCGTGCTTATGACAGTAACTGTGAATGTAAATAGCCACATTATTGAGTTTTACTGAAAATGTTTTATTAGGGAATGTGCAAGTCATTCACTTTTCAGGATGAAAGCATAAATGGCCCTTCTTGATATTTGCATGTGAAACTATAAAACTTAATTTCTTATGAATATAAATGCATTTCTGTTGGCGATATAGCATAAGGACTTTAAAGAATCATTTTGGTTTGAAATACTGCAGTCGTTTATTTTTTGCACCACCTCACATCCGCAGATTCTTTCCTAAAAGACTGTATAATTTTGTGAATGTAAAAATAAAAACACAAGTGAAATCAGGAGGGTAAAACAGTGTTACACATCCACAATTTAGAAGACGGTATGGATAAGTACCATTTTCTTCACCTCATTAGCCAGCTACTTTTGGCTTGGTTAGGGGATTTTTGTTGCATTGTGTTAGAATTTCTTGGTGTTAACAAAAAATGCATACTCTGTGGTTCGTGTACATGCCAACAGGAAGATATTAGTGGAGCATAAACCATAAAGACATAAAAATGAGGAATTGATTAATTCAGAATACTTTCAAATGTCCTAAAAATAAGTATCAGTTTATATCATCTTACTAAATCAATGAAATAGATTCAAAGACTAAGCACATGTTACACATTTTGAGTTTGCTCCAGCTCTGTGCAAGTTGCCATTCACGTCTTCTGAAAGTGGAAGTTTTTTTGAAGCTTCATTCACAAACAACATTTCTCAAAAACTCTCAGTGTTGTTGGCTCTTCAAAATGGTGGCATTTCCGTTGTTGATATGATGATTTTTTAATTACAAAAAGCTTCCTGCGAAGGGGACATCCATGGCATAAGCGTAGCCCCTGGGCCCCGGGAGTTGCTCAGCAGTGCCGGTCGTGCCGAGCCGCGTGTCGGGAGAGCAGCGGCGTGGGCCGAGGCGGAGGCCCTGCAAGAAGGCCCTCTGAAGAAGGTAAAGAAACAACTGCAGGCACATCAGCACCAAGACAAACATCATGGCAGAGCAGAAACGGAACATGACTACAAGATAGAAATCTAATTCCAGAAGATTTTTTTTCTGTAGAATAATTCAGTGTCTTTTTTGTCCCCGAGTTTTAAGAGATGCACTAGAGGAAATCTCCTGGGAAGAAGTAATTGTAGAAACATGGCCTGCTGAGGTCCGGGACCATTTTTAGCTAGGATAGTCTTTGTCTCTCCTAAACATTAAGTCCAGTGTCCTCCTTATTTCTAATGAAAAAAATTTAGAAGTAACTGAAATTCTCCTCTTCTATGGATGCATATTTATATAGCATGTAGAAACCAAGCCTCTTGCTAACAAAAAGCTGTCACATGCACTTGACAGCAGTAGGCCCATAGTGTGAAGCTTGAGTCAGCTGAGAAAAAGGGCTACAATGAGTGTTACACCATTTTGGTGTTTATAATTCAATGTATGATTTATTATTTCACTATGTGCTAGATTTCAGAAAAGCAATTTTATATATGCAATATTTGAACGCCCATGAGGGCCTGCTGACACTTGTTGGGATTACACATAAAGTCCTGCCATGGAAGCAGAGAATACTAAGCTCGATGCTCCAAAAGGCCAGTCATGTGATCACATATGAAGGAAATTTATTGAGTGCAATGTTAGCAGCTAACATATTGCTGTACTCCCACGTCAACACAAATGTTGGCAAAAGCTACTGTGCCAGCTGCCCACTTAGACACTCTCGTGGCACCTTTGCTGTTGCTCACATCCACAAATTGCCATTCTTATCCAATTAATGCTCAAGCGCTGTTTTTTTTTTTTTCCCTGCTGCGCTTATTTAGCAGAATGTATCCATCAGGAAGGAAAAGATAAAGGTAGCTTCAAAGCAGTCTGTCAAATGAAAAAGTTGAGAAGTTAAGATTTTTTCGGCATCAGGAAACATGCTGGAGTGGTCTGTGGGGACATTATGAAACAGAGCCAAGGATTAACATAAACAGTGGAGGGATGAGACCTGATTTAAAATGAGCTCTTGTATTCAGAACATAGGGCACATCTATAGCTGTCATGGACTGAAACTCTTCTTGCAGTTACTCCCTTCCCACTTTTGATCCTGCCGAGGACCGGCCGTTTGCTGTGGTGGCTGGACGGTCCACCGTTTAGCTCAGTTCAGGAACGCAGAATGACAGCAAGCCCAGCAGCCCAGTGCTGCTCTGTACGAGCTACGGTGACTTCCATAGTCACCTTTTGTATCTAAACTGCGCGCCAGGGTGTTGCTCTTGTGCCCACAGTCGGAGCTCCTGCAGACCACGACGGTGCGCGTTCACCGTCTGTGAAAGCACGGGAGCTGCATTCCCCTCTCGAGTGCAAGCAGTGGAGATGGTGACAATCATTTATGGTGGCTTTCCATCTCTAGAAGTAGTTTTCTCAGACATAAAATAGTCTCGGCCTGCTCACCTCCAGATTATGCTGTGAGGGCATTATTTATGGGATCTGCTGACAAAGCAGGCTTTGAGGGGCACCTTACAAAGGGGAGGAGGGAAGTTTCATGTTGTACTTCATGCACGCAAAGACTTGGATGAGTATCCCTTTGTATTTTTAAATATGTTTACATTGCTGTATTAATGAAGTTACATTTCTTTAAAAAAACAAATGCCTTAATTTGGTCCATGCCATGTCTGTGCGTGCACAATCATTCTTCTCTGCCTGTGCAGCTTCATTTTGATTATCAGAAGAGATTTAATACTCTATAAACCTGTGATGTACAGGCAACACATAAAGATTGTACTGTGGTGGTGTGGATTGTCAAAACATGAGGGGAAAAAAACTCACATCATTTTTGATAAATGTGCTTTTAGAACTCCATGGCCACTTCAGTATTTTGGAGTAAAACTCTGGCAGGACATCAACCTGTGTCTAAGGTAAGAACTTTTCTCCTAAAGGCCAGCAATAATATCATTCTTGTCTTATTGGTTCCTAAGTAAAGAAGGGCTCTTCTAGAGTGTTGTTATTCAAATGCTTTCAAGACTTTTGATATTGTAATCTGTTGCTGCATAGGACGTTTAATGGTGAGATGAAGGATGAGTTTGCCATAGGTGTGATCCTTTTATGAGTCTCAGTGGACACCTGCACCTGGGGGGACGATTTACAGAGTAGAAATCTGGAGGTGCTGCTCTGCATTGTGGTGGTGTTTGTTCCTTTCTGCACGCCTCGGTATGCTGTCGTTTTAGGAATATCTTTGAATAGTTTAGAAGCAAAGTCTAAAACAAGACACTCAGATGCATGTCTCTTAAAGCAGGGGGTCTTTTCCTGATCACTCGCTCTGATAATTTCATTGCTTTTCTTGATTTGTTTGCACATAAAGCATTCCTCCAGAGCGTTACCAAATTGTGTTTGCAGTTTGATGCGTATTATGTTTGAATTACTTGAGATCATAACAGATATCAATTAGTTACTCTAATTAACTTTGAGGTAGAGTGACATGAAGTTACAGGTGTCATTTTAGGGTATCTTTCTACAAAATTTGTTTATGCTGTTCTGCAAAGGGTAACTGAGTTGAATTCAGTATGTTGAAGTCAGTAAACTTACTTGCTGTCACTAGAAAGAACGTAATCTCAATCTCAGGGGATTTTACAGGAGATATTTGATTTTTCCTTACTTGACGAATACATTCCGGTACTATATATAAAAATATATAAATATTTGTATTATATATTTCATGTTATTATGCAAATGAATTTAAAAGAATTAATATAGGCAGCTCAGCATGAGATGGTTGGGGGAATGAAAGCTGATTTGTAGAAGGAAAAGCAGAATTTTCTTTAAAGCAGAGAAAAATTGTTATTTCAGAATTCTAGTAAGCCATTTTAGTGAATCTTAAAATAATAATAGTGTCTGTTGGGGCATGTATAGAGAAGAACTAAGAAAGATCAGCTATCCAGCAGCTGCCAAATGATCCTGCTTTGCAGCCTCTGGCCTCCAACACAAATAGCTGAGCTACATTTAAGTATTCTTACTGGAGGCAATCAATCCCGTGAAACCGAGCAGTCATAAATAAAGTCTCCCATTCATATACATTCAGTTATTTCTGCAACTAAGCTATATTTGTGTCCAAAAGAAATATTTGGATAACTGAAATGCCTCCCTTTTAGAAGGAAGTGAGGGAAAAAAGCAGTGCAAATTGTCAGCATAGGTCAAGAAATAATTGAGATGAAGAATTCGGTGCCAAGATGCATTTCTTCTTCAGAACCGAAGTATTACCACCCTGCACAACCTTTCTAAAGACGTTGGAGCCTTAGGCCTAAGTACCTAAATGTCACAGTGAATAAAGAGATCTAGGCAGCCAACTTATTGCTCACGATGGAAGACAATGCAGCAAATAGAAGGAGTGAGGGACTACAGTAATATTCCAAAAAGCACAGATAGGTTAAGGGAAATGATAGCAAAGAAGTCTACAAGCAGAAAGGTAGCCAGCTCTGCATTTCTCTGTGTGCAAACAGAGGGCAAAATGCCCAAGAACATTGTTTTCCTCAATGTCTGCCACACAATGAGTGCTTGTTTTTCAGACTTCAGTCAAGTGTCTGTATACTGTGGAGCTGCCAGCTTTTTAGAGCTGTCTGAAGGAGTCTGCTTAAATTATGTTGAACTTGGTTACATACGTAGCACCAGGGAGACACACAGGCAGATTCACTCTGTCCTGTTTCCTTACTGGGCGAAGGACAGCGAAGCAGGAGGCTTGTAACACGAACATGTGAAACGAGCATTAGGACTAATGTAGTCAGCTGCGGTGCTGACACATCTGGTCACCTTTGGTAAGGTGGTAGTAAAAATGTGAAAGTCTTACATTTTTAACGGACTGAATTTAGTCAGTTGTTCAATATACCGTTATTATTTTTCCCCACATGAAAAAGAGCATATAGTGAATCTTGCCTTGTTTTTGTGCTGGGGAGAAGGCTTCCTTCCCCTCTTTTTGGCCATTTTCTCTGTCTTATATTTCATTCCTTCTCTGCAGGACTTAAGAGAGGACAGGAACAAGTACTGCTTATGGATTTCTTCTGCCTTGGATATTTCATTGTAAATGCAGCCAGGATTGGGAGCTCTAGTATTTTCTTTTTTTTTTTTCCCTTGAGGTTGACCTTGACCTTATCGCCAAGGAAGTGCAAACCTACGGTTGTTCAATGCTTTAAGGGCAAATTAGTGTAAACAGAAACAATAATTAATAAGTTTGTGATAAAGTACACATGTTTAGGCCATGGTCTTAAATTGAAGGGCAGATAGTCAAGCATGAAACACATTTTAACTTCAACTAATTTCAAAATTACAACTTTTTAAGTAGAAAAAAAAGCAGACCTGAATCCTTTAGCTTATTACTTCATGCAGCAACAAGGCAGAGGTGAAATTTCCTGATTTGCTTCTATGCTTGTGAATCTTTCTCTTTGAATTTTTCCAAATCTTTCACTGAATAATTTGCCTAACATGGCAGTTTCAATGTGAGTCTTATCGCTGGCAGATTTGTTCATTAGATGGTCTACAAAGGCCAAACACAGAAGGAGCTCTGAACACAGCTGGACTGAATTCATACAGAAGTTTGAGCAAATATACACATATGAGTCTTCCATCCCTCTTGCACGAAAGTAACGACATGCCAGGACAGCTGCCCTCCTAGGTTTGATGCAGTTTCTCACCTTGAGTCTGCTCACATCACTACAAACAGCTCCCATCCATGAACATTTTTAATTTCTCTGGGATGTACAGGTCTTGTTTGTGTTGTTTTTTGCCAGTTTATCTGCACGCCATCTTCTCAAAGCTTGAAGGGGTGATACATGATATAGCAAAGCAAGATAAGGAGTAGAGGGTAATAAATATGAATGAAAAGGCGAAAAGAGCTTCTCCATCCATTCTTGCTTCTTCTTTCTCCTCCTTTTCCTTGTTTTTTTTCATCCACTCTTGCTGCTTCTTTCTCCTCCTCTTTGTTTTTTTTTTGTCAGGTTCTGCTCTCTTCTGCCATCAAGATGTTAAACGTTTTGAAGCCGCTCTGTCGGTGTTTCCACGCCACAAGCGTGAGTCACTGGGAGCGGACGATGACGGATGAATGCAGCACTCTCCCTGGGCGCGCGCTGGGCCGTGGCTGCAGCAGGAGCTGCTGCGGCAGGAGCTGCGCTGCCCGGGGAGGCTGTGGCCCGGGACGCACGGCTGCGCTTGGCAACTCCGCGTGCAAAGAGAGGCCTGGCAGCGCGTGCCAGCCGGTGCTGCTGCTCATCGGGAGGGACTACGCTTGTTTTCCTCCAACCAAGTCCGCCCTAGAAACAAGCTTGTTTGCATTCTCTAGACTCCTGTTTGGAGAGATTTCGGTTTGGTTTTATTTAGGATTAAGCATACTTGCTCAGTTATCTGGTTAGCTAAATACCTGGTACTGGGTTATCGTGCAGGATTCTGTTGCAAGGTGCAAGTTTGTGTATATTTAAAAGGAGGAGAATTTTTTTTGTTTTGGCCTTTTATTTGCTTTGGATGTTGAGGAAAGATGGTCAATGAGGCAGTACCCTGAGCAGCAGTGAGGTCTATCTCCCTTGGTATTTTTTTTTTTTTTTTCACATTCTGCATTTTGCATGTGTTCTCTCTTAGCAGTTATGTAACAAGATTATATAAGAGAAGCCTGTAATTTACAGAATCACTTACCGTATTAAGCAGCAACTACCATCAGCGGATCCTTATTAACTGCCTGGAGCAGAAAGCAGACACGTGGCTGTGCATTTGGAAGGGGGCTATTTGCAATACTCATCGATTCTTGGTGCCCGTCACAGGCACGTGGCAGCAAACGTCATCACGCAGCACTGAGAATAGAATCAAGCGTGACCTGGACGGTGCTGGAGCGCTTGGTAGACGGTGTCTGAACGATGCCAGTGAGCACAGCGCTGCCCCGCGGCCCCTCCGCCGACAGGGAAGCGATGCTGTGCTTGGGGGCTGAGGTACAGCAAGTGTTGTGCGTCCTTAGTTTTCAAGAATAACATTGCCACTTATTTGTGCCCCTATGCAAACCCCTTCAAGATCTTGCAAGCCAGAAAATGCAATTTAAAACTGTAAGAAATGTGCTGCTTGTCTTTCTGGAAGCACAAAGCAAGCATGTGTGTGGTAGTATTCTCTTTGAAATATAAGCATACTTTTTAAGGGCTACCAATAGTGCTGATGGCAATGACAGGAGAAGATAATTTTTGTCTTTGTTTTT
>VZSV01000036.1:1671303-1681742 GCA_013398735.1 Nothocercus julius
TTTTTTTTTTTTTTTTTTTTATTCTCCTCCTCTGTAGTCTCTAAAAGGCTGTTTGCAGGACAACTTTCCATCTGTTTGTCCCCTTTCTCAAACTCCACTGCAAGGAGGAGACTACAGCAATAATAATCTTCAGGCAACAAGGATGTTGGAGAAAATTGGGGTTTATTCTGGGCTGAAGAGTAAGGCATGATGCTGCGTTTCACCTGTGCAGGAAAAGGTTTTTCTATGTCAAGACAGTTGTTGCAACAGCAGAAGTGCCTGTGACCATGGTTTTTTGTTGTTGTTGTTTTGTTTAGCTTTTTTGATCATTCTCCTTCTCCCCCTTTACTCCTCCTTGAAGCTGTGGCATGAGATCAGGGGAGCTTAAGAGCTTAAGCGACTTCTCAGTGTATCATCATTTCAGGAAGAATAAGTGTTCATGAAGACAGCCTGAGGGAAGGAAATTGAAGTAATATTTGAATGCCCTGACTTTATAATTCGTAGGAAACTCTTGGCAGGAGCGTGCCCAGTGCTGACAACCTTGCCTTAGGGTTCAGATGCAGTAAAAGGAGAAAACAACTTAAAGCAATGAAAGAAGATCTTTGTGATCATTGTTGCACCAAAGCTGCAGCTCCCGGGGCCTGTGGAAGCCCAGTGTGGTGTGTGGGAGGACTGACCCCGCTCCCGGGGGCCAGCCTTGCAACGGGGACTGTAACCCGGCCGTGGGAGCAACCGAGAGGCCTTGGGGAGCAGCGCGGAGAGGCCACTGGCTGCCCTGCGCAGCTGTGCTTTGAGAGGAACCGTCTTCTCTTGAGGTCAGGGAGAGTTTGACAGTACAGGGAGTTCCAAGCACAGTCTCCAGAGAGGCTAGAGAAGCCTGGAATGAGAGCATAAGAGTAAGACCATGCAGCATAAGAGCATAAGACCATGCAGTCTCTCTAAAATTGGTTGCATGATCTATTTCAGTCGAGAGATGCATGTCCATAATGCTTTTTCCCAGCAAGATTCAAGAATGAGGTTCTACTCCAAGATGCATTTGCAATCTGCAGAAAGCTTGCATAGTATTTTCATTTAGATAGTGCTGTCAGACAGCACTCATTAAAAATGAGTGCTGAAGCCCCCAAACCAGCTGTAGCCTAATCCCACTGCTTGCTCCTATTTCTGTGTTGACACTGCTGGCAGCTCCTAGGCATTTGCTTTCCACAATGAAGCAGCCCCACGTTGGGAGTGAGCATCTTCACCTCGTCTTCTATTTGATGTTGCCTGCTGATAACAACTGTTCGCATGCATTCTAGGTGGCACTGTTTCAAATACCGTAGCACAATGCACCAAAATAAACCCGAGACCCAAGTAGCTTGTTTTCCCTCATGTTAGTCACAATGATTTTCATTGCTTTTTCTTAGATCATATTTCTCCAAATTTTAATTAAGAAAGCAATTTTGAGGTATTTGGCCTTGTGGAGGAACCTTTGCCTTCACAGCTGGGCTTCCCAAATGTGTGTTTCATTTTTCAGTAAACATCCCTTACTCCTAAGCAAGAAGCATAAAAAACATCTCCTTGGAGCATCTTCTTATATTTTTCCTCTGAATTATTTGCAGTCATTCTCACATCCGACATTACTGCTGCAGTGCTGGAAGCAGGAAAGTTTGTGTGCAATTCAGGTCGGGACTAGTCAGCTGTGTTTTGGTGTTTGTGATAGCTCTGTATTAGCTCCTAAGGACAGGAGACGTAACGGCGAAGCTTTACATCGTCTAAGGGCATAATATGTGCTGATCTCATTAACCCTTGGACTTAGCTTGATTTATACTTCATATGCCTAGTTTAGAGAGATGTATCACTCAGCTTCCAGAAAGAACAAAACCACTGGCTAGGTGATAAAAAGTGGTGGCAGAGCATTTTTGCTCAGGCCACAAACCCTGCAGAGAAGGGAGGTTTTGAATGTTATTTAGTGCCACTGGCACTCATTTCGATACCACTACTAGACAAATGTGAGTAGCTCTCAGCTGGTGCTAAAGGTATCAGGTTTCCACCTCTCTTCAGGCTCATTCAGCATCGTATCTGGCTTTTCTGAATTAGATCAGTAGAGTAAGGTGTGTGAATGTAAGCACACAGATAGTAATAGGTTTCTAGAGGTTTGGCTGTAAGGTGGCTTTTGGCCCTTCTCCCAAAATGCACACAGGTTTCAATGCTGTCTTAATATCAGGACTAGCACATTCCTGGCAGGAGCTGTTTGGTGGTACAAAGATTAAAAAATTTTCTCTGCTGAGTTTTTGTGTGACATTAAACAGTATCAGTTTTGATGTGGGCATAATTAGGCTGGTGCAACCTCTAAACCATTTTGAGGGAGCTAAAGCTGTAAAACATGTTTAAAAGGGTAGTGACTGTTCTAAACATGTATGAAAATGAACTAGAGCAGAGTACTGCCCACCCTGAATGGTAGGACTAATCTAAATAGTAGTGTTTACAAAACTCTCTGTGACTTCAACTTACGTGATTGCTTTTGCTGCTCTGCTGGATCTGCTGTTCTGAAGTTTCTGGCCACTTATATGCACTAATTCATACCCACACAGCATGACAAGGACTATGTTAGAAGACTGATGAAATCCATGGAGACAGCTTTCTTGTTTAGGCAGCTACTCTAAATAGTCATGCTAAGGACAAGACACCTGAGAATTTAATTTCACTAACAAGAAAAACAAGCCTTCAACACACACAAACAAAAGCAGTTATTTGCTTTTTCCTCTTCTCTCTCCCATTTCCCCTCCCCATGCCAGAAATGACCAGATGGATCTCATGTGTTTGAACCTAAAAAAAGTACTGCCAGTGGCACAATTCCTCCACTGACTCTAAGTGCTCAGGGGCAAGAACTGCACGTGAACAGCAATTGGAGATCTGTAAGGTTTGTTATCGTATCAATAAATAATATACTAAAGGGCTACTGTATTTTCAGAACACAACTAATGGTGAGAGGAAACTATTCAGAGCAAAACATAGTTTAATTAAAATGCTTCTGAATGCTATTAACAAATCCCTGCTATAAACTAACGGTCTCTCTATTGTCTGTTTGTATTCCCTCTCTATCTCATCAGCTGTGTGCTTGTATATGGGTGCTGGAAGGGGCATTCACACTGTAATTGTGAATCTATGAAATAACCATAGCCACTACAAGAGCTTGGAGTTAGTGACTATGAGTCAAAGGAGTGAAATTTAAGACGGGTCTCATGGCACAATACTTCTAGGCTGGGAGCCAAGGAGGAGGAATGTCTGGGTGTCCCTCCTCTCGTTCATTTAACATAATTTCCCTTCTGTTTCCTTAGCAGTTAATTAGCTGCTTTCGTGGTAGCAGTGGGGTATAAGACAACAGTGCCTCTCCTGCCTCACCACATCACCTCACTCATAGCAGATCTCGATGGCACAAAAGCTGTCAGGCAGCAGCATTAAGCTCGAATGCCCATCTTCCATGCTGTTGGTTGTGCAGGTGCACTAGGGACACCCTCCAGGTGGAAACCTTCAGTACCAGCGGGATTTGCTCTCTAGCTTTGATTTAAGCCTCTGCACGATCTCCTTGAACAAATTTGGCCAAGCATCTTTGGCAAAAAGATGAACCCCTCAAGTCCTTGATTCCAAAGCTGTGTCCAAAAATCCCAGCTCATTTGCTTCAATGTGTAGCACAACCATCTGGGTATAATTACAGCTTATAAAGCAAACCAGTGTGTGTTAGTTATTGGGATACAAATGCAAAACCCTAACTCAGAATGCTGCCCCAGTAGAACTGAGATGTGTATAATGAACTTTTAAAAAAATACAAATTTTCTCTCTTTCTCCACAAATGTAATTCTACAGGCAAACTTAAAATTCTTATAAGAAAACTAAATCAGTAGGTAACAATGAAGAACTAGTCACTTTTTCTTTGCTCGCTTTATGTAACACTGAATGGTGCTGCCTTCTTCTCTGCCTTTAAAGAGTACTGACATCATCAAATCAAAGGATATACTATGATGAGGAAAATCCATGCCCAGGGGCACTCCAGAGAGTAAAACCAGCCTAAGGGGAAGGGCAGTGGGAAAGACTCTATATGGTACTGTAATGGAAAGCCAGCAGGAATGTGTCTCCTTCCAAAGAAAATTAGAAACATTGAAGAGAGGAATTGGTCACTATGGGCTACTTAAGCAAGTTAAAGTAAAATATGAACTGTGCTAGAAACAGAAAACTGGAGGGCCACCAAAACAGGTTTCTGTAATCCAAGATTTTGTGCACATGAGAAAAACAGGGAAAGCAAGAAGATGCACTGAAGCTGTTGCCAAAAGTGATGCTAAGACACTGTATTGTAAGTCCTGAAGGCAAAGCACAGCAAAATGGCTTGACCAAGAAAGTATTAATTGTAATTAATTTATAATAAGGAGATACACTTTTGAAACAGGTCACATTCCCATGAAAAATAATGGGACTTTTGCCATGAAGTTTATTGGGAAAGGGATTAAATTTTGAATAATAGCTTGTTTAAAGAATTGCTGATGTAATTGTGAATTTTGGGGAAAAAGTAACTAAGAAATACATACTGAAATATCATTACTTGAACAAACATGTCTGAGGTGCTCCGTTGGGTATTTATAGAACTGATGAAACAGCTAGTTCTTAGAAAAAATCACAGGGAATTGAGGAGGTATCAGGAGACTAGTATAGTGTCAGCATGTCACAAGTCTTTAAAAATTGAATTAAGGGTAACTATGGAAACTATTGTCTTATGAGTACGTTTCCAGACTGAAAGTAATATAAATTTTAAAGCAGAAGGAACAAATGTATTCATATAGCGGTGAATAGTATAACGAAACCCAGATATGACACAGGTGTACTATAATAAACTAAGCCAGACAAATTGGAAAGTTCCTCCCCTGACTGCTGCTTTTCTTTTCTCTCTCTCTCTTTTTTTTTTTTTTTTTTGAGAAAGCCAGAAAGTTGTTAGAATAAGGGTAGTGTCAAGACTCTGGAAAGGTATTTGATGCTGTGCCACATAGTATCCTAAAAGAAATAGCAGATCAACTTAGCCTGGGCTGAAATTCACTTAAAATTAGAGGCTGTTCATCAGGCAGCAGGTAGTTCTTAATGGCAGTGAGCTCTGTTAAGGATAAACAGTAGTACCCTATAAAGATCAAGGTATGGTCTGATTTTTGTAAGCTATCTAGAGGATAAAGCACTAATTAATTGTGAAAATTACGCTGGAGTAGGAAGAATGACTAACACTGTAGAGAAGATGAGAAATATAAAAGGGTCTAGATATTCTCTAGGGATACTGTGAATCTAATAAAGTAAGGCTTAACTTAAAGGAAAGCCAATTAATAAATGATAATGCTAAATATCAGCAGTACTTTGTGTCCATTAGGCAATAAATAAATTTTATAAAGCCACAAATATGTATTTCTTTGTGAAAGAATTTGTCTTAAATGCTTTTTTTTTCAGGCTTTATAGAGCAGATCAGAACAATGAAATTTTAAAAGCAGCAGTATAAACAGCATAAATAGAATAGTAATTGGCTTGATATCTTTCTGTGTCCAAGAGGAATATAGATGATGATACAGTTGGAAGGCTGCACGTTTTGAAGTGTTTATCATGAGCAGGGTCCTACATGAAGGCTTAGATGAAGGACAAAGGACAGACGCTTCCTTGATCATGGTGGGTCCCACCAAAGCTCTACCTAGCGCAGCACCTTGTCTTCAGCATGGGCTGCAGGTGGATGTTTAGAGAAGATTAAGAGCAGGACAAGCACTTATTACACTCCCCAGTAACTCTCTCCCAGACTGTAGCTCTTTACAGCTTGGGGACTGTAAATCACGTGTGGGTTTTCTGTGTTTATTGGCTCTAAAAAGATTCTTTTCTCTGAACTCATCCAGCCTGCCTCTGAACCAAGGGAAACTTTCAGCATTGAGTCCTGCAGGTCTAACGTCCATTGCGTGAAGTGCCCTCTCTTTCTGCTTGCTTCCAGCCTGGCTGGTAGGAACTTCCTTTGACACCTTGTTCTTCTGCTGGGAGCCCTGGCAAATGGTCACGCTTTGGGTACCCTTCGTGTGCAACTCGTGCTTTGGTGAGTCTGTAGGCCGTGTCCCCTCAGCTGCTTCCCTGACTGACTGTCTTTTTACCTGAGTAGTTTACTAACTTTTCCTCATAAAGAAGCTGTTCTGTGCCACATTATACATAAATCCACAGATTCATGAGTTGGTTCCCACGTACCTGAAATCACAAGATTACCTCAGAAATGTATCTTTTAGTTTTTAAAGGGAATTTTATGGCTTTAGAAGAAAAGCCTGCATTCATGAACTGAATGCTCGGGAGGTTTCCTTTCAACAGCTGCAGAGAAGGAAGGATGTTTTGAGATGTGTGAACTGTTGCATACGTGTCCCTGGGGAGTTCCCAGGAATAGCAGGGGCTTCCCAGCATCACCACTAGCCTCAGAGTGGAGAATGGCAGAGTCCCTTTTCCCGTGAGCTGCAGCCTGGCACCTGGACCGCTGTGTCGGGGCTCTGCTGCAGGGGTTGCCTTGCTTGAGGCAGGGGCCGCCTTGCTTGAGGCAGGGGCCGAGGGAGGAGGAACTCACTGCTGCTCCAGCTTGGGATTTCCTGGGAGAAAAGGGGGGATCTGTGACATTGCCTGTCTGAGTGTGCGTGGAGGCTCTCGCGGTGCTATGTGGGATGAAGCAGTGGAGAGGGTCCCAGTGAGATGCTGTGCTCAGAGCTGTCGTACATCTGTCGCTGTCTCCGTGAGGAAAAGGTAGATGTGTCATACTGCATTGTGGCTTTCACTAAAGGGTCCTAAATGGCTTTTCGTGTTCCTGTCTGTAGCGTGTGGATTTTACCTCAATTCTGTAGTGTTTCAAAATATTTTACACACAACCCTTGGCAAGCATGTGCCTTTGCATGCTGAAACACTGCGGCGTCCACTAAGGACAAAGAGTAACTGTGAAACTGTAAAGCGTTCTTTTTCCATGAAACTTCAGCACCTATTTGCTAACCATAGCTAATGTTCCTTTCAGGACTAACACAAAATGCTGAGTGCTATTGATGACACTTTGGTATCTCTGTTTAGTGTTTTCTTTTGTCCACAGAAGTGACATACAAGCAGAAAAGGAAAGACTGCCTTTTCTTCCCCATTTTTTGTCTCCTGAAAGCCATGTCTGTAGCCTTTCTGTCTTCTGCTTCCACAGTCCACTGAGCAAAAACATAAGTCCTTTTTATTCCCAAGTGGAAGGGAAGACCTGGCACTCTGAGTCTTGCTGAAGTCTGAGAAAGGAGGTTGCTTTTTCAGCTTGTAAATAAAAACCTACTAGTGTGAGAAGCAAAAGTGTTTTCAAATGGGAACAATGCTGTTGCCGTACTGGTCTGAGCTGCACTCTGCTGCTAGGCAGCGCTTTCCCCAAATTGCTATCCTAACAGGACAGAGCTTGGTCCTGGTGAGCATTGGGGAAGGGTATTTTTCAGGTCCCCTCTGGGTACCTTCTCCTCTTGCTGTCCATGGCTTGAATGAGGTCTGACTTTGGCATGTGTCAAAGCTCATGTTTCCTGAGACAGGTAATGTGCTGGAAAATGCTGCTTCACCCTGCTCGCCTGGAGCTGCAGTAAATAACGGGTGTATTTGTACTGAACTACGGAAACTGGCGCTATGCTGTTTATCTATAGGTTAGAGGCTGCTGTTCTTTGCAAGCGCTTGCTTTTCTAAGTACACAGCACTGTTGTCTTGAATATTGTGTTGTCATTGGCAGACTTCCCATTACATAACACTGACCCATATTTGTGATGTGTGACATTTTTGCTAAATGCTGTCAGGGTTAATCTGTCACAGAATAAACTTTGTGGTTACATGCTGAGACTTTGTCATCTTTCAGCCCGGATGCAACTTGTGCCTCAGATAACGTCGTTGCTTTTCAAGGAGACAAACAGAGCACAGCCCTTTCAGGTGACAGCAACAGTGGGAGACGATTGTGCGCTTCAAGACTATGAAATGCCCAGGACTAAAATCATCTTATAGTGGGATAGTGATGGAATTGCATCTGGGAATAATTTGAGCTTTTAAAAATACTCAGGCCTGTCTCAGTTGGTAGGAGTAGCTATTGGCTGAGGAAAGCCTGACTGAAGGGTGACTCTGCAAAACGCTGTTGCGGGCAGGTCTAGGTAGCTTGTTTCATGCCTCAGAAGAGCTGAGCTGTGGAAGAGGTTTCTCTGCTGAACTGCTGCACAGAAGTCTGCCAGGATTTGTGGACTAAACAGTCTTTTTTATTCTGAAAATTGTAATGTTTTGAGGAGATAAGCAGATATGCATAAGCCAGAGGTTGTTGCTGAAAGGCAGCTGGAAAACGAGAGGCCTTGGAGGAACTGGAACACCCCCGAATGTGACTGCTTTCAAAGCTCTCAGCAACATTTATCTGTTCTTGATAAATCTTATTTTGGTAGCATAAAATAAAGAGTAGAGGAGAAAAAAGGCTAGAAGAATGAATGTGGGAATTAAATCAGTATTCAAGCGCAAGGTCTGCTTCAAATGGGTTTTATATAATGTCGTAGCAACTAAGTAATGTGACTGTTGGAGCTGCGGAGACGTCTCTCACTATTGTGGAAAGGAGCGAACGCGGAACATAAGGTTGAGAGACAAAATACACCATCTTCAAAGGAGGGAATTCTCCAGTCTGGTGCAGGAGATGGTTGTGTGCTCACAACACAGCAGTTGCAATATAGAGTAGGAAGGTTTTGCTTCCGAGTATGGAATGAATATGCTAGTCGGAGCCAAAATTAAAACCTGATTAATGCAGTCTCACCCACTTTCCTTTCTTCCCTCTCAGATTATACGTTTGCCCTCATTCTGTCTATGCATTCATTCATATATATCCATCTTCCCACCTCTCCCCCATTGACTTGCATTCTCCCTCAGTGTTTCTTATTGCTTCCTTTTTGTTTTCCCTTCTTTTTGGTTTCCTTCCCACTCGTGGCATTTTTTCTCTGCCTGACCCTGCTGCACCCACTTTGCTTTGAGGATGGAAAAAGCATTGGGGAGACAGAGAGGAGGGAAAAACAGAAGTTGGGAGGGGGGGTGAAGGGGTGGCCGTGCAGCAGGGGAGCATGGCCGTGAACTTTCTCCCCATGCAGCAGATCGACTCTGGGAAGATGCATCTGCTCCTTTCTCCCAGACAACAGCACTTGGCAGTGGCTTTGTGAAAGATAACGCCAGAGCTCATTTCCTCAGATTAGTGTCCCTAGAAACCATCATAAAGAATAGGATAATCCTGGAGCCCGGCGCAAAGCCTGCTGACAAGCATTTGGCCGTGCATGGGTCTGGCTAACGCTGCACAGCCCTCGGACACGGGGTCGGGTCGCATCTGGGTCTCCCCGGTAGGTAGCGGGAGCCTTGGGACCTACTGGAATCGATGGCGTCGGCCGGGGACGGTACTGCCTGAGTGTGGTTTGGGTCCTGCCAACAACGAGCTGGCGTTTCTCGAAGGAGAGTAGCTCAAACATGCTGGCCGAGCGGTGCCCGTGTTGGGTCAAAGTGCGGAGAGCTGCCAGGTTGCTTATTGCAAGGTGACGCAGGAAACGGATGCGCCTGGTTAAACTGCATGCGGGCAGTCCAGTCCTAGCACTGCTGACCCGACCTCACAGTGGGCCCTAAGGCTGGGAGCAATGTGCAGCACCCCCATGCTTTTCCCTGGTCTGCCCAAGGATGAGGTTGAGCTTGGACAAGGGGGCGGCTGAGCTCCTGTTGCAGTTTGGCCTTCCTTTCCTATTGCTTTTTGATGAATTTTGCTCCTTCTTCCAACGCAATTCTTGTTCCTGCAGTCATTATCCTAGATGGAATTGCTTCCCCCTGCCAGGAAGACATTTCTAGCAGGAGATGGGTAAAATTATACTGCAGGTTGTTTTTTGTCCCAAAAAGACCTTGTAGTAAGAGTGGAGGGAATAGAGCTGGCAACGTCAAATTCTTGTATCTTGTCCTGCAATAGGTACCACTCCGGGCATCATTTGTTGTGTGTATTTGGCGGAGAATGAAATTTATGGCCTGCATAATTGAAGGGCCAAAGTGAACGCGTATGGCAAGTGCAGTTTAGTGTGATTTACATATGGTGGTTTTGGTGCGTTGCGGGAAGGGAAAATCAATAGCGGCAAGCTCTCCATGTCGCCAAGAGGTGATGCGTGTCAGGATGCCCAAGGGCAAGACCTGCAGCTGGCCAGAGAAAGCCCAAATTTGATATTTTTTATCTTTATTTTCATTTTAGTGTTGTTTCGGTTGTGCTTTGCTGGGGTGGCGGCTGCCACGGCGCCCAGTGGCTCCTCAGTGGCCGTTTCCCCCCTCACCCCCCCACGCGAGGGCCCCGCCTCAGAGCGCCCCGGCTCGCGCCGACCGTTACTAACGGTCGCGGTGGCGCGCGGGCCGGTGCCGACCGTTACTAACGGTCGCGGCGGCGCGCGCGGCGGCCGTTGGGCGGC
>VZSV01000036.1:1682057-1709669 GCA_013398735.1 Nothocercus julius
GGAGGCCCCGCGCCTGGCGCACACCATGAGCAGCCCCACGAGCCCCTGCGAGGAGGTGATCAAGAACCTGAGCCTGGAGGCCATCCAGCTCTGCGACCGGGACGGTGAGTCCGCGCGCGGCCCCGCTCATGCCGCTGCCCCCGGCCGTGCTAATGCAGGTTAATCCCTGCTGTTGTGCCCGGCGGCTGGCGGGCCGAGTGCCCGCCCTCCCACTGTCGAGAACAAAAGGAAGGAGACCGTGGCCGCCGGCCGCCCGATAGCACCGCTCGGCCGTGGCCGCGACGAGGGGCGCCGCAGGGGCGGCCGCGGGGCTTCGTGCGCCGTGGGGCCGCGGGACTTGTTGCGGAGCGGTTCAGCACCGCGGACAGCGCCGCCGCCCCGGGCACGGGCAAGGGCTCCATCCCGGCGGCGGAGCGGCTCTCAAGTGCGGGTGCCAGCGCGGGGTTTGCGTGAGGCGCGGGCTGCGCCCAGCCGCGGAACGCGCCCAGGCAGCGCCCAGAGCCCGCGGCGCGCGGCGAGGGCGATGCCGTTCGTGCGCTAGAGCCGCTGGCCTCCAAGGGCAGAACGGAGGAGGGGAACTCGCGTGCAGGAAAACGAGGGATTATCTTCTTGCAGGGTGGCTTAATTCCGCTGTGCTCTGCTTCGAATTATTCTCGTCTTCTCGTTTGTCACTGAGATATAGAAAAACAAGTAAAAGCCCTTCAAGCTTACGCTATGTGCTTTGTGTGTGGGTTGTGTTACCTGGTAAACACCCTAAGTAACTGGGATATCGTGTCAATGAATGCTGTGCGCTGTTTGTATTAATAGAACTGTCTCTTTGGCATAAATATATTTTTGGAGTGTAACTATTGTAGACAATTGTTATAGAACAAGTCAGTCCTGCATTCTCCACTGTTTTTTGTTTTTCTTTTTTTGTGGTGACATATTTCACAAGAGATTTCTTACCTAGACTCACTAATCTAAATGCTGGGTTTTTTTTAGGCTCTTTATTTTTGTTGAAATAGTCAAGAGATTCACAAGGCATTGAAAAGTCTTTTCAGTAACTATTTTTATAGCAGCATTAGAATTCCTTTGTAGTCGATTATTTTAATGTTTGATTTAAGGTAGAATATGCCCTTACATCCAGTCATACCCAACTCACTGATAAGAAAGGCAGCACTGTATTTATAGCAAAGGCTAGACCATTGTTTTGTCAAAATATTTTTTAATGTGTGTTTCATTTTTCATTTATGTTGCACAGAAATGAAAATAGAGTAATCATGTAATCCGTAATATTTTTGCACTAAGTAATTCTAGTAATTCTAATCCATTTTAATTGCAGCAGATTTTATTTGGTTCAACATCCTGCAAGCAAGCACTGCTCAGTTTCTAGGGAATAAGTCAAACAGGCAAGCAAGTGCAAAAACTTGCTATTTTTAATTTAAATTCCCATGTACGTAGGTGACATTGCAATAGAACAACTTTATCTCCAGTAGATCAGGCTTCACAAACTAATTTTCAGGCACAGTAAGCCACTGCCAAACAGGTCATTGCTTCCTACCATACATGTCTGAATTTCTGAAAGAGGCATCTATACTGGCTATATAAACTATCTAACTTTGTACCTAATTTGGCATAAGATTGCACTTGAGCATACTTCAGTATTTCCTACAGGTGGCACTTATGTATCAAAAAGAATCTTTTAATGGCAACCTGAAAACAAATAGGAAAGGATTTGGGCATTAAGCTTTATAGGTAGGTGTGCAAATGCAAGATGGTTAGACCCTTAATTGTATACATGTGTTTAGGGCATTTAAACTATAAATACTTACGATTTATTTTAGAGTATCTTATTTGTAAAAGATTTATTTCTTGAAGTGATATTCTGGTGTCACTGATATCAGTCTGAAGATTGTTATAAACATCAGTATTTTACTTGTATTAAATTAAACATACATTAAATTTTATTCTTTGAAAGTGCCCTTTATCTCTAAGCTGCAATACCTGTAAAGTCAACCTACCAAAAAACATTACATATCAAACCATGATCAATTCTGAAGGTTGGAATTGCAGGCAATGCCACAGTACAAACAGAAGTAATAATGGAATATTTACTTAAATAACAACAATATTTTTTCTTGTTTTTTTTTTTTTTTTACAGAAAAGGAACAATATTGAATCATTTTGTATTCAGAAAACTGAGTTATCCTCTTATAATATAATACACAGCAGGCAGAAATCCAAGAATTGCAGCAAGCAATTAGTAACATCTTAACAATTCATATCTACTTACTCTTTTCTGTTTTTTTCTTTTTTTTTTTTTCTTTTTTTTTTTTTAACTAATACTGCTATCTCTCCTAATGCATCATGACCATTTAGGAAGTTCACAATTTTCAAAGAAAAAATATATTCATTTCAGAATCCTTCTGTCCTTCTTTCTTAAATAAAACACTAGGTAAGATTGGACTTGAAACATTATATGCAACATTATAAAACCAATTATAAGCTCTTATTTTCAAGTCTTATTTACAAATATGATTTGCATTTTAATGTTATTTTAAGAGAGACTAGTAGCACAGATTGATTTTTGGTTTTTTTCTGAGAGTGCCTATTGTACAATGTAACATGCAGTTCGTTAAAATTTTGCTGAGCTCACTTTGTGTATTGAAAACTCACTTTGTGTATAGTAAAAGTGTACCATATCCCTTTATTTTTTTCTACATTTCAACATTTGTAGTCATATTTCTGTGGACTTAGACCAGGAAGGAATGTTTAATTGTGTTAAAAATTGTGGCTATGTCTTCATAATGTATGTATTAGCCATGCCCAGGGATTAAATTTACAGCAGGTGGTTGTCTTTTGTGCCACGAACAGGCCAGTGCTGTAAAAATATATCTAACTTCAGGAGATTATAAGCCTTTGAGAAAACTGTGTCCTTCACAGACTGAGTAGAAGAGGTGTAGGTTTTAGCAGCTGAGTTTCCTGAAGCTCCACACTGGTTGTGCAGCTCTCCCACTACAGATACTGCATTTGGGCTGCCAGTGTGAGAGCAGTGACACTGTCATCTGCCTTCTGTGCTTTTACACTTGTCATGGGCAGTAGGAAAGAGAAGGCTATCTATTAAAATATGGAAAAGAAAAAAGCTGGCAAAACACCTTCTGTAAGGATGTTGGAAGTACAGTTTTGAAAATAGAAAGACCTAGATGGAGGAGAGGGGCAAGAAAACTGGGCCAGAAGTCGGATGGACTTGGAGCAAGACAAGACTGAGGCTGGTTGATGAAGAATGGAAGAATTAGATCAGACTGAGTTAGGATTAGACCAAATGAAAAGGCAGAGGTGGGCAAAATGACCTTCACTGAGACTGGAAAAACAGGAGACGGAGGCGCAGAGGGGCTAATCCAAATGCAGATGGGATGACCTGGCAAAAATAATTGGGATAAAAAGTGAGGGGATGTTCACCCAGATTGGATGATATGGATGAATGAGGATGGAATTAGGGTTGGGAGACTGAGAAGGATAAACCTGGAGACGTGACTGCAAAGGAGAGCCATGATGTATGAGAATGTGAGAATAGGGTAACTGGGCAATTTTGACCACAGAGTTAGGAGTAAAGGAATTAATTTAGGTCTTAGCAAAGAGGCTGGGACAGGGATAGCACTAGGGATGAAAAGCAGGACTTCTAAAGTCAGACTAGGAAGAGAAGAAGGTATAGGTCAGGTATAAGTTCAAGGAGCAGGACAGAAGTTGCCATATTTTGGTGTGGCAAGCACAAAAGTCAATGTATATCACTGTCCTGGACCAAAGGGCAAAGAGGATCTTGAGATGCCTAATTCCCCTCATTCTTGTCCCAGCAAATCTCTTTGAAATCCTCTGGAAAAGTGCAACATCCCCTTTCAGGGCTTATCTGTTTGCAGGATGACAGTCTGCTACGGCTGATGTTGACTCAAATGGTAGCAAGGGTACTCACTGTTGTGTATGTAAATGTTTCAGCAGCAACCCTACCCTCGTTAGGATTGGTATGAAACCGTAGGTGGAGTTCTAATCTTTTTTTTTCAGGTGCCATTTTATAAAACGTAGGAGACTGCAGGCATAAAATGGGTTCTTAGCATTGCCAAATAAAGCACTTAGAAACTAGGAAATGGGGGAAGTTTGGTCCTCTGGGCAGAACTGGCATGGTGTTGGCATGTTTAATGCTGCAGTTTTCATTACTGCAGATGTTGAATGACATGTTGCAAACACGGTATGGGAAGCAAGACCAGAGATAGAAATTTAGTTCCCACCTGGAGTCCCTGCCAGACTGTGTGTGTGAAACTGAGCAAGACCTACCTGTTTTTCAGAGGGGTTCATTAGCTATTGTGTTTCTCATTTTCTGGGCTCTTACTCCCAGTGCATTGCTACCAGGGTTTTGGCAGGTGAAGCTAACTTGAGAGAGAGTGGGACTTTCAGCATGCAAAGCATTGCATAGTACTAAATGCTTTGAAAAAAAGCAGGTTTTAACAACCTTGAATAGACACTGAGTGTTAGAAAACATTTTTTAGCTTCTCTGAGCCTCTGTTTTCCGTGTCTGAAATATAAGGTAATATTATGCCCTCTCTCATAGAGATATTTTCAAAATAAACTAAGGAAAGCTTGTTAAGCAGACTGGCAAGTAGTAGCCTGGAAAACCCATGAGATCCTGGGGTGGGGGGTGGGGGCGGAAGCATGATAAAATGCATAATGTCTTTAGTGCAGAATATGAATAATGGGTAGCAAATAACTCCTGGGACTGCACACACTGAACAATAGTGAAAAGCTGTTACAAGAAAAATAGTTCATTATGTATGCACTATTCATTACGCATTATGAATGAGCTAGAATGTGTGTGGAAAAAAAAAGTATGTAATCATGCAATTAAAGATTTTATCTTAATCCGAACATACAAAGGGGCCAATTAAAGATTTTTAAAGTAAGCTTTATTCTGTTATTTTCTAACTGTTGAAGACTTTTTAGGTCTCCTTCTGTGTTCATTTCAAATCTACGAAGATAATATTTGGATTTCAGGATCAGAATCCAAATCAGTGTCTTGGTCACTCTCAGTTATATAAATCAATATTACCACCATCTAAAACGGTTTTGTCTATCTGGTCTGTGTAAATGTATTACATTACACAAGCCAAGATGTCAATTCTCTCTCAAGTAAACAACTTATACAGGCACAGCGCTAAAGTGATAAAATTAGTAATAGTAGCTGTAGTTTTACATGTTATTTCAGGATGTCTCACATTTTCATTTCTAATTCAAAAGTTTGTTATCATACTGGATTTATCAGGGCATTCTGACACATAATTCTAGAGTTTGTAGAAGAAAGCTTTTATAAGCTAAGTAGTATAAGCTAAGGGCTAAGTAGTGTATTCCTTATATACAAGGGAAGACAAATCTTAGATAGATTTCTTTTTAACTATGAAAGTTCTGAGCATAGGAATTAACAATTCTGGTTTTCATGTCCAGCATAACAGAGAGATCCTGTAAATGCAATTTTTTACAATGACACAAAATTCTCAAACAAAATTCTTTCTTTCTTTCATCATGTGCAAGTTTGAAGATTTAAACACACTCAGTTTGGAGTGTAAAATTACTTTTCTAGGAATTGAGTGATGTAATGACCCAGTGAGTGCATTCCTTCAGTGAAATTTGCAATGAAATTTTCTCTTAATTGACTGAACTTCAAATTAGCAAAGTATATTTTGTGGCAAGCAGTAATGCTACAGGAAGTAGAACCTAAAATCTAGTACGTGGCTTTGCATGTTCTCTAGTTGCAAAGAAAAATACTCTTTATATAAATAATTGTTATATAAATTATTATTGTTTAGTAATTATTATATAAATACTTATTATAGTGTTGGCTTTACATTCTTTCTAGAGACTTTATGTTTTCATATGTAATATCCTTTAACATTAGCATATGGAAGAAATACTGAGTGGAGCTAAGCAACTATTCTGAAGGCTTCATAAATGATCTTCAGAAAAGTGGAAAATAAGAAAGATAATTATTAGCATATTCCTTTCACTTCATCTCACCACTGCTAGTATTTTTTCCTCCCTAATTTTATATCAGTAATGTCTTTGTGCTGCTAGCAGCTTGTGAGACTTTGCTACAAACCTACCATTCAACAAGTCCACAAATTCACTCATTCCTATTCTTCTTTAGAGTTCTTTAGTTTTTACAGTCATTATCCTTTCTTCTTTCTCTCTCTTCTTGTCCTTTCAGAGCTTTATGCCACTCTGCTCTGAATAATTGATTACTATTCTAACTGACAAGTGACCAAGCTATATATCATTAGCTGTTTAATTTTTATTTGCTATTTCATTTGTGCCCCTGATTGATTCTTTCTAAAACCTTTCTAGTTCCTCCATAGAGCACTAAAACAGTTGATGTTTAATTATGCCAGATTCACATACAGAAGCACTGTCTCTTCTTAGTGCTGTAAGCTGATATTCATAGATGGAAACTCAAATATAAAATGTGCTTTTTTGTAGTTAATTTCTACCCATTATTATATTTAGGGCATTTTAAAAATTGCTACCTCCTATATATGTCCCTTCTGCTTTGTGTGTTTGTTTCAGGTTATAGTATCCAGATGTGTTCTTCATTTAATCTCAAATAGAATCCATTTTATCATTTTCTGTCTGTGTTTCTAAAACAGCTTGTGTTTGCCATGCCTTCTATTTTAATGTTGTCTATGGTACAGAAATGCGATCTCTTTTCTGGATCATTCATAAAGATGTTAATTCAGCTTGGACCTAACCACAGGCTCTGTGAAAATGCAGTAGTCACCTGAACTCCTTTGATGCTTTGCCATTTATCAGTCTGGTTTGTTTGTTGTCTCCCAGTCAACGAATCAGAAGTTCCTAGCAAGTGCAACGACACGAGGAATTGTTTAGGGAAGACAAACACTGTTCCCCCCAGCATTTGAGAAACATGAATTCCAAGCTACCCCCTCACTTAAAGATCATTTATCATTGATAATATCAAAGGCAAGAGCTATTTGAACTATTTTTCTTAAGCAAAAGTAAAGCTGTTAATAACCTCTTCCTCTCTTTTGTCCTCCATCTTAATCTAGATGTAGTCATTTCCTTTTCAGATTATTGATCTTATAGTTTTGCCACTTCTGACAACTTTGATTCAAAGCTAGTTTCTCTAGATTCAGTAACTATCCCGCATTTGTGTTTGTACAGTCTAGATCAGAATCTCCTCTGCAGGCCGCTTCAGCTATTAAAGCTTCTTTCTCACTGGACCCTGGTCGCAGAGCCATAACTTCTAGAACAAGCAGATTTTTGCTTTTGTCATGTATCATGGTAAAAAAAAAAAAAAGAATGAGACTCTCTCAGATTCTTCTGTAGAGACCTCTCTAGTATTTCCTCATTCACTTTTGAATTTGTTCCAGTCATTGTTGTTTTAAATTATCTCCAATGGTTTGCCATAGCTATTTTCCTGACCTTGGGTTTTCCTTCTGGGGTCTGCCTCATTAATTTTCCATTTTTTCCTCCCAAATCGAGAAAGATTTCCTTTACCCATTCATTTTAATTTCCTCTACCTTTTATTATCATGGCCTCTATATAACAAGTTTGGCATCCCCAGCCTTTTGAATAAGGCAAGCTTCAGTTTTCTTGTGCTGCTGGAGAAATTCCAGTGTCTTTAACCACCATTGAGGAGGTGTTCTTTAGGAGCCCTTTTAGTCTGGGCTTGTTTTTCCTAGTCCGCTTTGTACAGAAGATATGTCTGCTGTGCTGCCAGCTTGCACGGCCTTTTGTGCCTCCTGTGACTTTGGGGTCTACATTTAATTCTGGTTGAACGTAATCCAGAATCATCCAGTAAGGTTGATTTTGCTAGTTAGGATTCAGAGTTTTTCACTTACAGCCTACTTTTTCCAAATATTTAGAAGCATATCTGACAAAATAGTGCTAACATTGTCATTGCATGATATACAATATCATGTAACAAAATCATGATGGACAGTGTCGTATAATATATCTCTATTATAGGGAAGTATGAACAAGTGAAGTATGATATTGAAACTGAGATTTTTATTATTTGATACTGATAAATATTTATGATCTTGATCAATATCATATTCAATATAATATTGAAACTCTGCTTCAAGATCACTTTTTGTGTTTTCTTTACCATGTTTTGCTACACACAGAAGCATCCCTTATTTGACCTTGAGAATGTTTCTTTTGGGCTGGTAGATTTGGTTAAAATGCATTGTAGTCTTTATAGCTGAGTCAATTTTCACAGCGGTGTTTGTAGTTGAATCATTAATCAATTTTATTTTATTGTTTTCACAGAGTGTTCTTGTTTTGTCCATGCTTGAATGAGTAAGCTGTTTTGAATGGATGTTTTCAAAAGCAATGATTAGCTATACTGTTTTTGTAACCTACCCGCAGGATCTGAGCCTTGACAGTTTTGGCTACTGCCAGAAAGTAGAAAACTTAAAACTAACACAGCCTTACTCTTTTGTTCCTGCAGAATGACAGAAAGTAAATTTTACCAGAATTGCACTCTCTTAATTTTCAGTACAAATTGGCATCTAGAGTTTTCCAATGCAGTTAAGCCAGATATAGCTGGCAGCTCTAGGAATGGAGGCATAGTTTCAGGAACTGCCATGCTAAGCTTTGTGTATCAGAGCATTCTAGTTAGGAGAATTCTTAGAGATGTTGCATAAATTTATTCCTGGAGCTATTCCATTGACTTCGGTAAGACTGTGCAGAGCAAAGTTACATTCATAACTGTGTTCATGATCAAGATCTTACAACTGCCATAGCTCCCTATCTCTTTTGTGTGTATTCAGTCTTAACTTTATATAGATATATCTCTAATATGGATTTTTTCTCTTGAAATTTCTGTTTGGATTTTATCTGTCCTTGGTTTTGGGCTAGAAACCCATTTTTAGAGGATTATTTTGATTTCTGCCTTTCTGTTTGTCATAGTTGAAGACATCTGAACATCAAAGTCAGCAGGATAAAAACACATTAAAAGGCTGTTTCAGTCTTGGCCAAACATGAGTACTAGTGTATGTGCATCAGTGGAGTGATTCATGCTGTGTCTTTGGTCCTTTATTAGCTTGTTTTGTCTAATTTATCTAAAGGAGAATTATACACAAGCCTATATAAAGTGAAGGAGAAAATTATGAACAGTGTGTAGCAGATTGTATTTTACTGCTAGTAAGGTGCATTTGATAACATAAAGTAAATATTGAAAATACACTTGTATTTTTATGATGGAATTTATGTCAGTAATTCAATATTAAAGCTCATGTAGCTCTCTGAGTGCTAATGTTTCTCACAGAGTTTTAGCTTTCAAACTTTCAGTGTGATTTTAAAGCATATCTGTGATCACAGGAACTGGAAATCCTGAAACCTATCTGCTCAGTGAATCCTTTACTTCAACGGGAAGCTCTAGTCCCTCTGTGTGAATTTTTGGCTAGTGCCACATGTGCTCTGTTGAGGCGGCCACCATCTCACCCTTGGTGAAGGGACAGGTTTGAGCAGGAGTCCACACATAAGCAATTTCCTAGGTTTGCTTTAGTTCAGGAAAATTTTGCCTGCGTGCAGCATTTGTTTCCTGTTCCCAACTAGACAGCGGCATCTGAGACTCTAAGTACATTTCATTGCTTCCTCTGTGATCTTTGTGCCTGGTGTCAGAATTTCATCCCATTCAGTATGCTGCTTTTGACTTCACTGTGTCACTCTATAATGTGTAACTCAATGTGTAACACTGAGTTTAAAAAAAAAAAAAAGTTATACCTGCAGGTGTATAGCATATATATATGCAGCATTTCCAGACTGACTCTCATATACTATATATGAGAGTATAATTTCAAGTTTAATGATGCATCAGGCAGCCAGGGTCCCCAGGCATGAGCTGTATGGTAGTAACATACCCAGTACTTTTTGCTTCCTCCTAACTGTGTAAGTGCAGAGAAGACAGAATCAGGCCCAATGGGCGAAGAATAAAATGCTTACTCTCCTTCTTCTATTTTTGAGTATTCTGTAATGCTCAGCTGGTTTCTGGGTTGTTTCCTTGAGCAAGCCACCAGCTAACTGGCCACGCTTTTTGCTGAGGCTGTCAGCCTTAATGCAAGTGTGCAGTGCTTGAGGTGGAAGCAGGGCAATACAGTGAACCTGAAATCTTCAGTATATCTTAGTAGGCTTGTTATATTTGGTTCACAGGGTAGAGAGTGTGAGTTGGAAAGTATTACTTAAAATGCTTTTAAATGTGTAAATCCAAAGCATGCAAGGTGAATCTAAGTAAGAGTTATTTTTAAGTAACATCTCTAAGGGGACTTGTTTAGTTTAGTCAATTTGTAATAAGTTGTGCAGATATTCCTCGCTAGGCCAGTAATGGAATTTTGTCTTAGCGGAGAGTGACTGATAACTTGTGACCATTCAGTGACAGTTTGATAGCCTAGGTGAGAAGACTACAGAAGACTTCATAAAATTAACTATTTTAAACATCCAGCTAAGGTGTTTTTTGAAAAATAATTCTATGAGTGCTGGAGCTATTGAGGGCAATGGATTTCCGATGGATTTGAATCTGACGTTTCAGAGTTGTTACAAATTATTTTTAAACTTATGCTAAGACTCAAATGGTCCTTTTCATTAGACATCAGAGAATCTGCATGTGAGCTCTGTTACAAATCACATTGTGGCAATAAAAATCAGCTGGAGCCAAGACTTTTAATAAACCTGCAGAATCTAAACGGTTTACCATCTGAGAGAGGGCTGAATTCTAACATGGTGAAAACTGTTTAAAGCTTTCTTGTCACCAAGATATTCATAGCTGTGTCCTTTGTATTTTCTAATCTATAAAAGGCTTGTGCTTGGAAGGTTGCCTTCCCCTTGATAGGAAGCATTTAGCATGTTCCTCTATCTGTCTGTATGTCTGCCTATTTTAGTGAAACTGGTAACAAATTATCTGTGAGCTCTCTACTCCTATCAGAAGTTCAGAAGTTATTAAAGGTGAACCAACAGACAGACCCACACGCAAAAAATGTCTTATGTTTAGTTGCCTTAGGAAACCATCTAAAAATGAAACAAAACAGAACCACCTCAGCCTCTGCTGGAGGGGAAAAAAAAAAAAAAAAAACCTCTTAACCCCTGTATCTGTCATTTGTCCAGAATTGAGAGAAGCTCTGAAACCTGCTGAAAAATAATTTTTTTTAAAAAAAAGTACAAGTTATATAGTTGAATTTCTGCAAATATTGGTATTATATAATACACTTCAAATTGCAGGTAAAAAGCACAGAGCGGTGTAAAGCAGACCCAAACTCCTCTTCCTTACCAGAAATCCGTATGCGAAGGCAGGCAGTCATTACTTGAGCATTGAAGTGAGGAAATGCTCATCCATGCTGCAGACTGCCAGCCTATCCAGTGAATTACAATAGCTTACTCACTCTGAGCACCCTACTTTCTCAAGAAAACTGCTTAGTAAAATTTTATCCCCCAGCCTTGATTTCTTCCTGCTGCCCTTTAAAATAAAAAATTCTGCTGTTCTCTGTGAACTTCTCTTCACCTGAAAGAAAACTGAATCTTAAGTCAAAATTCTTGTGGGACCAAGGCAGTCATAGTTTTCAGACAAGCTGGCATATCAGATTAAAGCTGATGTGAATACTAGTCTGCCTCTTTGCACTAGATTTGAGCTTGCATTACTTAACCGGGGAGAGATAACATATTTTTAGTTTTGCTTAAGACACAGCTATAATAAATGGCATGAGTGATTGCTTATCCAGTAAGAATGATGTAAATTAGTATGAGTGCTAGGTTCATAGTCGTGACTAAAATGAGAGGACACTGTCTCTCTTGTTTAGTGATGTGTTACAACACAAGCTGTGTCTGAAAGGCTGCTCCCTTCTCTAAGATAGAGTTTATATTAAAAGCAACAAAAGATTAAGGACAAAGCTTTGCCCTGGGTTGTCTGCGTTAGATGAAGACTACTGGACCAATTAGGCTAGTGACCTAGACCAGTCTAACTTGGATAGGAATCTGGCCCCAAGCAACTTATCCAGGGTCATATAGTCAGTGCCTTCATATATTAGGTTAGTTTTCTTCCACTGTTAATCTTAGAGACATAGGCAATTCCACAGTCTCAAAGGCAGCAGTACTTGTTTATTGATCACAAAGAAAAAAACTTCATTTTGTAAGAAGCTCCAGATCTCTTCATGTTCCAAAATCTCTCCTTTAGTAATCAACAGGGTCAAAGTCTGCATGCAGAAAAAATCATTCCTCGTTTTCCAGCAAGGCTGTACTGAACTCCTGTAGTTTTGAGATACGATCCTTCCAAAAATACACTGCAGAATGATTCTGAGCATAATCTGCAGGCTGACATATGGCCGTGCAGAATTTCATAAGGATCTATGGATGCCTGACAATGCAGACTTCTCCTGCTAAATAAGTAAACAGTGCATGTGATGGATTGAACTGATTTTATAGTAATGTTTCTGGTGTAGTTGCTAGCATTCAAAATCTGGAATATCTTATAACTGCCTATATGCATTGTACTCACATTCTAAGTGTAAGTGGCTGTATCATTCATTTTAAATTTTCAATCATATTTAAAGCAATCTAGAAGATGGCTTAGGGCTTCTTACATGCTTTATTACCTTGTTTCCCATTCCGCAGCTGAAATGTACTCATTTTAATTAAAATTTGTTTTTAAAATGCATCTTGCAGTCAACACATGCTGAGAAGAGTCACTTACCATCATGTACTGTAAGCATGCTGGGCTGAACAAAATTGAAGCATTACTTTAATTAGCAGTAAATACTGTGTTGCTTAATGTTTTCAATCTACTACAATGTCCTGTTTGATTTCAACAGGTGGTATTGCACTAGCCTAGCCCTGATGGTCAAAGGTATGAAAACGAGTAGTGTGTCAGTAAGTGGTATAGCACAAATGTGGCCATTTTTACCACACCATCAAAGATTCCACAGAAGCTTGTTTCACTTCAAAATGTCAAGGTACAGTAAAATATAAAACTATCTCTTTGGTATAAGCAGCCTGAGAGAGCTTTACTGTTAATAGTGTGTTGGTATAAATCTTTTTGCATAGACATGTTGCACAGCAGTCAGGGTGAAGAGACAGAGCAAGATGCTTATGGTCAGTGTTGTTTGCACTCAGTCACAGCCCATTTAGATCATTTTACTCTTTTTTGACACTCTCAGCTCTCTACCATGAGGATTTGCAAGGAGAATCCTTGAAGTATGGTAATGGTCAGATTTGCATATGTGTAAGGAAGGGGATGATGCCATGTCAATTTCATCTTTCAGGCTTGTTGTTTTCCTAGTGTATTACAGGTTTTGCCATCCCTTATTGAGGGAATGTGTACCCACATAATTATTCACAACCTTCCTGATAATGAAATTCCTCCTTTTCTTAATTTCTCTTTTGTTGTTGTTTTAACACAGTAAAGATTAAATTGCATATGCACATATGTATCTTTAGCTGAGCATTTTGTTGAATTAAGGTGCACAAATTTATGTGTAATAACAAAACAAAAAAAAAAGGAGACAGCAACAAAAGCATAATGATAATAGAGGCTCAGTGTTGTGGGATGCCAAGTGCTCTGTAGAGGAACTGAGATAGCTGGTTGCCAGAACAATTGTCTTCAAAAATATCCATAACAAGTAAGAGAAACTCTAAAAAAAATAAAAATACCTATAGAGACTTACTTCAATTTCCATTTTAGTATTCATTCAAATCTCTTGGCTCTCATTGATGTCCTAAAAATGTGATTTAAATTTGAATGAATACAGTGTAAATAGTAAATAATTTCAAGGTTAGAAAATACCCAACAAGAATTTAATCTAAGTGAAAGAATAAGGTCAGCTTTGCTGTGTTAGGTGCTGCACAAAATTTTGCTGACTAGATTTTCAGTAAGATTTTCCCTTATTTTTTGGCTTTGTGCCTCATGTGCATCCACAGTTCACTGTCAACCGTAGCTATTGCTTGTTAGATATTTGCAATCAAGTTTTCAGAAGCACTCAAGTAACTCAGCTTAAATCCCACTGATTTACAGCAAGACTCCTGCAAGTCATTTAGGTACTTCTGCAGATGTTACCTAATATTACTTAAATGTATGCTTCAAATAAGGATGAGTTTGTTATCTTTAACTTTTTTTAAGAGTAGTAGGCATATATACCCTACAAATCCACCTGTGTAAATTTTGTATCCAAGCCAGAATTTATATCCTGCCAAAATATTAAAAGGAGACAATTTGATTTCTATTTACTAATTGTAGTCATTTTCTCTGTACATGTATATTTAATTTCTTGTTTAACCTGATGATGGCTTCTTTGTCCCCTGAGAGAATGCCTGAGCTATAAGCCAAAGTCCTACAGTCCTGCTGGCTTAATCATATTACAAAATACATCAGCGTGACTCTTTAGTTACTGCCAGTTTTCAGACCTGCCATATTCACATTGTGTATTTCCATTGATGTTAGTGGAAAATAATTTTTGACATATTTGAGGAAAATAAGCCCCTGAAGTCCCATCTGTGCAAGATCTCAAAATATATGATATCCAAGCACTTCTGCTAAGGGCAAATGAGCATCTGGGTTGAGTTAGTATTTAGGCAAATGGCAAACCTTCAATGCGTCTGCTGAATGCATTCCTTGCGTTGCATGTGCTCCCCTAGCCCTGTAGTCCCTCTCCTGTTGGGTAGTAACGGTGTCTCTGAGCCCTCTGTGCAATGAGAGGGCTACTTGCGGAACAAGATCTCAGTCCTGTAGCTGACAGCAGGCACAGGGAAACGAGGCTCGGGAGGGAGCAGGGCACCTACAGTGCACATGGAGAGTCTGCACATTTGTTGTTGCCAACTGCAGGATTGCCCTGTTCCGGATTTGAACCATGAGACTACCTGTGGAGCACATTTGTCCTCCATTTGAGACAGAAGGGAAAAAATATAAGCCCTATGTAATGCATGTTTGCAAGAGAAATTCTTCAATGCAGAAATGAGGAAATTTGTATCCTGATCATGAACTCATTCAGCTTCAAATCTCTGCCAATAGTTGGGTAAAATTTTTGGAGATTGCAGAGGGAAACTTACTTTGCCACAGCTTTAGGGTGCTCTTACTGTATAGAGTTAAAAAAATATTTCAGAAACACTCAATACATATGAATATAAATATTATAAATTATTATAATTATAACTAAGTAATGATTTATGTTCAAAATGTGGAGGGGGGGGAGACCTAAAGAGAAGGCGTATTCTACAAGAAAAGCACAACAGTAGTATTAGACATGGGGAGGGAGGAAATGAGGAGAAGATTTAGAAGGGTTTATCCCTCTAACAGGATTTATAGAGCGAGGCATTCTCTTTTTAGCTAGTGTAGGAATTGGTTTTACAAGGATACTCATTCAGAAAATATTCTTAAATTTGTTTGCTCGGTACTAGCGTTTGCTTTGCCAGGATTTGGGGAGAGAAGGGGAGAGAGACATTTAAGAGACTGAGACTACCCACTCGTTTATGTATATGTAAAGAAGCATGGATAATTCAAGGTTACCTATGTGGCTAAGACTAACAAGTTGGAATTTGAAATACAACAGCCATCCTGGAGAATTACCACTTTCAGTGCCTAAAACACACTGGCCTTGGTTTGACCCTTCTATAAAACCTTTTGTGGTTCTATTTCTTTTATTTGGTTGATTGCATTGTTTCACTTGAACATGGTGATGTAGGGAACATTGACATTTTTGAGATTCAGGTTTGTTATTTGCTCAGTAGGAGGTTATTGTCTTGGTTCTTTAAAAGATCCTTATATAGCTAGAGGTTGGATAGGGCCCCATTTACTTCACAACTCGGAAGAAAAGCATGATATTGCATTATTGCTTCATTAACTTTAATGTATGTTATGTGAGGCTAGCTTTCTTTATGCTTTTTTATAGCTCCCCTAAAATATGTGTTTTGAATAATATAGTTTCCATTGTCTTAATATTTCTCATTAGAAGGTGATTCTTCACCACCCAACTGTCAGAAGACTTTCTATTTGTTTGTTTCGGGAGGAGGGGGAAAGTATCTCAAGCTGTTTTCTTTGCTGCTGCTAGAGGTAGATTCAGAGGACAGCAAATGTCCAGATTAAATTCAAGCAGGATCTGTTGTTTACTTTGCTGTTCCTCTACTCAGTTTTTAATGATACATCTAGTGAGGATTCTTAAATGAGTGACTTTTCTTTAGAAAGTAGTGACACTAGAATTTTCAGTTAAATTCTTTTGGAGTTGCTAGATGCTACAACTTTCAACAGGGTATTTCCTTGAAAGCTTAAATATACACATCTGTTTTGGAAAACTATACTTACGATTTGAAGGGATGTGTTTTGCCAAATCAGTGTGAAATGTTTTAAGAAACTGCTTTCCCAAGTAACTAATTATCAGCTCCTCAGCTGAGAATGTAGTAGATGGGCTAGGGAGCAATCAGGGCATTTCAGTGTAACTTACACCTCCTCTAGTGGATATCTGCAAAAGAAAGGGTTGTGACTGGAAAGAGCCATCACTAACAGGCCTTCTGTTGTTTTGCGGGCTGTTTAAATCTAGATGGGATTAAATGCAAAAGAATCCATTCTCAGACAAACTTCTTTATACCATCTACTTCAGATGCAAGAACAAGCATAAGTGATTTATAAAGTACAACCTGACAGCCCCAAATTCTTTGTTGCCAGTCCCTTGGGAACATGTTTTCAAAGATCCAGTGGAATGGTGTAGGCATCTTAGGAGATGCACACTAGCAATTTTTTTGCCTGTCTGCTATAAAAGCATCAGAAGTCCAGGTTTCCCACAACATGACTCTTAAAATACTGAAGATTTATCCCTGGGTACAAAGAAACTTAGATCAGATGACTTGTTTTTGTCCATACAACTGGAGATTTTTCAGTGTGATACTAAATGAGACAAATCTATTTACACATGTTGAGCAGGGCTGATAACATGTTTGAATGGAAATGTAAGATACACGTCATTAAACTGGTGTAATTTGCATCTTGAGAGACAGCAGGACAATGCTTAGCAGGAAACATAATCAATGAGAATTTAAAATAATTCAAGGACAGGCCATTTTACTGCTTTCTTCTCTTTTGTGTTGGTTGTTTTCCTGGCACACTGCAGCTCTACAATATAAAGTTTGTTCGTATTGATTTCGGAATGTGCAACTTTACATGACTACTTAGGACAGCTCTGAATTTGTTTGAGTGATTGTTCAGGCAGACCCCTTTCAATGCCAAATCTGTTTAGATATTTACAGTGTTTTCCACACCTAAAATGCATGAATATTTCTTTGTCCTTATATTGGAGTGGCAATTATTTGCATCTCAACCCCATGAAAGGGAAACAGTAATCTGAAAAGCCTTCTTACGGTGCTGCGATGGCCATTTCCCCAGTATCAGAGTCCAAATTGCAAAAGCAGAGCAATATTATACAGATCTATTCTATGATCCCAAGTTTCAAAGGGTTTACAAAGGGTTTTTGTTTACAGCTCCACCAGAGAAAAAAAATTCACCTGGCCTTGCTTTCTTCTAATTTGTCCAGACTTAGTGGACATCTTTGCAGCTGAATGTATATTTGGCCAGTTTGCTTCACACAGAGTACAAGCAATCACACTCATTCTGGCTGTAGTATTTGTGTTTTTTCCCTGTTGATGGATCCTTATTATGTCATTGTACTCAGTCATTTGCAGGTTCTGCTTTCTGTGAGTTTATCAACTGCTGGATTATATTTCATGCTTGCCTAGTGCATCCAGCTACATAGTTGCTGCTGTGAACAGAGACATATTAGGATTACAAAGGGGTTATGGGAAAGAGGGTGTCATTTTTTCACTGAACACAAGTCTCATAAGCTCTGAATACTTAGGAAATCTTACTGCAGTGTATTTAATGTGTAACTTTTGAGAGAACGCATCTTTTTAATGTTTCCAAATGATGATTGCATTCAAACAATGGGAAATACAGAAGTTTGTAAAGATTATATGCTTGTATTAGGTATATATCACAATACTTCTTTTAAATCCTTTTCATTGTTAATGCTTAATAGCACGGATGTATTTGACAGGATAATATCAGTGTCAAAACTTCCAGGAATCCCACAACAAAGTGTATTGCTTTATTTGTCTGTTTTCATAAAACTCATTTTTGTGGTCTGTTTTTCTGTTTAGAAGATAGTAGAAATTAGCACTTTCAGGATTCCCTTTGTGGATAACATAGAAAGTCTGTCAAGTGGGGAAAAAAAAAAAAAAAAGGCAAAACTCCCTTGCCCTGCCATGGACTTCTGCATTTTTAGAACTAAGGAAATGATCAAATGATTAAAGTTATAAAAAAATAACTTTATAATTACTGAGATTGCAAATACTCAGTAACTGCCAATCAGAGTTTGCAGTAAGGTTCTTCCATAGCTTCCTCTCACTGCTGCATGGGGTAGTTGTTCAGCATCTTGCTTCCTGAGTGATAAGACAAATCGAAAAGAAACTTGTCATTTTCCAAATCCTTTCAACATGGAAACATCAATTCAGGTTTTAGCATTTGTTTCCAATAGTGGCAGATGAAAGCCATGAATGTTCGATGGGAATTTTCTGCCTATTTTCCCATCCATAAACTATTTATGCTTCTAGAAGATGCAACGAGGTTACTAAATTGAGTGTGTCTATATGTATATAAATAAAATTGAGTTGTTACCCATTTGCCAGTATTTTGGTTTAGCTGTGGCGATGACTATCATAACAGCTTTAAAATTGATTGGACAATTTTAACTTGAAATTTAACTTTGGATATGGCAGAAAGAGAATGGCCTGTGAGTAGAAGCATAAAGCATTAATCTTGCAGTTCTCCAGCTGATTGAGTAAAGCTGGCGTTTTTGTGTTTATTCCATGGCTTTGAAGAAATTTGAAGACTTATTCTTCAAGGGTGACCTATGCACATGTGACTGGACTTGGGCATATTATAAGTGTTGATAAGCGTCACTGGGCCCTTTTGTTTGTTATGTAAGTATATATTTTTTTAATAGGAGTATTTCTGCAGCACACAGTGATGACCTGTCCAGGTTTTTGGCTATGGGAGATGAGGTTTGTCTGTTTGCCAGCTCCTCCTTGTGTTTCTCCTCAAAAGAGTCCTGACGGTGCTTCTAATCATGTCCCACAGTGGCTTCCAGTATTGAAGCAGCATAAACATGCAAAATGAAGCAGATGTTTTAAATGGAAGACACTGTATTTTAATTTCATGTAAAGATGTTCAGAACAACATTTCTTGGGTTTTTTAATTTTTAATTTTTATATTGTGATGTTTCATCAAAAAAAGATCAATTTAACCTTGGTGAAGTGGAAAAGTGACTCACATAAAAGCAGCTCGCTCCACGGCCTTCCCCCACCTACTTTTACATTTTAACAGTAATAACTCCCCTTCAGTTGGGGTTTTGAAGTACTTTGGAGTAAGTATATGTTGTTTTAGTGTAAGTTCAGCTACTGTTTCTTGTTTTAGTAGACTTGCTATTTTCCAGTGTTGATCTATCCCTTAAATTGATCCTGGTATAAATGAGAAATGTGAAGTGAATGTGCTTTCTAGTATGAAAAACAGTTCTCAGTACTCACCAAAGCACAACTGAGAAAAAAAGGAGCAAATGTGTTACCTTGTTAGTCAGTTCTATTTGACAGTTTTTGATCATCGTTTACCTGAATTTTAGCTATCACTCCCGAACTTTCTACCTTTCACTAGGGAACAAGCCTGTATACAGTCCTCTACAGCAGCCAACGTTTTTAAGGGGGTTGGTTAAGGATATTCAAAATGTCATGAAAATGATATCCTGAAGGTAAACCAAAAAAAGACAATCTTATGGGACAAACAGGGAGGCAGGAGATGGGGCTGTTTTTTGTGTATGCATCTAGAAGCGCAGTATGGCATATATTTGGGGAAAAAATCAGGTCTGCTTGGGCAATACTCATTGCTGTGGTCTGCAACATGTGAAGATCTAAGCAGTGATTCGAGTGGTAATGTAGTAGACCGCATTGCTAATCCCGGCATGCCAACTAGGTGCCATCCATAAGCCCATCATTAGTATTAAAAAGGGCTGTTAGGTTTACCTGGGAATGCCCTCATCAGAACCCCACTAAATCACTTGAAGAGCAGATGATAGTGTTTTCTTAAGCAACTGACTCATAATTTAGCTGAAATAATGAAAATTCTGCTCATTTTAACTGTTTTATCTTATAAAAATATATGTTACAGTAGTCATTATGCTTTCATAAAATTAATACATGCCAATTGAAATACTCTACATTATGTAGTTTTACAAGCAATGTAGGTACATTGCCAAACTGGATAGGGCGTTCTGACTCTCCCTTGGATACTATCCTGGCATCTTCATTTCTTTCTAGCTACTACTGATGGTGCAATGACATCAGACACTGTATCTCACACTTTTGTGTCTTGTTTCAGCATGTGTCAAGACAGAATATGGTTCCTAACTTTGAAAAAGACTACTTTTTGCAGGATCGAGAATGTAATCCTTTACAGGAGAATGATGCTTCATAATTTCTTGGTGGTTTGAATGCTGGATGTCTGCTGTATGAGGAAAAATGATGAAACACCTGCAATTTTGGTTCATAGGATCAGTCAAATCTAATACTTCTAATGTTCTGTCCCTTTTTTTATTCTGTTCCATGCAATGGTATGCAGATTGTTCTTAAACAGTTGCCATTTACCAATACTTATTGAATCACCATCTTTATTATTATTATGCCTCATTATCAGGTTATTCTGCATACAAGAAGAACTGGAGACACTTTGTAGTGGTGATTGTGAGATTTTTCTTTCACATTTCATATTATTTTCATATGTTGTTCATATTTCAAAATATCTTTTTTTCCACTTTCAAAGAGCTTTAAAGCTTTCAGAAAAGTATTGATTTGTTATTCTGGTCCCACAAAAATTGGAAGATAGCTTTGGCATTTAATGGTGGAAGTAGTTTCATTTTCTCCAAATTATATTTAAAATTTTATTTAAAATTAGGATTTTTTGATAAACATTTACTGAAGCTATATAGTCACTTCATATGCAAAGAAGTTAGAAGGAGTAGGAGTGGAGCCTGGAGGGAAATGCCAGACATTATTTCACAGAATTCTGGAGAACATAAGGCCTCTTTACAGAAGCCCTCTTGCAGAAAAATGTTGCTCTTTGACTGCCATCAGTGTGTTTTCAAGTATTTGATCATCTCTGTTACTTTTTGTCAGTGGTTTGTACAGTTATTGCTTTCCACACCTCTCCTGAGGCTAAAGCTCCTCAAGCTTAAACTTCCTTGACCATTTGTAGCATGGCTAGGCCCCATGTGTGGAGTATAGAAGCTCAAGGAAGCTTGCAAGCAAGGAAGCTGTAGTTAACATATATCATGATATATATGTCTTGGATTTGTTGACTGTGTGTGTGGTAAGGTCCTTAATCCTCTATTCTGTATGCTGTGATCTGAGTCCATCCAGTTCTGCAGGAGGTCTGAGAACCTCAGCAGCATCACCCCATCTTCTACATAAACAGAGGGTCTGGATCCAGGAAGAGCAGCCTCCCGGGCCTTCTCAGTGTACCTTTTCAGTGTACCTTTTGGGCCTTTCTGTGTTTTGGGGGCAAGCATTTTTTTATTTGATGCAAAATGCTTGCAAAAGAAAGGAATGTCCTTATCTCCTGGGCAGCTTTCTGAAATGCCATTTTGAGAAAAGCACTTACCACATATTTCATATTGTATATGAATAGCAAGCTTTCGGTGATAATTGGTATTTCTGAGTCCACTGCAGCCCAGGGCAGCTGTTGAAAATGTCATTGGAGATAGCACAAATAGCACAGGATTTTGAGTAAGACCATGCACCGTCTGACTTAGCTATGGATTAGAAAGAAGAAACAATAGGATGTTTAATGAGTAAACAATAGGTAGTTTGTAAATACATAAAATGGAATAATTTTTAAAAAAAAAATCAACACTGGCATCTGAAATCTTTAAATAAAATTCTTTTGTTCAGAATACTACCTGGATTTCTATGGATTTCTGAGATACTGTGATTGAATTTCATGTATGCATGAGCAGAATTTTGAAGAGTCAGACTAACTCTAGTATTCCTGCAATGAAGTGTTGATACAACTCTTTGACAACCTATACTGTTAGGTTGAAATGTCCCTAATGTTTTCTAAGTCAAATTTGTTTATTTTTGTTACTGACTAGAACTACTGTCTATGTCCATTTTTATATGACATATGCTGGAAATACAAATGATTTGCTGTAAATGAATCAGAGTAGTTTCAGCATATGTAAAAGATTATTGCAGGTGTTTTGGTAGAGTTTTGGCAAGTACTTTTGGACTGGAGTTAGAGGATTCCTTGTGAACAGTATATTTTGACTGGGAAGGAAATGCCTCTGCTCCATTTTCTTGTGGACTGTGCCTGAACTAGGGTACTACAAAATACTGTGTATATACTGGCATGCTTTTTATGAAACTGGACTATTTTACTTGGTGTTGGCAGCTAGTTTCTTCAGCAGTTGGAAGTTATTTAGCTCATTGTGATGAACCCTGTGGAGCTATCTAGAATTAATAGTTTGGCAACTACATATCCCTGTCTTTTGCAATGGAGAATAAATTCTGACAACATGTGCTCCCCCTGCCTCTGCATGGGCTGTGTGCTTTCCTCATCTGGACTGGATGTGGGAGCTTTCCTCTTTTTCTGCCACAGGCATCATATTTTCTCCTTTCTCTCTTCTTATTCTTATCTATGTTTGTTTGCATTATTTTACATCTCTTTTCTTCATTCCCTCATTCTCATCTTCTTCTCTAGTTTTTTCTTTTCCTATTCTTTTCGTTTGTTCTGTCTTTCTGCTCTATTTTATTGTTTTCTTTAGACTTATGCAGTGTAAATCTGACCAAAAGCACCTACGCTTTCCGAGTTTTAATATTCACTGGATGCACTAAGGCAGGGTCGTCCTGGGATCTAAGAGAAGACCTAATTTTAGAACCCATGATACTTCTTGAGGTCAGTGGACATTTGCTCAGTCTACCATATGCACTTGGAATAAAGCAGGAAAAAAAGCTTCCCAGGAAACTGCAGGAAATCTCAACTGGGCAAACAGAACAGATGAACTAAAAACAGAAAAATGAAATTGGTAGTGCTATTGCTTTTACAATGGCTTAACAAAGTGATCACTGCATGAGTTGCTATGTTTTGTATGTGTCTGTGTGCATACATAAATATTTACACTATCTATAAACCTTGAAAAGATTGTTTTTACTTCATGCTTTAAAAATACTTATAGGATGAATATGATTTCTATTTTTATTTATTTCCCTTACAGCTATGGTTATGGTCATTACATTAATGGTGCACATTGGTGGTATCTTCTATTCATTGCAGCATCTGATAGCTTCAGTTATTTCTTATGGTGAAACTGTAACTGCGGGCCGTTGTGATGCTAACTAGTCCGCACAGCCTGCTTACACGTTATTAGTGCTTATTCATGCAGAGAATCACTTCCCATTCAGATAGTTCTCAACATCCAAAATGGGACCTGCATAATTGTGCCTTGCAGTTGCTTCTGCGTACTAGGTATTATTTTAATGAAAGGCTGTTCAGGCATGCCATTGTATTGGAGCAAAGACAGAGCTTGTTGTATTGAGTAGCCCTTTAACTAAAGGAATTGTGATTTTTTTTTTACTCAGGGAATAAATCGCAGGATAGTGGGATAGCAGAGATGGAGGAACTGCCAGTCCCACATAACATCAAAATAAGCAACATTACATGCGATTCCTTCAAGATTTTGTGGGATATGGATTCCAAATCCAAGGACCGCATCACTCACTATTTCATCGATCTCAACAAGAAAGAAAACAAGAATTCCAACAAATTTAAACACAAGGTAATTTTCACTTTAAAATCAGGGTGGATATATTTAAATAGATGAGTCTCAGTGTTATTTTAACCTTTCAAAGTCAGACCATGGGAAACATCCTGATCATCCAACAAAGGTGGATTCTGATTAATCTGAGTGAGGATTTTTTTCTTTTTTTGTTCAGAATATTCTCTCCTTCTCTAGCCAGTGCACACGTACACACACACCCACCCACCCCCCCACACACACACTTGTTTCACTGAGAATTGTGCTGCCTTTTTATTTCGTTTCAAATGGAAACCCATGCAATTTTATTGCAAGACCTATTTTGATTTCTGGCTAGTTCTTCATCTTTGCTTAAACAATTTATGTATTTTGTGCCTGTCCTTGTTCAGTGACAAACTTGTGAGAGCAACACATGTCATTTCAACAGAGGAGTCACAAATCCTAATGCACTTCTAGGAAGGCTTCCAGCAATTTTAGTTCTGAGTGTTCAACACTGTGATCCGAATTGTCATCTGGCCTCTTTCCTCTAGCCACTGGTGCAGGGACACATTTAATACATTGCAAAGTCTGTGGTTATCAAATCCAGCAAATTTGCTGCAGTCTTGGAGGCACAGAATAAGAGAGTGGACAAGATTGAACAGTACAATTATCTGTAAATTAAAAGCAAAAAAAGTCAAGGTCCCTAATAGACAAAGGTTGCTGAGGCGCAAATAACCATCTAGAATACATGAGAGCTCTAATTCTGCCTCCAGCATCCAAGTTCCTAATGGTTTATAAACCAATGGAATAACCGCGAAAAAAATTCCTCAGTTTCTTGGAGCCTTTTTATTGCAAGAGCGTTTTTCCCACATGTACTGTTAACAGCATGTTTATAAATTTCCTTTGCTTTTGCCTTATGAGACTTTTTTTGCGTTTAATATGATTGGAAGTAAAGTATTCATTAAATATAATGGAAATCACTTACCACTATTTGAAACAGAGAATTTTATATGTTTGGCCAACGTAGAATCATAGACTCATTATGGTTGGAAAAGACCTTTGAGATCATTGAGTTCAACCATAAGCCCCTGCACACCCTGCCTGCTAAACCATGTCCCTAAGCGCCTCATCTACACGTTTCTTGAACACTACCAGGGATGGTGACGCCACCATTTCCCTGGGCAGCCTGTTCCAATGCTTGACAATTATTTCTGTGTAGGAATTTTTCCTGATGTCTCACCTGAGCCTCTCCTGGCACAACTTGTGGCCATTTCCTCTTGTTCTATCAGTAGTTCTTCTGCAGCAGAGATTGACTCCCCGCCTCACTACATTCTCCTTTCAGGTAGTTGTAGAGAACAGTAAGGTCTCCCCTGATCCTCCTCTTCTCCAGCCTAAATATCCCCAGCTCTTCTCAGCTGCTCCTTGTGAGGTCTGTGCTCCAGCCTCTTCACCAGCTTCGGTGCCCTTCTTTGGACACGCTCCAGCACCTCCAAGTCCTCCTTGTAGTGAGGGGCCCAAAACTGAACACAATATTCGAGGTGCAGCCTCACCAGCACCGAGTACGGGGAACTCTCACTTCCCTGGCCCTGCTGGCTACACTGTTCCTGATACAAGGCAGGATGTCATTGGCCTTCTTGGCCACCTGGGCACACTGCTGGCTCATGTTCAGATGGCTGTCAATCCCCAGATCCTTTTCTGCATGGGGTTGTTGTGACTGAAGTGCAGGACCTGGCACTTGTCCTTATTGAATCTCATACAATTGTTCTCAGCCCTCTGCAGAGCCTTCCTACCATCAAGCAGACCTACTCTTCCTCCCAGCTTGGTGTCATCTGCAGATTTGCTGAGGGTGCACTCAATCCTCCTCATCGAGCTCGTCACTAAAGAGGACCTGCCCCAACCCTATGCCCTGGAGGACACCACTCGTGACTGGTCGCCAGCTGGATTTAACCCCATTCACCATCACTCTCTGGGCCTGGCCATACAGCCCATTTTTTCACCAACCGAAGAGTCCACTGGCTAAGCCATGAGCTGCCAGCTTCTCCAGGAGCAGGCAGGGGGAGACTGTCTCAAAGGCCTTACTGAAGTCCAAGTAGACCACGTCCACAACCTTTCCCTCAGCCGAGAGGCGGGTCACCTGGTCATAGCAGATCAGGTTGGTGAGGCAGGACCTGCCTTCCATGAACCCTTGTTGTCTGGGCCTGATCCCCTGCTTGTCCTGCACATGCTGTGCGATCACCCTGAAGATGCTTCCATAACTTTCCCCGATACTGAGGTCAGACTCACAGGTCAGTAGTTCCCCTGTAGTCACATTGGCAAGTCTCCAGTCATCTGGGACGTCCCCTGTTGACCAGGATCACTGATAGATGATGGAGAGAGGCTTGGTGAGCACTTCTGCCAGCTCCTTCTGAACCTTTAGGAGGATCCCTTCTGCTCTCATAGACATGTGGGTGTCCAAGTGGAGTAGCAGGTCACTGACTGTTTCCTCCTGGATTATGGGGGTTTATTCTGCTCTCCATAGGTGTCTTCCAGCTCAGGGGGCCAAGTACCTTGAGGATAACTGATCTGGGTGTTAAAGACTGAGGCAAAGAAGGCATTAAGTACCTCAGCCTTATCCTCATCCTTGGTGACAACGTTCCCCATCAAATCCAGCAAAGGATGGAGATTCATCTTGGCCCTTCTCTTCTTGCTAGTGTATTTGTAGACATTTTTTTTGTCTTTTATAGCAGTGGCCAGATTGAGTTCTGTCTGACCTTTCGCCTTTCAGATTTCCTCCCTGCATGCCCTAGTGATGTCCCTGTACTCTTCTTGTGCTGCCTGACCCTTCTTCCGTAGGTGGTACACCTCCCTTTTTTTTTTTTTTTTTTTCCCCAGAGTCTCAGCAGTAGTTGGCTATTCGGGCAGGCTGGTCTTCCCCTCCGTCTTGTCTTTCAGCACACGGGGACAGCCTGCTCCTGTGCCTTTACAGTTGCCTTCTTGAGAAAAATCCAGCCTCTCCAGGACTCTCTCGCAAGGGAGTCTCCCAATCAATCACCTAAAGGGTCCAAAGTCCGCCCGCCAGAAGTCCAGTGTAGCTGTTTTGCTGACGCCCCTCCTGACTTCACCGAGAATCAAAAACTCCATCATTTTGTGGTCCCTATGCCCAAGACAGCCTCTAACCATATCTCCCACCAGTCCTTCTCTGTCGGCAAAGAGCGGGACCAGCAGGGCTCCTCTTATCGTAAGCTCTCTTGGTGAGTTATCTTCCACTCACTCCACAAACTGCTTAGTCTGTTTCCTCTCTGCCTTATTGTATTTCCAACAAATACCTGGTAGGTTGAAGTCTCCCACAAGAACAAAGGCTGCCTATCGTGAGATTTCTGCCAACTGCTTGCAGAATGCCTTGTCTGTCTCCATCCTGGGTAGGTGGCCTATAGCAGACTCCCACCACGATACCAGCCTTGTTGGCCATCTTCCTGATCCTGACCCATAAGCACTTGGCTTTTCCATCACCTTCTTGGAGCTCCATGCATTTGAAGGACTCCCTAACATACACTGCTACCCAACCGCCTTTCCTTCCTTGCTTGTCCCTTCTGAAGAGCCTATAGCCATCCGTTGCAGCACACTTGATGGTGGTCTCAACACATTTCAGTGATGGTGACTATGTCATGGTTTTCCTGAAGCACCACGGCCTCAAGCTCCTCCTGTCTGTTCCCCATGCTGCGTGCACTGGTGTACATACACTTCACCTGGGCTGCTGAGCGCTCCCCTGACTCTGGCATGCTGCCACTAGGCTCAT
>VZSV01000036.1:1720190-1746562 GCA_013398735.1 Nothocercus julius
GAAAAGCTTCCAGGACTGGGTCATGTTAGTGGTCTCCATTCCAGCTGGAGTTAATGATGGGGCTGACCAGAGTCAGCATCACATAGCAGGCATTTTGCATTGCTGTAACTGAATTAATAAAGTCGGTGCAGAATCAACATTGAAGTCCAGCTCCAAAGTATTACCAGGACTCAGTGGAACTGATATTGGTAGCCAGAATCAGCTTTTCTGCATAGCATATTTTAGCTGGTATTTTAAGCAGTGAGAGAATAGCTATAGCTAGCGGGTTCACATTAACACAGACCTGTCTCCGCAGACTTGCGAGCCCAGTATAGCACATATATTTGAATTACATGGGAAAAAAGGATTACATTTTAATTTTCTCTCAGTTTTGGTAAAGCCTAGTCACTTTATGCCTGTATAAGACACCACTGAAAACACAAGGAAAATACAACATCCCATAAAGTTTGAGAACATAACTGTTCCTAAGATAAATCTTTTTAAACAGATTTCAGGCTGAGTGATATCAGCCCACGTGCACTTAGCAACTACTCTCATGCTGAAATTTCTCACCTGAAATTCTTGGATACAAATAAAAAGGAGCTTTTTTTTTTTTTTTTTTTTTCTTAATGGAAAGAGCTGTTGGACCACAGTTGGGGGGGGAGGGGGGTGTTGGTTCTTGTATTCTCTGGGCATCCTGACACTAGTAGTCTTATGCAAGGGAGACACTGGTTTTACACACATTGAAAAGGGTCCCGTGTGACCATGTAATGCTTGATCTTTCAGGCAGATCCCCTGTAACTGCTAGTGGGAAAGCTGTTGTTGTCTCTGGAAACATTTTTGCCAGAATCAAGGTAACGCACATAATCAATCACAGCATATTTAGGAGCAGACCATGCTGCCTGCCTGAACTGTTTAATGATGTGCCTTGTCTTGTGATGGCTTTGTAAGAATGAATGAGATAGATACTCAACTTCACTGAAGCAGTAACAGGTAAGTCAGCATATCTTTTCCACTATATATTATCTACATTTCTATATATGTAGCTATTTCTCTTACCTGCTTATATTCCTTCATCTTTTCTTTATGGATTTGGCACAGGCTTAGTTGAAGGAATATTCAAGACCACAGGAATGCTAACCAAGGAACAAGCATTCTCTGTCTCTTCTCTCTCATAAGAAATCATTAGACTATTTGTTTGGTTTAGACTACCCTAATGGAGTAAGTAAGGATCATGCTTAATTAACAAAATTCTACATAAAATTCTACATAAAAACATTCATTAAAAAAGAAAAGACAAAACTCACATTGTTGCCTCATGCAAATTGGACATAGACAAGGCTGTTTTTCTGAAAACTTTCTTTTCATCCAGAGGTGAAATGTACACAGGCTCACTCTCCTCCTGGGAGTAACACAGGTGCTCATCAACAGGCAGGCAAGATATTGGACTGGATGATAACTCACGGCTGCTCTGAGAATGGTCTTCATCTGAGTCTTCCTCCTCCTGCTTGTAAAACATAAACCATTACCAAATTAGTTGTTTACCTTGCAACACTAGTAGTTAATTAGAATCTTGCCTGTTGGAGGTATTCAGTTAAACAGAGCATAAATATTAAAAGTTCTGCCTAGGTTTTGAGACTGCCCCGGAAACTCTGTGTGGCTCACTGCATTACTGTGTGCTATTCAGCATTACTGAACACAAGAGAAGCTGGCCCTGTTTCTGAGTAGCTCTAGTGATCAAACTACTCTTTATTCAAAGGCTTTTTTAACTAGTAAAGGTTTACAGAACAACTTCCATGTATGCAAGCACTGCAGTCTTGCTGGAACTCTTATATACCATTCAGCATTTACATTATGTCCAAAAATTAAAGCTGTAACATGAGCTAGAGGCAGAGATTCTACAATTGTATAGCCAAATCCATACATCCTCAAAAGAAAGGCTGGGCTTTTGAACAATGACTTACACAGAACATACCATGGACCAAAGCGCCTATGAATTAGAACCGGGAAAGTGCAGTTAAATTTTGAAATGAAGTGTGCACATGTTTGTGTGTTCGTGTGTGCAAAGATTTAGATTGGAATTTCAAAAGATTTCTAAAGCTCCACTGAACTCCAACAAGACAAAAGAGCAAACCTTTTAAAAATCAGCCTCAATTACTCTGTACAAGCCTCTGTGATTAAATTTTTTGACAGAGACACAATAATTAACTTAAAACCTGACAGATTCCACAACCTCTACACACACTCATTGAGACTGGTACTACTACATGATATATTAATCAAACATACTGCAAATGATCTCTGTCCTACATGATTAATAGAAGCATTTTCAACAAACATACAGAAGCTAGATACAGTGACAGTAGAGTCTTTTAGGAGAAGAAAAGATGTCATTTGGTGTTGAGTATGTTAGTCATAGGAAACCCATGCCAGCCTTTGATCCCTTGCCCAGCCACGTGAACAGATTGCCACAAAAAAACTCCTGCATTACATTGTCACCTCCGGCATGCTTGAGAGTTCATACAGAGCATTTGCTCAGTTTGAACCCTCTTTGCCCTTTTCTAAACCCATGAACAGATTCTTTATTGCCACCAAACAGGTACAAACCTAACAGCCTATAGGATGTCCTCTTGGCAATAGATACATATTCCTCCCAACTTACAATTGTTGTGATCAGCGATGGTGTTGCAAGAAGTTTCTTGATGATTCTGTATCGGTCATAGAGAGGCTTCATAAGATTCTTTTCTTGTTTCGTTACCTAAAAAGAAACCATGATAAAGTACACTCCTCTTGAAGAGAAAAACAAACAAAAATCTCTTCTCATTTGCTACTGTAAAGCTGAGAAGATTGTGGCCTTGTGTGTTTTGTCTGCATAAGAATTTCAAGGCAACTGTAGTGTGATCCACAGGACCAATCACATATTTCTGAGTTGGAAAATGCAGACCTGTTTTCCAATAGAATATATACAAAGTGGAGTCTCTGCTTCTTCAGCCATTTAATCTAGGCCGCAGGTAATCTATCTAAAATAGTGAACTAGCCACTTCGCATTCTGAAGCTGCTAATAGTGCTTTAGGTACAGTGGGCTCTGCCACTGGGCACTGCACTGGCATCTCGCATGGCGCAGTAAGGGAAACAGTCGAGGTGCAGTAAGGCGACCCTGCCGGGAGCTCCGCGGCCCTCCCTGGCAGCGGCCGCCAGGGCAAACCCCAGCCCTTGGCCGCTCCCTTCTGCACTTGAGCACTAGAGCACTGAGTTTTAAGAAGAATCCAGTTTAGATCAAGTAGTAAGAACCTGTATTTGCAAACACTTTTGCAAACAGTATAGAAAAAGATACAAAGTTGTGAATGTATATAAAAATGATATATATAAAATATATTTACAGGAATATGAGTACACATAAATAAATGTAGTGTGTGTGTGTATGTATGCATATATATATATGTGTGTGTGCATACATAAGTACTGTGAACCTTATGAAAACTAGTTGTGCAGTAGACCAACTTGCTGTCTTAAGGAAAAACAGAGCAAATTCTACAAGAAAAACAAAAGAATAACCTGTTCCTTAATGATTAAATGTCAATATAGGATCATTTGTAAACTAATCAACCATCAGTGTGTGTTTCTCAGCTTGTTTCTGCCCCTGTGTCCCCAACAGGGACAGTCTCCCTGCCTCTGGGAACGCCCGTGGCTCTGCTGCACTGCCTCCGCACGGAAACCCGCTCAGGTGACTGAACGCAGGGCAGCTTTGGAGAGCTCCAGCCTGGCTGCACTATGGACAGCAGTCCAGTGTTGCCCCGGAACAGAGGAAGAGCTGCAATGATCATGTGCAACGATATCTGTTAACTGACAAGGCATGTCATTCACAGCTGCTGCTGCCGCAGAAAAAAACAACCCCTGCGAGCCCCACACCACACAAGCATGCCCTGTTCTCCTTTCCTTCTTTGAATCAGCGTCTCTCTTTCACCTTTTATACAGTGCTCATTTTCTCTTTTGTTCTGGTATTTCCTAAGACATACCCTTCCCATATATTCTCCCTGTCCTTCAGCTATCACTCCAGGTCCACACAGGATAGACAAAAATCATTTTATCCAAGATGCAGAGATAACAGATTCAGACCGTGATGATCTTTAAGAACCAACACATTCTCGTACCCACACACTCATGCTGCTCCCCTCTTCCTCAGCAATTACAAGGCAGAAACAGTGAGTCATAAGGATACAGACATTCAGAGAAGTCACACAGGTTCCTCAGTTGTTACAAACAGATTTTCAAATCATGGTATCATCACTGGTGGCAATTTTTCATTTTGTACATGCATGCTTACCCTTAGTGAACTACCCTTCGTGCTGGGTCCTTGAAAGGACTCCTTGAAAGGAGTTTAATTAACAGTTTTAAGTGCTGATATGAAATAAAGGAAAACACAGATGATTGATAGCTCATTTCATTTTGTATTTCAAATCTCAGGTTGTGCCCTGTAAACCTTTCACAGCTGCTGAATATTTTAACCTTTCAGATGTTGTAGAATGAAGTTACAAGAAACCAAAAGCTTCAATAGGTATGAAACCAGTCTACTGTAGATATATAGTCCTTAGACCTTTATCATCAAAATCTGCAACTTTCACACATAGAGTGATACGGGTCCAATAGAAACTTGTGTTTTTACTTTATTTTTTAAAATACAATCCAAATTCATGAGTATCAAGCAATAACATTAATATCTGAAGACTATTTTGAAATTACTAACATGTTGATCATACAAAATCCATCTAAATATATTTAATATGTGATGTCAAATCTTTTTTTTTTAGAGAAATTATATAATTTAAATTTATCTTTCCGTGGTACACTTATGGGTCATCCATGAATACTCTCAAAATACAGTAGACATTTCTGAAGATCAATTTTTTCCAAAGCCATTTGCTTTTTTGTCATATCCTATTTAAAAGTTATTTGTAAGATTATGAGTCAGAATTTCATGACAAGGGTACATAGAGGTGTCTGTTTAATTATTTGTTCTCCACAAATAAATATTAATACTGAAATCTGTTTCTGCCCACATGGAGCTCAATGGGCCTTGGCATTGAAACTAAAATGCTTGTTTCATTCCCTCTTTATGAGAAATCTATTAATAGCAGTTGTATGTTATTAACATATTTGACAGACCGGTTCATAGATAATTGCATTCCCCATTGTATATTAAATATGATTTTGTTGTTGCAAATGAACAATCTTTCTAGACACAACACTCAAAAACTTGCAGAAATTCAGAGAGAGCACACCGCAGCTTTTTGCTTGTTCATCCAAAAAGAGAAATAGATTTCTCTTGGCCAACAATGGAACAGCAAGTTTCAACTATGCGAACAGTGTGGACACAAACACACGCCCTGAGTGTACCCATCATATCAATCATCTCTCTCCTAAAATCAAAGGGGAGCCCTGCTATGAACTTCACCAGGAGCAGAACCCTTTTTGTCGGCTGCCTATGCACAAAAGCACCACAAAACCGCTAATAACATTTTGTTCCAAATGTTTGCATGAGTTAATTGCTCCAAAAATTATCTGTCGTTTACGTTGAGAGAGAAGCTGCTATCTAGAATTTAGGTATGCTATGAAACAGTTAGCTGCTGTATCTGCTGCCAGCTCTGCAATTAAAGCAAGGATAATTCTTTCAAAAACTATTAAGTCTGAAGCAACTGAGTGGCTAGCAGTAAACAGGGAGTGATCATTAATATTGATTTTAAACATGAGAAACAATCTCAAGAGGGCTAAACACTTGGGCCTGTTCTATTAGCTCTTTTCATTAGCAATCTCAAGGCAGGCTTATATTCGGCTGGGCTCAAGGTTGCTGACAATTTCCAAATCAGAGGTGGCAGCTGGAAACACAAACCACAGAAGTGACTAGGACATCTTAGGACTGTAGGCTGCACATAACAACACAAAATTCAATGCTGATTAAATAAAAACACTGCTTCATAGCCAAGGAAGGGATGGACTAAAATGGGTCAATAACCAGAGGACAGATAACTGAAAGCAACCAAGAAAAGCCTCGGGAGACAAACTGCAAAACTTCAAGCTAAATATTAGACAAATGTTTGCTGTGTATAACCAAAAAAGAATGCACATAAACTAAAGAAGTAGTTTGGTATTCATAACTTGGGACAAGGACACAGAAAGTATCACATCCTGTTGTCTTCATCGCAAGGCAGTTCACATAATCATTAGACCCTTATGTTAGCTGCTGGTTTTGCATGTAGGAAATGCAAGATGTGAGGAGAGTGAGAGCAGGGTCTTGGAAAGGGCCTCACGGTGTGTAGGTGTCGGCGCCCGCCCTCTGCTCCTCCTCACTATGACCAAGGCACCGAGAACATGCCCAGCTATTAAACATTCAGAGTAGTTTAAATAGCAGGAGGGCTTTTTAAAAAGAGATAGAAACCATGCTGTGTTTATTTGTCTTTTAGTTCCCCATCTTCTCCATTCACACTCCCAAGCTTCTGTGCTGCACCCTTGCAGCTAAATATGCACTGCCTGAGGTGACTTTCAAATGAGTCACCAGCTCCTACAGACCTACAAGGTGCTAGTGACACTGACAGCAATAGGTGGGTATCCACTGAGGAGGTTGCTGAATCATTCACAAGACAATTCCAATTTTCTCTGGATTTTTCTCATTGAATAACTGCTCTCATAAGCTTTTGGGAGGAAGGGGGCATATTGTTCTGAAAACCATACTCTGCTATTTCATACTCCGTGTCTTGGTTTGTCCTCTTCAGAAATACATTCAGGATTACAGACCCTTTCTGTTTATCCCCCCCACTGCACTTTTTTTTTTTTTTTTTTTTTTAAGTGTGACTTGAATATGTGATTAACAAAATGGCCCTTAACGTGCCTACTAAAAACGTGAAAATTAAAGTTCTGTGATGTATGACCCATATTGCTGATTCCTAACAACCGTTCTACTATTTCCCAAGCCCAGTTTCACAAGTCACTCCGAGCCTGTACTCTGCGCCTTTCTTAATGACAATTAATCCCTCATTTGTGCATCCGTGGGGTCTTAAGGCTTTCCACAGCTCAGGTTCAGGCCCCTCATGTCTGCTTCCAAAATAACTACACCTCGGAAGAAGATTTAGTTACCATTTAGTTGATTATCAATCTAGCTCAGATTCAGGCATAGGATTTAAAAGTTATATACAAAATGAAATGGTCCAGTTCAGAATTACCATCCGCACCAAGGATACGTATAGCTGAAATAAAAAGCCTTGGATCTTTGCTCTAACCAGCAGACATCCTTGATTCATTCCCTATCGGGGATGTAAACTTCACGCTCCTCCAGAAGTCCAGACTCACAATTCAAAATCAATCATTTTAATGTTAAACACCTTAAGGGCCTACTAAAGTATCTCACTTTGATATAGAACAATTTAACTTCCTGCTCTTCCCTTCCAAGCCTCTGTTCCACTGCAATTTCGGTTTTACCAAGCAGAATAGGCACATATTACAGAACAACAGCTTCAGACAGATGCTAAAATGTGTCAGCAATATGTGTTAGTCTGAAAACCAAAATAAATTGCCCAGACAAACAAGCATGTTTCATGGGATATGAAACTCTTCCCTTTATGTAGGACAGTAATTGCAAATGTGGAAGAGCAGGAGCAGTATCAGTGCAATAAACGTGCAGGATCAGGACAAAACAGTCTGGATGGTTGTGCCCTCCATGTTACCTTGCTGCAGTGCTCTGCAGTGGCCAGAGGCCTTCAGATTCCTCTAGCAAAAGAAGGCCTCTGTTGCCAAAACAGCATTGCAATTTTTAGCCACATAGTTTCTGTGGACTCAAAATAGGACAGTTTTGCTCTGTCACCATCTTCGCTAGGCTGGAGTATGTACTTTGCATGCACTTAATCTCAAATTGGGAGGGTTCAACAGCTCTTTGCAAATATGCATCTCTGAACAAAATGCCCTGAAAACATGTTTGAAAACATCTCTTTTTTTCTGTGCAACTCTTCACAAAAACAGCACTTCAGAAAACTTCACCAGAGTCTGTGGGACAGAAGGCGCGCGGCAGTGCCAGGCGTGCCCTGCACGCACCCCCGCCACACCTGCACTGGGACAGCCGCGCTCCGAGCAGTTTCTGCCTTGGAGGACAGAGAACGGAACAAGAAAGGCACGCTCGTTAGCTTGACTTACCTTCAGGGTCTCGGGAAGGTTGAAGTGTTGTCTTTTCTCCTTTAATCGTCTCAGCACACTGTCCATGGTTTCTTCGACAGAGGGAGCCGGCTCCATGCTTGCTGCCTCCTGTGTCCCAGTCTCTTTGGAGACCCCAGTGCTTTCAAAACGATCGTTTCTTTGGGGTGCTGTAGATGTGGAGTTTTGCTCTTCTGACATTCTGAGTTTCAGCTCTGAAAGAAAAATTGTTTGGCAAGAAAACGTGAGACATATCTGTAAAAAAAAAAAAAAAAAAAAAAAAAAGCTTCCTCTTGCTGTCTAAGAAAAAAAACATGCAGACTTCTTGCATGGAATTACCATTGCACCACAACTGCTTAGGAAGGTGAGCAGCCAACACCAAAAGCGACAGGCCCCGCTGGCTGCAGAGCCTGCCCTGCTCGCTGCCAGCCCTGCGCTTGAGTGCCCAGCTCCGCTCTCCCCTAGCACGAGCTGGACCGTAGCTCCCCTCTCCAGGGGCCGCTTTGCCATCTCGGCCAGGCCGCCGCTGCAGCAGCTCTCCCTCTACACAGAGCTGGCTCTGACATGGAGAACCAGCCTCTTATTTTACATGGTTCCCTTGACAGAGCAGCACCTGCACAACCCAGCATAAGACGCAAGAGTCCCCATGTGTCCCAGAGCGTCCCAGCTTCCCAGTCAGCAGCTCACCTGGGTTCTGAGTATGAAGGTGAATTTGATTTATGAAAACTAAGCCAACTGGATTGCCAGTTATACTGAAGGTGGAGTTACAATTTTCAGAAAGTTACATATCTAGCTGGGCCACATCCTCTCATTTGCCCTTCCTGGATTTGTAACACAAGTTTCATGGAGGAAAAAAACCAAACTAGTAATGATGCAGCTTAGTTTTAAAGGATGGTTTTCTAAAAGAAATTCACTGAAAAATGAGTTTCTAATTCCTTTATTCACCCTAATCACATCCTCTATCTCTACATTCTTAACTATATCCAAAGAGAGATAAAGCATAATACTATGATTTAATTAGTAGAAAGGATCTACTTATAACAGAAAAAAAAAAAAAAACAGATAATTTATAAATAGCCTTAAAAAAATCAATCTGTCCAGGCTACATTCTCCCCAGGGGCAAACATGTGATATGCCCACAGATGTTAATGGAACTGTGTGCAAGTGAGGCAAGGGCAAAATTTTACCCTCAAGACCAAATCGAATATGAGGGAAAATCCATTTTTATGATAATTTTTTAAAGGTCTTTAGAGTTCCATAACTCTAAAAGGGTGCCAAAAAACCCTTTTGTTACTATATTTGCACTATATCACAAGGAAGCCTTTAATTTGTAACTAAGTATCTTACACTTATTCTACTGACCGTAGAACAGCATACAGACACTTCGAAAAATAACACTGAAAGTTACTTTTCATGAGTGTTAATATTGATGAGGGGAAGGTGATGTGTTTTCTTCCTTTTCCTTATTACAAGAGTTGCACTGCCTTAACTTCAAGTCCCCAGTGCTGGGAATCAAGTCATAGCATTTCATATCTCTGCTGTCATTAAAAAACTAACACCATGCACTAGTGAAAACTAAGCAGCAAACTAAGAATGGAAAACAAACTCTAAAATACTCCAAGTTCATACTGATTTCAAGTATCTATACCTATATTATGGAAGTTCCCACTGAGCAGTAAAATGACACACATGCTACTAGGTACCTTTGAGCTGCTTGCGACCTTTAGCCAAATCATTCATCCATTTCAAGACTTCGGGATTGGAGGTCTTGTCACCATATGAAGGCTGAATGTAAAGAAAAAGAAAAAGGAATTGATGATCATATTATTATTTTTCTTGTACACATCAAATTGAGAGCTTTAAGTTCATTCAAGGGTAGGCAGATTTTACTATGTACTTAACCTCTACAGGAGGCTTTTAATTCCTGCAAGGTGGAGCAAGAAGCCGTAAGACAGTCCACTCATTAAAACAGCACATGTATTTTAAATACGTAACATTACAGAACAAAGGCAGCACAGTCACAGTGAATGATGAGACACTCTTCTTGCCCTGGTAATTATAAAAATAGATGAGTCCAGTAGACACCTATTTAAGCAGCAGCTACCCAATTGCTAAGTGGTGCTACCAAGGAGCATTTACTGTTTCTACCTCAGATCCTTTGTCTCATTCATGAGAATTTTAATCAATTTATACTGGAACTTCAGAATTCAAATATTGGAAAAGACAAAACTCTTTTGCAAAATTAAACCTCTGAAACAATTTTTTCTGGTCACAGGGTGATGGTTAAGTATGAAATTTTGTTCCTAAGATCATACCATGACCATAGGGCAGTACAAGTCACAGAAGCATGTTCAGGTTTGCAATCACTGATGAGACAAGGTAGTATGCAATTTGCTCCATTTTCGTTTTAATGTATTCATAAGATATCACAAATTCCCTATTGCATATTGCACACATCCTTAGCATTGTCAACATGTTGATACTTTCATACTCCACAATTCACTCTATGTAGACTACCTTGATTATGAGCACCTGTATCTTGCACCTATTGCACAGAGCACACAGTTGCTCTCAAATATGATGACCTTGTCCCATTAACACCTCAAAACCCTCATTTCTGTTTTGAAAGCCCAGCTTCAGTCGAGCACTATGGCCTGGAGCTTTACAGGACTGTCTGAACAAAAGAACCTGCACAGCAGAACAAACACTCCAAGCAAATGACTTTGTAGACAAATTAAACAAGCAGCTTTTCATAGTTTGAATCATTTTGGTTCACGGACTCGTTAGCTGTGTTTAACTGATAAAAACATCTGACATCTAGAAGATGGAGATGATTATGATCCAAAGAAGATGCAAATTAGAACTATTAAGCATACTAAAAGCTGTTAAAACATATTCTTTCATTGATGGTTTTCCTATATGATTTTATCTATAATGCCCCTTTCCTATGACTTTGCAGAAGTTTAAATACATTCAGATTCTTGCCGTGATTCCGTAGTATTTCTTTTCCCCTTATCTTTTCAGTGGTGTCTTATCTTACCAGATATTTTCTTTCTTGTTCAAACTTTTCTTCATACTTCCTGATTTTTCTCTTGAGACTCTGAAGATGCTTGGTAAGTTGTGCTACTGTCTGCGGTTCTTTGCAATCTTCACAGTTACATCTAGAAGTACTTCTTGGCCTGCAAAAGCCAAAAGCGTGACATTTATATCAAAGGATTGGCTGTACGAATCCATGTCTTTTTCAGGCACACTTACACTTTCTAAGCACTTCAGAATTTGCAGCTGTGTTCTTAAAAGGTTTGAGAGAGCTGAATTTTTTAAAGCAACCATAACGTAACTGCTTTGCCTGGAAGGTATCTCTAGTTTCTATCTGTTACGGGTTGGTTGCCTGGTTTGTTTATTTTCCTTCCTTCCTTTCTCTCTTATTTTTTTTTAATTAATTATAGAAGTTCTGAAAAGTTTTCAATACTTTAATTGCATGGGTCGCAAACTGATCTAGTACTTCCATTTAACAGTAGTATCTTACTTCATTCATAATCTTCCATTTCCTGGACCCTAATAACATTTCTGTAAGTATGCACCAGATGATTTTTTATCATCGGTAATAAACATTACCATTTTGAAGACAGTTTAGTTACAAATCAATAGGTCTAATTGTTATTTATATTCAGTGGATTGAGATATGCATATAAGCTTTTAAGAAAGTGTGGTTTCTGACTGAAACTCACACTTTGTTGTTTAGGTGATCGCATATATGAATTGTTCATATGTTTTGTGGCACTTTCATATCTATGAATAACTCAAGTGATAATTTTATTACAGCTGAACATTTTAATATCAGACCTCTAACACCCCTCTCTATCTTATATTCACTCATCAGTGTAACTACTAAACATTAAAACTGTCATTAAAACTGTCACTAATAACTATAATTAAACTTCAAACTGTGTGGTTTTTGAAAAATGCTAGGTGTAATGGCAAATTAACTGTGCCAAAATATGTTTTAATATGAAAGTTTCTTATTTATAATAGTACCTGAAAAACATAGAGAGTCAAAGGTCCTGGACTGTACACAATTTCTTATATACTTAAGAATTAAAATATATTTTCTTACATCATGAAAGGTTGAGCACTTGGTGGAGAAGGGGCAGACTCTGTGTCTAGATTAAATCTCTGGCTTTGGCTAAAAATAGAGCAGCGTGGTGACAAAAGGGGATTGTCTCCATCAGTAATATGATACAGCAGTCGACTGGTCGCTATGGAGTGATGCTCTTGAGGGCTGTTGTCCATGTCATTTTGCCAGTCCCTGGGGGCTGGTACAGGCTCTACAATAAACAGACAAACCTATATGGATGGAAGGTCATTCACAGGATACTTATCTACACAAATAAAAACAAATCTATACAAACAAAAGTACTCAAAGCAAATATAGCAAGCTGTTTAGCAACGTATTACATGCAGGTTGAACATAATACTGAGGATTAGAAAACAGAAAAGTTAATAGCTTAACATTAGGTATCTTCTATTCCATGGTAGCAAGTGAGTGGGTGGTTGGGTGTTTTTGTAAACTTAGAAGTATTATTTAAATATGGAGAGTTTCCCAGAACAGAAACATAGTTAGGTTTGTATAGATTTTATTTGCTTTTGAAAGCAACTTTCCCAAAACAGAAGATGAATATAGAAAACAAGTTTCATTCCCTGACTTAGCATTTAATCCTTTGCTCAAGAAAAAAGTAGAACAAAAGTATAGTATGTCCCGAGGCTAAGAACCTCCAATGTTTGCAGTATCCTGCAGAAGGCGTTCAAGTTTTGACGCAACACACTTAGAGCTATAAAGAACACAACGTATAAAAATATATAATGACATTCAAAGTCTTTATTCAAGGTAGTGTGCAGTGACTACTGTCCCAAAGTCTGCTGCTTATGGTACTATGTCTGTATTGTCTCTAACAATAAATGGAAACCTAGTCACAACTCCTACAAGTCAGTCAAAAAACAAAACTTGTTTGGAAAAGATGGTCAAGTTAGAAGCCAGGATGATTTTTTCCGTTCTAAAAACTTCAGAGGTGGTCAGTCTCATCACTCCAATTCCATTCATGAGTAGCATGGAAAACAATGGCACATTACTAAGCCTGAGCATACTAGGAGTTCATCCTGCCTTCACGGTACCTGGGTCCACTAATAGGGAGAACATGAAATCTTCAGCCTCACCCTCAGTGAAACAGGTGAGGATGACCTATTTTCATCATCAGACGGTTGTGCTTTAAAGTAGATTATGCTTTTAGGAAGAAATCCCACACTAACACAGAAAGCTTTTCTCAGCAAACAGAAAACGTATGTTTAAGGGAAGACTGTTCTCTCTCTCAGGTTCCTCCCCATCTGTTTTCATAGTATCTTACATTTTCCATCAACTATGTTAATTTTTCTTCCTCTAAAACCATGTGTCCATGCAGACTATGAATTCATATCAATTATTCTGTATTTCCAGGCAGCATAAAGGGTCATTTCCTGTCAATATTATGTTTGCCATATATCATCCAGTCTAATATGTTTCACAGATTTGTTTTTACTGGAGAGAATTCTAAAACTGCCCAGAAAAACAACTATACACGGTTTAGTCTCAGAAGAGGAGGCAAATCAAGAAAAGTTCTTTTGCAGTTGCTTTTCATTTTCACCTTTGTATATGGGATATGGTATTCCATGATGAACGGGTATCTCCCTGAAGATTGTAATGGAACTTTTTGCTGCATTTTATTTAACCTCTGCACAATACACACTGAAGCTAGCAGTTCCTGTTGGTAGCCTGAAACGGTGAGAACAAACTGGCTCTAAATGGCATGCTTCATCAAAAGCAACTATCGACTTCAAAAATAATAATTATGATGGCCTGAAATGTTGTTTTATCATGTACTACCCACCTGTTTTTGCTCTGCAGACAACAAAAATCCAATTGTAGATTGTCAGGTTAGTCTAAGACATCCATTTTCTAACACATGGCTTTTGTACCTCTGAATAGTTAATTCACATTGACAGTTCCATCAATTTTAATTATGCTAGTGTTTTCACAGTCAGACACGGTACTGGATTATTAATTCTGACCTAACATCTTTCCTCTAATAATTCCTATTTTTCAGGTCAAAATCTCTTCTCTGATATACTAGACCAATTCCCAAACTTCTAAACTGTACGTGAGATTGACATTCTCACAGGGAGACACAGGAAGGCATCTGGGAGAAATGAGGCCCCCAGTAAGGGTCCCAACCCTAACACAGACGCATTAATAACTAGATATTGTCCAGAAATAGCCAGCATTCAGTCTAACTCAGAGTCATTTATGCGACATTTCACCACGATGACAAGTTATAACGAGCCCCACTTCTGATCACAGTTCAGGGCCACCATCCCAGTTCTGGCCCTGTGCAGATCCTAATCAAGACACTAAGCATCAGTCTAGGAGCAGCCCAACACCTACCTGTGTTTGTGTGTCCGATATCACTTCAGCTTCAACTTTTGCCAAAACTAGGAACCCATCCTTAACCAAACTCATAAGGAGCCTCCTAGTCTGCACCTGCTCCAGCTCATCTACTCACTCCAGCTTAGCACCAACAAGAGTTCATCAAAGGCTCCTGCAAAGCCAAGATCTGTAGTCCTGCAGTAGGCAGTTCGCCTCATGATGGGGATGCTGAACATACATCCAAACAGGTACAGGTCTGTATTCCTGTGTGTGATACTCTTTAGTTTAATAAAAGAGCAACACACCTATTCTGTTGCATATGAACAGCATTATGTTCATCCCTCATCTCATGCTACATCTGTGAATGGCAATATTAGGATTTTTAATTGAAAAGACTTTTAAAATATTTTGTAGATAAAAGTTCAGTTTCTCACAGCTTGAGATACATATTTGATGTGAACTCATACTCGAAAACTACAGAAATTATTTAGGTGCTTTGCTTTTTTTTCCCCTTAAGAATAGCTAATTTAATATCTCCCTTGCAATTCTTAATGGTCTCATTTTATAAATATAAATATTTTTTATCATGAGGTAATATCCAAATTCACTCAACAAAGGCTAGTAACTAGAGATGTAGTATATGTGTCACATCCTCCAAAAATTCCGTGCTAAAGTTGGTGCAAATCAATGGATTTCATCTAAGTTTGAGCCAGAATAGCCACTACTGCCACATGACTACTGTATCTAAACTGAATAGATCAGAAAATTTCAGTACTAATTGAGAGTGATATTTAGGAATAGCTCTATTTATACAAAAATATCAAGTTATTTAAAAAAGGCACAAAACAGGCATTAGTGTGACAAAAGAGTATGTTACAGTCTATGATATAGGCAAGTGTTTACTACAGTACAGGTGACCGTTGCTTTGAGTGACAGAGCATGCTCTGAGTTGTGCGAGAGAAATGCTACATCATTCAGTGCCTGCCCGTGTCAGTGCACCCAGGCAAAGGGGATAGCTAACAGCTTAAGTTCAAACAACCTCAAACTAGAAGAGAAAAAAAATAAAAAAAAAAAAAAAAAATCAAATGAAACCTATCATGAACCACCCTAACAATGAATTACAAAACTACCAGAACAAAATAGTTTGGTAGACTACTGGAAGAGGAGGAAAAACACAGCCTGCCAATAGGAGAAGGCAGGTCTGGGATGAGCTGAAGACTGCCTGTGCGGCCCACACACGAGCTCTGTCTCTGCAGCTCAAGGCCTACAGCAAGGGATCTGCCCAGCTCTGCTGAAGCATCTCTTCTTTTTTTTTAAACTAAAAAACTCAAAAACAAAAGGACATTTAGCATTCTTCAGGTTTGCTATTTTGTGTACCATTTCCCTTAATTGTGCAATTTACAGTGCCTTAAATAGAATAATATAATTTGTGATTCTTTTTAGGTAAATAACTTGCTACTTACGAAAATTCTAGGCAAACGGCTTCTGAGATAAGTACATTGCAAAACTGGAATTACACACCTATGTGCCTTAATGTCAACCATATATGGTCTAAAATTTAAGTATTTGTGTATTCATGTCACCTGTCTATGAGATATATTAGTCAGATTGCCTTTGACCTATTTTTCACGAATCCTGCTTCCTCTTCCAACGAGCCTCACAATTCTCCCAGCCCTGAAACTACAAGATATGAATTGACAAAAAAATAATGCTGAGCCTCAGGGCCATCTGTTTGCAAGAAAAGGTTTCCCTACATACTGGGGGGAAAAGGGAGAGATAACATGCCACAGTTTGCCCAGATGCATAATGATACAGATTCATGAATGATTAAAATCCACATGCTGTAAAACTCACCTTCGCTATCTCTCTGCTGATGCATTAAATTAAAATCAATAATAGGAGAAATGAAGTGATATTGCTCTGACAAAAAAAAAATGACAAAAATAGAATTACATGATATGGCAGATGATTTCACACAATACAAATATAACAGACATCGGAAATAAAGAGCATAACTTTACTTAAACAAAAGAACAGACTAAAACTGAAATTAAAGGAATGAGGACTCTTAGGATCTGTCTGAAAGCAAGCTTCCCTCTTAGGAAAGCATGCAGTTGCTATTCATTCCCACTGCTATTAACAGGTATCACCCTTTCTACATTACATAGCATTTGCATCAGGAAATGGTGCCTTGCACGAGCTCTGCACCGTTTCCCAGAGGGCTGCAAATCTGAGCTTACACCGCCAGTCACAGAGCTATTTTATAATTGCAAATGAGAGCACATCCTGCCACCATCGCTCACCTCCACAGCCGGCCCCATCGGCTTGCACGCTGCTCTGGACTGATGCAGGGGCTGGCTCCTTGGATGCCGGCAGCTGCGGAGCTTCCTCCTGGCTTGGCAGAAACGCAGAGCAGAGATCGCTTTCAAGGGCTTGCAGCTTCAGCAAAGAATTCTGCAGGCAAAAGCAGAACATTGGGCTGCAGAGAGAGGACGAAGCAGGGCGAGAGCGCCTCAGCTCACGGAGCCATCGGCTCGCGGTGCCTGCGAGGGGTGCTCCACTAACGCTCTGCCAGGATGTGCATGAGAACAAATGTGCATTACTCCAGGAGTTTCTTCATTTCTTCCGGTTATTTAAGCCCCAATTTAAATGGATTATTCATGACACGTGGGAAAGATGACTTCGTCAGCAAAAGGCAATTTATTTTAGGAAGCCAAACTGCAATGGTGTCCGTTTCCCTGGTCTTGAAGCGATACTCTAAGCAAGTACTTCATTCATTTGCTGACATCATGATCTGATGACAAGTTGTCCCTCCCCATCTGCCATTCATAAAAACCCCAAATCTCCCTCTCCACCCTATTGTGCAGAACAGGGCAGTGAGCAAAGGGTTATTGGGAACAACATCTCTCCCCACCCCCCCGGGACTCTTGCAAAATGTGTGTTAATTGGCTTTTTAGAGATACTTCTGTATGTAGCCCTGGCACTTATGTAGGCTGCTGCTTCTGCAGGGCAACCAGATCATCTCCCATCTGCTGCTGCAAAGGCAAAATTAACAGATCATTGTCACTAGCTGCAGACAAATCAAGGAGCACAAGACTGGTTATCTACAACATCACTTCCAGCTACCCTGTCAAGCTAGGTCCATTTCTCATTTTAATCTTTAATGCTGCCTGCAATATTCAGCTGCATAATCTGCCACAAGCATCTTGCTGTGATGCAAATGCTGTGAAAGCCCTAATCACCATCTGACTAGGCAAGATGAGTCACTACTGATACCCCACATATTCAGTTCCCTTTCTCAGAGGAAATACAGCTTGTAACATAAAACAAATCCACAGAAGGCTGCGTTAATAATCACACAGCTGGTGCGCAGAGAACACACGTAAAATGCCAAGTCACTCCAAGGTGTACGTCTGCAAGGAATGCTTCCTGAAAAACATCTGAATTTTTCCCTCAACTTTATACTCTAGGGTCTTTCCCCACTCCATAAAAGACCTGAGACTAATTTAGCAATTTGCTTAATAAAATAATAAATGTATTTATTTGAATAATTCTCCTTGTCTAACAGTAGAGCAACTATGTACTGAGTAGTTTAAAAAGCCAGTGCTTTATTTTTCTTGTAATACTGTCATTTTAAGTACACAAGGATGCTAGATTTTTAGCTTAAAAAAAAAATCTTTAGCTGAGAGCGGGGAAAATTCTCAGCCTTGATCCTTTCACTCCCATTAGAGAATTCAGGAAGTGAAAACAGAATGAAAAGAAAAAAAACAGGGAATTTTCTGAGGCACAAAGTTGCCTTAACTAGGGGCCATAAAGATGCCATAACTAGACCCTGTGACCCTATTTGTACTGTGTGCTGTCAGAAGAGCTTCAAAACCCATATTTATCTCCACAAAGCTGATTATGCTACAATTAAACATGTAGGCTCTAGCCTAGAGCCTACAAAAAGAAAATCAGGGAGCACCTTCCTCCTCCTCATCCCAGAGCTAGCTGGACCTGTGGCCCTTCCACTCAGAAGTAGGGGTTCATGGGCAAAGAAATGGCTTGGATAGTACACATGTATTTGAGAATTAAGTTCCACTCATCTATTGTCAAGGTGCGTCTTGATATCTCATCCATAACCATAATACCAGGAAAGAAGTAATTGCAAGATCAAGCATTGATTCAAATTAAGTGCATAATGTAACATTATTCTTTTAAAAATGATATGATACAAAGCTGGTTTCTATGATCTGAGGCAGAAGACACATTTACTATTCCCATAATGATTAAGTCATCCAGTAAAACATTTCTTCTCTACCTTTTTTACAGAGCTCCCTGCTAGTGTAAGTAGGCTGGTACAAATACCTTAAAAGTAACTATTTTAAACCTGGTACTTGTGGCCTGGCACAGTGGCTCGGCTTCAGGCAGCAGTGCCAGTGATACCCTACCTGGCATCCTGCTTTTGATGCGGACATTTAACTTAATGGACTTTTTTTACTTAATGGACTTTTTACTATTGGGTTGCACCTCTTTTACAAGGCGTTCTCAGAGTCTTGTTTAATCCTCTACTTAATTCTTGTCAACCTGCATCAAAACCCAACAAATGCTCTTGCTTATTCTTTTCTCTTCCCCAGAAGCAGCAGTTCTTCCACAGGGCTTGCTCAGATTAGAGGTAGATTGCTGGAAGCACTCTCATTTCCCACAGCTTTCAGGAGGCAGTGACTTATCCTTTGTAGACTACCTGTGTTGGCGTAGCCAGGCACCCTTTGGGAAGGCATTCCCGGGAAAGGCCTTTCAAGACGTGAGAGCCCTTATTCACTAGCGCCTCCCATCTCAGCCAGCCCCGGCGCTGCGTGGAGCTGTCCCAGGAGAGCGGCACTGCCTGCAGGTGCTGACAACAGCTGGAGAACAGTGACAATACAAAGCTAAGGGCTAGGGAGGACTCTGATGCCAGCACAGACCGTGGCCTCAGACTTGCTGGTGCCAAGTGCATTTCCAAACTCTGCAAGGGAGTCTCCTCCCGCCGGCAAGGAGAACTTGGGCCAACAACTGACAAAAGCACCGAGCCTTCACAGACTGTTCCTCCCAAGCATTTCACAAAAAAAAAAAAAATCCCAAATCAAGAAAAAAAAATCCCTTTGCCTCAGTATTTTGTCATGACACATTAATATTTGTGGTAAGCCCAATATAAAAGCCTTCCCCCAGACTACACTGTGAAGCACTGTTTTTCAGCAATGCTTAGGCTGCAATTCACCAGTTGGTTCACATCCAGTTATGATATTTTCCACTGATATTTTTCACCCGTCTGTGGAAGGTGGGTGGATGGCAAATTTCCAGTCATTCTCAAACACTAAAAAAAAAAAAAAAAAAAAAAAAAAGAAGAATAGTAATAGAAATACATTATATAATTTTGTGAACGTGCCTTTGACAGTGCTTTGATGTAGGGGGAAAACAAACGTGCGACTTGGATCAGTGTGGTGTTCCCAGGGAGATGGTGAGCCTGGAGCACAGCAGCAACCCCACCCTGCTCCAACACCTGGCCGAGTGCTCCGAGGCTGCGGCAGCGTCGCGAGCCGCGCACCGGCTTCGGCACTCTGCCCGGCAGCGCACAGGCGCAGCACGAGCCCTCGGATGGGCAGGACCCGGCAAACACAGAGGCGGGGGGGAGGGCGGGGTGAGGAATGCCAGGTTGTGATGGGTGCTGTCCAAAGCTTCGGTAAACTCTCATGAGGAAAACCAGCAACACGCAGGAAAACTGAAACTGGCATCAGCTAGCCAGCTGTCAGCCAATGGTCTCTAACTCAGATGCTCAGCCCAGCTTTCCCCAGCATCTGACGCTACTGGTTTGGATGTGGTAACTTCTACACTAACACATATGAAAGCAAAAACAGGCCCATATGTGAAAGCAGCAAACTTTTTGAAAGGATGCATATAATTCAGTAATACTAAACTTACCTCAAGTAAAAATAGGAACTGGCATAAGAATACCTGAATAAAGATCCATCTTTAAGTATCCTCAGAAAAATAAGCGTATCATCAGCTCTTAAGAACAGCATTTTGCAAGTTTTAAGAAAGCATAGACATTAAAGAATAATACTTCTGTCTGCTGGAGAAAACAGAGTGCAATGGATTGCTATTCACAGAGAAAGCTCAGCCTGTAATGAAGAAACCTTCCTTACAATCCAATAACCTGGTGCCCCACTGACCATCCCTCTTTCCAACAAGTAATTATTGAAAATGAAGAGTTTGGGCCTTAGGCCAACACATTAGTGAGATCAGAGATAACTCCTTACTGTCTAGAGATAAATACCACATATTTGCACTCACCCTGCTAAATCCCTCTGGAAACACTGACACTAAATGAACAGAGAGAGCTAATTCATTGCCAAAATGCTGCGACAATGAGTAGAAATCCCCTAAAATAACTTAGAATTGTTTTTCCCAGTGGGTGATGGCGGTAGGTGCCTCCTGGCCTGCCGGGGTGCTGTGCAGCTCTGCGGATCAGCCCCACGAGCCGCATCGGGAGCTGCGGCGCGGAGGGGACACCGGCCCGGGCATTTGAGCTGTGTAGAGGTGCAAAGATCTGGTACATTTGCAAGCTGAGGAAGGAGGGAGAGCGAAGCGGCCGCCCTGCCATGCACACCGGGGTGCCCAGCGCCTGCGCCAGCACAGCCCCGCACTGGGCGCCAGCCCATCGGACCCTCTTCACGGATGCACCTCTGCATTCATAAAACGCCTGGGGCACAGAACAGAAAAATCCAGGCTTTTAGTGTTTAGTGGCCTTTGAAGTAATGCATGCAGCAAGGAAACTGAGCAAATATCAAGTTGTTCAGTTTTTCCCCATAATAAGGAAATTAAAACCTGTATTAGAACAGTAACAAGTAAAAGCAACATATAAAACCTTACTTTTTAATCTCAGAATTCAGGTTAAAAATAAGAGAGACACACTTCACATGAAGGTAAATAAATCTCTGCGACATCTGTATGGGCAATATTTGGGTCTCGAGGCGTGTGACATTTTCAATTCAGAGGTTTCTTTATGGGAACAAGCAAGCAAGAGTAAGGTAGAACACGACACATGCCAGGTTTGCATAATGGCACCGCTGCACAGGGAGGAGGCACAGCGTTAGCTAACCCAAGAAGGGAATTTTTTGCCCTATGACATGTGTCTATTTGGGTTTGCAGTAGACCTGAAATGCAATATAATCTAACATTTCCTAAAAAAAAAAAAAAAAAAAGAAATAGCACCAGAAGGTAGCCCTTGCTCATTCCCCAGGAACAATTAGTCAATTAGTAATTTATTTTCTGATTTATCTCTTTTAATTATTTTTTTTATTATTGTTATTATGTTCTATAATACTTTATCTTGAGCTTTAAGGAATGATTTGCAAGAATTATAAATCCTGTCATTGCAGAAGCTTTGGTGACACCTGCAATAGGGCTTTTCAAAGGAAATGAAAAACTAATGATTTCTCCCAGGGCCTTAATTGGCCAGACCAGGACTGAGCCCATCCCACTATAGTGGTCATGGGAAGTGCTTCATTATTTAGCATTGTGATTTTTAATAGTGAGCTGGGCAACAATGACACAAATGCGCAGGAAATAATTCATTGCAAGGAGAAGATTAAGTCTAGATTCCTTTAAAAGGACACACTGTGGCTCTCTCCTGCTGCAAGTCAGACATCTATTAATAGACTTAGATGTTCTCTGGCTCCTTATGAAAACAAAGCTGTTTTTACCATGGAGTGACAGGAATGGGCCTTCTTAAAAACACTGCCTGCGCCCCAGCCGAGCCGCAGCCTGGCCACTGCAAAGCCCATACAGGCACAAGATGAACCCACCGCATGGCTCGTTGGGCCTTCCTTATTTTTAAACATAACATATTTGATAGGTGAATACATTTGAGCTGTAGCTTGAGGAACAAATGTTTTTGCAAGATGGCATTTCACTCAGTCAATATTGAATGTTGAATTCTTTTCTGAGCACAAATAAAAAGCAGCATAAAGTTGGCTTAAATTATGTTTAAAATCTCTTGCTTCTGGCATTTGAACTGTAGCATCATATCACATTTTTAAACTTTTCTCCAAAAACATGACTAGAATTATTCATCAAAAAGCTAATCTAAGATAGGCATGTGATTATATTATTCGAAGAACTGAGAACTAAACAAAAACATCTAATCCAAAATCTGCAATGCTATATTTCAAGTTTCGGTTAAACTTACTTCATTTTTGTTGTGCAGTTGCTCACTTGCTTCTTTTGGTGAGATGCACGTGCTCTGCTCTATTCTACAAAATAAAACAAGATTTTTCACTCAACAGATCATTCTTTTTTTTCTGTAAATATTTCAAATGTTTCACTATCTCTACACATAAATTACAAGCTATGTGAGGAAGTATTTTATTTAAAAAATAACTTTCTTATGGCAGTTACGGCGGTATTTTATTTTGCTGGCAAAGCAACAGTGATTTTACTAGAATTCCTCCTAATATACCTATACTGTGAGTGAAATCCTGGAAAACAGGACATTAAAATCCAGGATCACTCTGTGGCACGTGTGGATATATACAAAGCGCTCTACAAGAGCATGAGGGGCTTTCAGTATCACAAGCTAACAGAGTTAAAGCCAAGAAAAAACTCAAACATATGTTTAACTCTAAGCACAATTTATCCTGCATGCTTTAAGTCAGGAACAAGAGTTTTCCTTTATAAAAGCCATAAATAATACTTTTTTTCCAAATTTAAAATTAACAGGGCTTTAGACTCATAATCTTCAACTTTCTGCTTAGCTTCAGTTCTGCAAATTTACTTTTAGGGGTCATTTACCTGTATAGTCTCCAGGATTGCATTTTTCCATTTATCCGATTCAACATTTTGGGGAAATTACATACTAAGCTTCTGACGAGGTCATCCACGCTACCACAGCATGCCCTTCTCTACCAACCCCTCAGCCGCACAGCAGGGGCAGAGCGCAGCACATCCACGTGTCCCCATCTGGGCAAACAGCAGCTCTGAAGAGCTGGAATTCACAAAGGCTCCTATGGAGAACTGGGACAAGGACTCCTAAGAGGAACTGGGAATCCTTGAAGGTTGTAAGAGAGATTTCCACGTTTTCTTCTATATGTCACTTTGAAGCCATCAGAGATGTGCAGAGCTTTGGTTTTCCCTCTGTGCCTCACTGGTTTTCTGCATGGAACAGGGCATTGGGAGCTTCAGCTGAAATTTTGAGTAATTGCAGGCAACCCTCCTTTTGTGTAGTTTACATCACACAAAATAATGAAAATGTAATTCTCCCTTTTGCTGCTCCTCAAATACGCATTCTGCCTCTCTCTGTACAGTACGAAAGGCCTGACCTCTCACCCTCCCTGCAACATGGCTCTGGCTTTGGCAGATCTCTCCTGCTCTGCTGCGGCACGGATGAGGAAGATGCAGTTCAATAATATTTGAAGCTTGTAGAGATTAAAAAAGAAAAAAAAAAGTCTAAATATTAATTATCATAACAGAACTCCAACAAAACTTCAAGGGGAGGATCAATTTGCATGAGCAGTGAGCTGCTTAAAAACCAGACCAGAACATGTGAATTATTGAATTATGCATAACACCACTCACATAAAATTCAAATAAACCCACATAATTTTAAAAACTAAGAAAAAGTGTTTGAAGATAACCTCAGCCAACTCTCTTCCACGCTAAAACCAGAAAGCAGCATTAGATTCTATAAGTTGCAAATCTCAGGCCTTGTCATTTCTCTCAATCCTCACTCTTGGATTAGAGCTGGACTCTCGTACATCAAGCCGGCCACCCTCTGCATTACCTTAACCTGCTCCTCAGGAGACTGACTTGCTTATGCACCAAAAGCCAGGCGTGCTCAACGTCTGGGGCTAGCGACGCATCAGCGATGCCAGGATAACTCGAACAAGCAAACCACACTATCATGTGCATTGAAACCCTCTTTCCAGATTCATTTCCAGTCTAACCATGTCTTTTCCATCTCCATCCTTTCTGACACCTCTACAAATGGCAAAACACACTACGAAATTCAGACACAGCTACCACCCTATTGCAGGGCTACAAGGGGATGGTTCACAATTAGGCCTGCAAATGTTTAAAAAGCAAAACCAATATGCAGTAGCCTTTTGGATCAACATAAAGTTGCTCTTCCCATAAAAAAAAAACTAACACCTTGAAGGGCTGATGCTGTTTGGACACTTCCCAGGCTACTCCTTGGCAGGCCCTAAGAGCTGGAATAAGCAAGCAATTTTCATCTCTCAAAGGTGCAGATTGTTTGGATTCTTGTTCATACCCAACTACACACCAAGATTACAGCAGTACTCAGTGTAATCACTAAATATAGTATTAGAAATCCATGCTGTCTTAATAAAACAGAAAGATTTCCTTCCATGTAGATGGCATTTGATATTCTAAATTGATACTGATGTTCGTGAGTGATAAACCCCTCAAAGTCCTGCATTCACAGGGCAGATATAGCTTAGCCGAGAGTAAGACAAATTCTGCCTTTCGTCTGACCGGTCTACAGGCAGTGTGCAGTTAGCTACCCTTAAATTTCTCCTCCAGGGCTACTCTCCCATTTCCCTCAGACCCACAGAACTTTTCCCTCACCGTTTCAGTCGCAAGTCATGAGTTGTTGGCAAATGACTCAACTGAAAAACACACAAACTCAGCAGCCCCCCGACCAGGCAGCCCCTGCTGCGCGGGTGCTGCTCCCACCCTGCCTGCTCCGCTTCTCCCCGCCGCGTGCCTGGGCACCACTTCCCTTGTTACGTCACCCGGAATTTGGATCGCTCTGCTCAGCATGGCCCGCGTCCAAACGTTGTTCATATCTGAGTAGTTTTTAATCCATATTTAGACAAATTAACTTTGGCCTGTTTCTCGTGGCACCACACCGACTAGAACAGATTTCAAGATAAACTCTGTACAGTTCAGAGGTGTTTAGACTTCTAAACCTCAGTGCAGCTAATGGCAGAGCTATAGCAGTCCAGAGAAAGCACTGAGCTCCTGAGAAGCTGCTACCTTGTTCCTAGCTGCGTATGGGACTGAAGAGAGCCCGCGGCCCCACACACCCCGGTCCACAGAGCAGCTGGTGCAGCCTCCGTCCTGCAGCAGCACCGGCCCCGCTTCCCCAGGACCCAGGGGAGCCTGGGGCTGTGTGCTGGGCACACTAGCAAGGGCACTCTTCCAGAGCATGGTAATTGCACCAGCAATCTAGCGAAGCTGGAGGTGAGGAAAGGGAAACTCCACATTGGTGGAACTGGCAGATGAGTTCTGCCACGAGGCAGCTGCGCACTGCCCAGGCCAAGCCCTTGCCCTCTGCCCCGGCCCAGCACTGGGCACACAGGGCGCAGGCAGGGCACCGTGGATGGGGAGCCTGCTGCGCGCACCCGGCTGGGAGCAGCACTGCTCCGTGCGGGCACCTGGCCCGGGATCCGGCACCCAGCCGGGATCAGCACTGCTCCGTGCGGGCACCCGCCCCAGGATCCGGCACCCGGCCGGGATCAGCACTGCTCCGTGCAGGCACCCGCCCCAGGATCCGGCACCCAGCTGGGATCAGCACTGCTCCGTGCGGGCACCTGGCCCGGGATCTGGCACCCAGCTGGGATCAGCACTGCTCCGTGCAGGCACCCGCCCCGGGATCCGGCACCCAGCTGGGATCAGCACTGCTCCGTGCGGGCACCTGGCCTGGGATCCGGCACCCAGCCGGGATCAGCACTGCTCCGTGCGGGCGCCCGCCCCGGGATCCGGCACCCGGCCGGGATCAGCACTG
>VZSV01000036.1:1747307-1855486 GCA_013398735.1 Nothocercus julius
ACTGCTCTGTGCAGGCACCCGGCCCGGGATCCAGCACCCGGCCGGGATCAGCACTGCTCCGTGCGGGCACCCGCCCCGGGATCCAGCACCCGGCCGGGATCAGCACTGCTCCGTGCAGGCATCCGGCCCGGGATCTGGCACCCAGCCAGGATCAGCACCACTCTGTGTGGGGCCAGGACCATGAGTTAGTGGGTGTTTACTCCCTGCTTGAGGTTTTTCCATTGGGGAGTAAATTGGGCTCCATTTTGTTGTAATATAATCAAACTAAGACATGGAAAGAGCTGGGAGATTATCGCGGTGCTTTTGCAGCTATTAGCACGATAAATCGAGGTGCCAGTATTTAAGAGCTTTAACACCTGCAGAAAACAGACCTCCTAAGGAGCTACCCTGGTGTCAAACAGGAATAAATAGCATAGTGAACCCTGTTTTAGGGCCTGCTGAACTCAAAATGCTAAGCGTTGAAGTGGACAGAGGGAGCTCATTGTGGTTGCTGTTTTATTCATGCACACTCTACCCTGGTTCTTATCTTCAAAGTTCATGTTTCTTTCATTATGCTTCCTTCAGAAATCAAAGGGAACCAATGATATTTCATTATCTGTCCAGAGACAGCTGTGTCTAAGGCTCTGAGACCAAACTCTCTACTTCCTTCCTAAAAGAAATCTGCATCATTTTTCCTTGAGGTAGATTTCCTGGGATGCAGCTAATTAGACTTTTCTGCAGCACAGGACTTTGCAATGTTTCAAGAGCAGATACAAGCATTGGAGGGTAAAACTAGTTCTTTTTGCAAGCTAATTAAATGCTTGGCCATTCTGCTAAATCTGCCTTTGAGAGCACAGATTAATATTGTTTACAATGTTGCCTACTAAAACCTGTGGCTCTGCAAGTGGTTCAGCTCTCACACTGCTAACCTAGTCCTGACTGGAAACAGGCTTTGGAGGCAAAGAGCTCCACATTCCCCCTAGCTGTGCCCTGACCACTGATCATGCCCAGGATGTCCAGGCAATCCAAGCAGAGCCATCACCTTTTGCTGCCTGCCTTGCCAGTGTGTGTCATGCAGCACAAGGACTGCTCTTTGATGAGGCTTTGTTGCAGACAGGTGCAGAGGGAAGGCTGGGCGCTTGCCTGTATTCGTGAAGGACATCAGCTGTCTTCAGGGTGCCCACAGCCTCTACCCCATTGCCGTGGAGACATTGTTAGCACCAAAGCTGTTGTGCACCTTCCGACAGAGAATAAAGACATCTGAGCCCTGGGCTCACCTGCCTGAAACATTCTTCACACCGCAAAGCAGAGCTGAACTGTTACCTAAGCATGGGAAACGCATACAGCAATGTCCCCACAAGAGGTGACTGCAAAGATAACAGCACTTACGCAGTCCAGTCCTGTCTGTAAGAGCAAAATCTTAGCCTTAGGCCAGGCCCTTGCAAGCAGGTTGGCAGGGGAGCCTGTTGCACAGCCAGGAAAGATCGTGAGGAAAACCATGACTGCCATACCTATCAGAGGTGAGTTACTTCATGGCCTGCTGAGTTACCTGCAGTCAAAACTTGGCTCACACCTGACCTGAGCTTCCTGCATCCTCTACAGTGCTGGAAAGAACCCAGTTTCACCGTGTACAGGAACTAATAGAGAAGAACATGCAGATGCTACAATCAGGTGTGCAGCGTGCCATCCCCGTTCCTCAGTGGGAGTATACTCTGAGAAAGAATGAAGCAAGCCAGCACTGAAGGAAGACGAAAAAAAGTGACAGGATATTTTTGAAACTTGGCACAGCAGTGAAATTTCTAAACAGAGGATGTTCCTCCTGCTTGAAATGTAAGGAGGCTAAAGAAGGATGAAACTTGCCTTCTTATTGCCATCCTTTTTGTTTTCTCCAAGCAGTCCTAGATCTATAATTAACAAATATAGCTGCCGCTGAGAGCCAAGAGTCTGAATATTTCATACAAAAGGCAGCAAATGAATTACTTCCCTGCAGCTAATGAGAAGTGAAATGCACTGTCATGCCCCATGGCTTACCTTGGCGGAAACGTCCCGACGGCTTCCCGACATGTGGAAGGCGCCTTCTGGGCACGGGCACCAGCAGCGGCTCCCGCCGCTCCCTGCCAGGCAGGCAGGCCAGGCAACACGCGCTGCAGCTCCTGCTGAAAGGAGGAAACGCTGAGTGCCCGTCGGTCACCATCAGCCTGAGCTAAACACGTCAAGGAAACCACAGCTCTGGGAAACCAAAGGCTGAGTGAGGGGTTCCCAAATGCTCTGCGTCTGTTTTTTTGGTAATGATCTGGGAATGGTCGGGAAGCACTAACTCAGAAAGGTTGTAAACGAAGTGGCATCTACCTTGTAAAACACTTTCTGAAACCAAAGCAGACAAAGAGCCCCTGTAACCTGTTTACTATTATTAGTTACATAACACCCTGAGTGTGCAGGGGGGTTGGACTAGATCATCTCCAGAGGTCCCTTCCAACCTTAAGCATTCTATGATTCTATGATTCTAACACAAGTCAGCAGCTGAGCTAAGAAGTGCTACACACAGTTCAATATTTTTGCTTATCTACACAATCACGTTTCACACAAGTTTGTTTATTCTTATGTCAGTGAGATTTTATAATTTTTTAAGTGGAACATTATAATAAAAAATTAGCTGACAAAAGCTAATTGAGTTCACTTAAATAAGGTCAGTAAGCTTCATCCAGTTTGCTTTTGCCCTTCGCTTTTTCCCTTCCCTCTCTTATGAAAAGCTCTTTGAACAGAGTATTGCTGTGAGAGGAGTCAAGATCAGCAAGAAAAAAAAGTTATATCAGCCACCTCGCCACACTGAAAATAAAAAAGCCAGTTTAGTCCAACAAATCGAGGTCAGAAGTAGGAATTAGGCATGCATTTTACTCTAAGCTTTCAAAAGAAAAGCCGTATGGCTTTCAAAAGAGTAGATCTTGTAGAAAAGCCTGGTAAAATAAACTAAAAGTCTGAACATCCACATTTTAGTTCTTCACAGTTTAATGATACTCTTACTATCTTATTTTAATCTCAGTCCTTTTTTAAACTGCCAGGATATTCTTTGTATAGGGGAATTTAATTCCTCCCACTTAGTCTACAAGATGAACATACTAAAAGGGTTTAAACCTCTCTGCTGCAGGAAGCGGCCGGGCCCACCACATTGTCCCTGCCTGCGACAAGCGTGTCCCGCCACGCGCGTGGACACTCTGCACGGATGCGCACGGACACCACAGCCTACCTGAGCTTTCCAATCACACGTGCTTCTCAGGAGGGCAAATTTCCAAAGCAGAGACTGTCTTCTGTTCAGACAAAACGTAACGCGGCCCTGGTGATGTTCCCTGACTGGAGCTACTCTTGCTTCTCTTGCCTCCTCCCCAGCTTTATAGGATAGAAGTCTTCCCCTCTCTCCATGTCTGAAGTTTAGCATCAACTGAATGGCAGAAGCCTCTTTGTCCCTTTTTTTTTAATACCCTCTCCAATGTCAGCAGAGAGAAGGCAGCAATGCAAGATGCTCTATTTTTGATGAAAGGTAAAGTTGAGGACCCACATGCCTGCAGGTAATAAATGTTCACTTGCAGGCTTGACATTTGAAGACTCTTAGAGTTTTTGGTTGCGGTGTGTGCGTGTGTGTTAATAACTTACGTCAGGATGATGCCACTGAGAAAACACCCTTGATGGGACCTGTGTTCCTTAATGAAATCCATTCCTCATGTGTCAAGGGCAGCCAACAATGCACTGCCACCCGCTGCCAAATTTGTGTTCTCCTTCAGTGCGGGCTAAGGTGTCTGTGGCCGGGCTGTGGAGAGGGAAAGCTCCGGGCTTTGCTGAGATGAGCGTAATCACCACCATGCTATTTGCTTTGTACGGAAACAACGTGCAGGTTTGGAAGCAGCTATAAAACACTACCCTGCATACATATGCTAGCATAAATTAGCTTTTCTTTTACAAGCTATTTTCTTATACCTCTTTTTCGCCAGAAAATCACAGCATGGTATAGCCCATCTCTGCCAGAACGTTTGAACTAGAATACAGAGGTACTCATGTTTGCTGTGTTCACGTAGCAGCTTAATCTACTGCCGAACTTCAGGAAGTGCCTTGCACCCTTAATGTGCCTTATGCAGCACCCGCTGCTTCCAGCTCTCCTCACACAGGAGTTCCTGGGCTTGATCTCCTGCTCTCTGGGAATACTGCACCAGGGCTCAGGCCCAGACTCCTGGCACCCCTCACTTTGCTACCCCGATGCAGAAAATAGCTGGGATTGAAGTCCTGGGCAGAAGTGTCTCCTGCCTCTTCTGAAAATGTCAGTTCACACAAGAAAATAAACTAGTACATTGAATTGGAGTGAATGTGCAGACTTAACCTCCAGCTAGGGGCATGGTTTACTCACAAATGGAGCACACTTTAAAACTGAAGTGGAACTTGCAGGCTACCTGACACGTTTGTGTGTCCATGTAGCTAATGCCTTAACATTCACTTAATTTTTTGATTCCTGTGTATTTATAATTGTAATTTTAACATCAAATTACCGGAAATTCTTCTGAATTAATGCAATTTTCCTACTTAGATTACACTTAAAATAACAAATCTAATACAGTAGCTTTCAGCATTCCTTTCTCTAGATACCTGTCAAGCCACCATTCAGTTTTCAGCCATTCACCTTGGTAATTAGGCTTTAAAACTGAACTTTTACTCACTAGCATGTTTAGTCTCATTTTAGAAATACATCTCAGTACCGATAGAGAATTTGAGGATGAATAATGTAAAATCATGCCTATGCGACCACGGTGAGCACCAGGAGGGATCAGGCAGGGGAAGAAGTCTTCCCACTCCATCTGTTCGCACGCTGGCTCCCTGGAGTACCTTCTGAGCATATGCTTCCTCACCTCTTGGAGGCCAATAAATCCTAGCTAATTTGATTTTCAATAGATTTCCATTGCAGAATTTCTAAAGCAGCTCATGAAACCATGGGAAAGATGAGCCCGAAGAGCAGGAGTACAGAGGTACAACTACATGCCAGCAGCCTGCCTCTGCCCCCGCTCTTCAAAGGGACACGGCTGCCGCGAGCTGAGCGCCTGCCCTGCAAGAAATAACTGCGTGCAATACCCAAGGAATAGCTTTACTCTAGCAACATTTTATCAGCTGATACGTGGCCAAGCAGACTAAGTTCTATTAGACTTGGTCCTGTTAATCATCATGTAACCTCCAAAGGAGTCACACATTGCAGGGGCAAGGTCAGGATCCCCAGGGTCACTGCCTCTCTCCTGTTTGAGCACTGAGATTCGTTCCCTCTCAGTGACCTCTCTGCTAAGAAGCTCCTGGATATTCACTGGTAGAAAGGCACATAAAATTGGTTTCCATCCAGATAGACTTTGATCCTTCCAACAAATGCAACAAAGTAATTCATCTCCCAGTACCCTGTTCTTATTTTACAGGGACAGTTTTCTGAAAGAGCAGTCCGTGGTCTCCTAGCACACAGGAGGGAGCAGTGAGCATTTCCTTTGCATTCACAACACATCATACTTTTCTTTCACTCAGGCCTACTGTTTGTCAGCTCCTCATTAACTGCTTTTAAGCATACCATTTATCCCACTGGGTGGCTTGGTGGCAACAGGCTTCATGAAAAGCAAGGCAGAGGTCCCTGTGTGCAGTCTCAGAGCATTAGCCTGGCTACTCCAGATAGCAGCAACCTGCCACATGTACACTCACAGCTCCTGGAAATGCAGCAGCACTTTGCTTTCAGCTTCCAAATGGAGAGAAGCAGGAGCTAGCAGCTCTCCCCCAGCTCCAACGCAGACAGCTGCCCAGGATCTGAAGGCCACAGGAGGCCCAAGATCTCGCCAAGAGCCTCCTGAAGAAGCAAACCATTTGCAGAGCACTTCTGGAAGCAGAGCCTTGCTTGTTATCAGTGCATTAAACCAAGCCTCTGAGACAGATAGATGCCACTTCTCAAACCCCTCGAGGGTCCTGAAGATGCAGCAAGCAAGGAGTGTGCACCTCCCTGCTCGTGGGAATGTAGGGTAGGCAAAATGAAGGGCTAGGCATACGTTTTCTTTACAGTGTCTTCCTTCTGCAGACTTCCAAGAGACAAATTCCATCCCCTGCAGCAGGCACCGCTGAGCTCTGCATAGATAACGGATACCCTTTGAAAAGTGTGTCACAGTACCAGGTTACCATTCCCTGTATGAGTAAGTGGAGTTCCTGTTATGAAGTGTTTTGCTTTGTGTTCGTCTTTTATAGAACTTTCAAAGCTCTTTCGAGTACTCGTATCAAATCAAAGGTAGGATAAAACAGTGCCTACACATCTTATCTCTTCCAGTAAACCAGAGGCGGGAGCAACGGCTAGTGCGGGAGCCCAGGACCACTTTTATCCTTCCTAATTCAAGCCCTGGAGTCATATGAAAGTCATCTGCCTGACCCTGTTTTTCTTTTTGCTTCCACAGAGTGCATGTTTGAACTGAACTGGTATTTTGTGGCAGTCTAATTATATGCTTTGAGAGTTTCCCATGAAAGAAAATCAACAATTTCAGTTAACCTATTCAGGTCAATAAAATACAGAACAGAGCAAGTCTGTGTGTGTTAGCATCTGTTGAGAAGAGCCACCTGCGTTACACACCAAGGCAGGAGGCAGACAGGTGACATGGAAGACAGCTGAAGAAGCAGCAGATAATCGCTGAGATGGATCTCTTCCTCTTTATGACTTGCGGATGACTCCCCCTGATGTGCTTCCACTTGCTCTTCATAGTGCACGATTCCCTTTCATCTTTCCTATCAGCTGATAAACATGCACACCTCACCTCCACATAATCTACAGAGTATTTCCTACTAATGCAATATAATTAGCAAAAAATCATCATCTATTGCATCATCTCAAGGATGAAATCCTGCAAAAACATGCAAGAAGATTAGCTGATGATTAGCAAGAAGATTACGAGCTGATGTTGATATTCCGAAAGAGACCACGACTCTTAGATGAGGTCGGTTCCACTGCCATCCAGCAGTTCCAGAATGAAAACACATGCGAAGATTGTCTGCAAAAGTCACCTTATTTTCTGAAACCCTAGTGTCATAAATAAACCAAGTAAAAGGCTAAACAGCTTTCACAAGCAGGTCAGGAAATAGTGATTTTTATAAACCATATGAAAGGACCAGTTTCATGGCAATCTTCATACAGAAAAGGAATATTCAAGTTCCTGTCCCTTAAGAGGCCATTCCCGCACACCAGAAAGGTGCAGAAATCATCTTTCCATGAAAATGGCTGAAAGAGCACTCTCAATGCTAAAAATATGGCTTATAGCAATGCTTAATTTGTTACGAAACATTGGTAAAAGAAATTCTTTTGAAGTGTGTTTATCATTTAAAGATGAGAAGAACAGAAAGAAACATGTCCATAGGCAGCCAAAATAGCAGCACAATAGATTCTTGGTTGGGCAAATTTAAACAAAAAAAGCAGAAAAAAAAATCTGATCAAGTTCTGCAGTAACCAAGATTTTATGTTTGGGGCAACCAGTCACAAGAAATCTAAAGAGAGAAATCTGCACAGCTGCTCTCACATTTGCACTTGTCCTTGACAGCCGCCCAACCACCCCTCCACGTAACTCCCTGAGCAAAAGGCAACATCCATCACTACAGACAGTGCCAGGGCTGCAGGTCCCTGGAAATGAGGAGGGATCATCATGGGCTCACAGTCAGATCAGGGACTGCTGGTGAGCCCCGCTCTGCATTTCAAAAAAGTATCTTTGCCTCAGACTCTGCCATATACGTCCCATTGGTAAGTTTTTTGTTTTTTGTTTTTTTTTTTTTTACCTGACTTTCCTCATGGCTTTTTCCATTTTCTAGCTTTGTAATGGGCTTAGGCTTTCTCAGCTTTAAGTTGCCCATTGCAGGCTTTAGTGTGCAGCCAACAGCTGCCTGCTCCTTGTGCTGCTGGAGGTCTTGCAAAGGCAGCTGTCTTTCTTCTAAAACTGCAGCATTGTCTGGATAATTTTCTTTGTTATCATCATCTCTGTCAGAAAATAAAAATGAAATGCATCAGGCAGGTCTCCACACAGGTGTCAAACCATTACAAAGGAAGAACAGCAACAAGTTCTTAGCTATTCATGGAATTTTAATTTTACCAGGTTAAGTCATCTACATCCCAAACAAAAACTGCCTAAATTAATAAAAAGGTTCTCTAGCAGAGATTCTCTAGATTCTCTAGCACTGATGATCAAATCACAGTAGCTAAACTACTGTTGCTATTATTACATATTCATCCGTGAAGCCATTAAAATAAGTTATGAGAACAGAAATGTTCTCACATACAATAATTCTTCCTTTTGGCCACATAAACACATAAATAAACACATAATAAATATGCATATACCTCTGACAAATATGCATATGCCCTTGAAGGGTGCTAGCTCTTGGCGCAGGCCGGGCTCTGCTTGCGCGCACTACGCAGCCCTGCCTCATTTGAAGTTTGCTGGCAGAGCTGTCTGCTCATTACGTGCAAAGCAGCCTGTACTTTTGCTGATTCCTTACATTTTCAGAGGAGCTACACAGCTCAGGACAGAGCACATTAAGTGATAACGTTCATAGCTCTGCATATTCCTCTTTCCCTCTGTTCTTCTGCTAGTACCTTTGGCAAAAATCATACTGCAGCAGAAATAATTTAAAGGGACACAAGTCCTTACACTTGTAGTGTGTATCAGTGTTGGAGTGAAAGCATTTGCTGAGCGTGACCTGCATGTAGAGCCACAGTGGCAGATCCCATGATTTTCCTGCAATGGGCTCAGTTCTTCCCACAAGATGAACAGGGATGACAGATGTAAGAGAAGGGTTCATTTAAACACAAAATGGATAAGCTCACTAGCTCTAAGCTGGGATTCTGGATAGAGAACTTGATGGAAAATTGCAGAGGAAGGAAGACATGGAACAGCCTATAAACAACATCAGCAAGTATGATTCAATGTACTTTAACAGGAAAGCAATAGAAAGGAAGGACAAGAAATAATGAATCAGAGAAGACAGAGTGTCCATCATATAATAAAAAAAAAAAAAAAAAAGTGAGGGAATTCAGATGCACCAAATCTTAATAATAGAAATTTTTCTTTCTGTAAGAAAAATATTAGCCATGGCAACTCAGCATGACACAAGACAGTGCTTGAGGCTAAGACTCTAGCAGGACCTTTAAAAAGATTAATTCATGACATAAAGAAAGTATCCATCATTAAAGCGCAGAGTATTTTAAATGGTTTCTTTAAGAAATGCGGCTTATGTGACCAAGCCACTTGCTTGCACATATGAACACATGCATGCACACACTCCTCCCAGCAGTCACTTGCAAATCTCATTATCCAATTTCAGCTATATTTAACAGATAGAGGGATATTCAAGAACTCGATAAATACTGTGAAAGTATGTGGTCAGGTAGTGAAGACAGATTCCACTAATCCCCAAACTGTAGTATTATCAAAATAGTGCACATGCCAGAACAACTTCAAGTCATCAACCCATACGGGCTGAAGCTTACACTGGGCAGGAAATGCTTTTCACAAAGCCACTGCTGTGTGTCCTCTGCCTTGAGTGCCCAATCTCATCACAAATAGACTGGGATGACTCTTAAAAATAAACAAATCCACTACCAATCTTAGGGCAATGGCCAGAGTCAGGCATGGGATCCCAGGCCAGACGGACTGCTGCTCTGTAGGGCAACACCTGTACAAGTTTCCTCCAGAGACTTGTTTTTTAATTTTTTTTACTCTTCTCATCCTTTCATAGGAACCATTTCAGTACAACTAAAATCTGCCTCCTTTGCAGACTTGACCTTTAAGATGCTCACATGGACAGCTCCTCCAAGCTGCACGCGTGGCTTGCTGGGAGCGCAGCAGCCCTGGGCATTTGCCTTGTCTGGAGAAATGTTCCTGGACATATTGTATTACTGATTTCATATCATTTATGAAGTCCTGATTTTGCCTTTGCCAGAATTTAAGACAGAAACTGTCGAACAGGGTTGTCTATGGTTGAATAGCAAGCTCTCTTTTTATACAGCTAAATAAAAGGGACTTCTTTTCAGATATGCCCAGCACAAACAACTGATGCTGAACTCAGGAAGAGCTGCATACTCCCAGCACTCCTCAAAAACAGGCTTTGGTGAAAAGGCTCTAAACAGGATTTGGGAAACTCAGCTCTGGAAACGAGGTTTGACAACTTGGACAATCCTTTGGATACAATGCTTTGTTTTCTAAAAGCATTTTTCTACTGTTGTGCTTGTGAAAATAAAATTAAAAATTAAAACCACTAAAACACACGAGGGAGATTCAACTTCAGGCAGTCCCTGGCCAGGCCCCAGCTCCATGGGGCTGCTGTCGCCGAATCTGGCTCTGCGCTGAGCGGGTCCTGCTCCCGCTGCCCTTGCTTGGGAGCAGAGCAGGCACCGCAGGAAAATTTTCTGCCCTCGTGGCCCTTGTCCTAATGGTTACGTGAAGCAGCCCAGAGCAGAGCCAGCACCCATGTAAGGCAGCCATAGGCGCTTCTGCAGGGACATCCCTACAGGAAACAAGGAAAGCACTTAAGGAACAGGGAAAATGAAAGATAAAAATATGAAAAATGTGATCTGGCTAGTCTTCTATGAAGGAGGATCATACCAAAATTTTATATATCACAATTCATCACTTAACTAATGGGAACAAGGGAAAACAATTAAAAAGACATTAATGATTTATTATCTTCTGTTAAATCTTCTGGTGTTTACCACAACCACACAAAAACAGTGACTAAATTAAAATACCAAATAGAGCAAAATAGGAATGTAAGAGGTTGAAAGTCATTTGGATCTCTGTAAATTGTTATATCTCTTTTGCTTTAGTGATTTTGACAAAATTTAGGAACAGTTCAGACTGAATTACAAGTTGGCCCTGCTTTCAAAATAGATGTTCTTCCCCAACACTTAAGCAAACAGTATTTTAGCGATGTAAACTCACCTAATACACAAACAAATCCATAAATCATTTCCTTCTTGAGAAACTGTTTGGCACATTAGTGCTGAACAGTCTTCACTAAAAGATTTAGCAACAATCAAAAGCATACAAGATAATAGTGTAGCCAACACCAAAACCAAAGTGGTTCAGACTGTAATAAAATAAAGAATATTTTATTCGTAATAGATACTAAAGCCTTTGCTGTTCTAACTTTCTAATGTTCTCCCTTGCCTTTCTCTGCTGTCTCTTTGTAAGACATACACACAAAAAAGATCAGCATATATATCCTTACTGTCAGGATACATAAGCAAATCTTCCTAATGGGTTTACTGAATTGATTGCAAAGAGACAATGGATTTGGTCCTTGACCTATCTAAATATAATTATTTTGTCCAAAATATTTGTGAAGAATTTTTCTGCTAATGCTTGCAGGAAGTACAGACCATGTGTTCTTAGAAAACTGACACTCCCGTGTTCATCAGATCATCAGGATCAGAAGTGAACAGTATTTTCATGCAACATTTACACTACACCAAAACTTATGCATTTAAATGTGTGATGTGCAGCAAAAACATATTCCACCACAAAGTATTTCATTGCTAAATGGTTACACAGCATGTAAAGGTAGCTGTTTTACGCAACCTTTCCCATACTCTCAACAATATACTTAGATTACAGAAAACCAAGCCCAAAACATGACAGAAGGCTTGGGATTTCTCACATCATAGTACTTAAAATTATTCTCAACGGTAGCTACACTCATCATTCGCATTTAAGAATAAGGCACATCTTTAAAGAGTTCACTTACTCTGCCAAGGCTGTGGTGCTGAAGGAATTATCCTGAATGCTGAAACAGAAGCAAGACAACATGAGCGAGGCGGGCCGGGCGGGCAGGCTCCCTGCCCGGCTCGGCTGCTGGGGCGCGCACGAACATGGCATCGCCCGCACGGCGCCGGCGGCTCCGCGCGAGCCACCGCTCTGCACATGCTCGCAGGCAGGAACCGGCGCGATCAGACCCAGCGTGCTCACACCCGGCAGCGCTCGGCACTAATACCAGGATGCAGGGAGGCTGCAAGGCTCACAAACGGGTCATATTCTTTCATTACTGTAATAGTGCTGTTAAAAAAGGCTTGGGTCTATAAACAGGTATGTGACATTGTGTTCTTCAAATGCTCTGTGCAATTGGCCCATAAATCCCCTCTCCCCCCCCCCTTTTTGTTTTTTTTAACTTAAAATAGAGTTGCTCATTTACGATCTCTGCAGGCTTTTTCCCTTCTCTTTAGTGGTCTCGTAAACACTCAGCTCCTGAGCAAACCCCAGGGGAAGCCGTGAAAAAATAATCTGGCAGGAAGGACAGCTCAAGTAGCGAGAGGTTATTCAGCGAACAGCAGGGGAGAGACGAAACCATTCCTACGAAAGGAAGAGGCTGCTGCTCTCCTGCAGCAAAATGCCTCAAACCTGAGGTAGGACAGCCAGCCAGGGTCAGCTCGGGAGAGAGCAACCAGCTCTGGCAGCCGCGCTGGAATTCCCCTTCCAGTACCACCCCTCCGTCCCGTAAATATGCTGATGGATCATCCCAAACTCTGACAGCAGCAGGGAAAAGAATCCGGCCGCTCTGCGCGCAGGGCCCGGAGGGCGGCGCAGGCGGCAGCGCTGCGGGGTCCAAGCGGCAGCCACACTGGCCCATCTGCTGCTCTCCTGCTGCCGGGCAGGAGTGTCCCTTGGTGCACGGCACAAAGCACCCGGGCCTGGCTGCCACAGCCCGGCCGTGCTCACTCTGCCCTGCTGAGAAAAAGCTTTTGGGAGGGCAGCGTGTACAGAAAAGCTGCATGTGATGGCGAGCATCTGAGTCCTGCCTTAGGCAACCTACAAATGTTTGTATTTCTTTTCCATCCTCTGTTTCCAGTCACTAGGGCCTGTCTGTACAAACGAACACATCTTTATGATTTCTTTCAGCTGCAGGACCTGAAGAAAATCAGGTGGCATGTGCAGGTGTAGCTTTGGATTTTACCACTGAACAGCATGAGAAACAGGTATACTTTTAATGCCCTTGTATTGGAAAACTACTAAAATACAGCTTTCTATTCAGAAAGCAAAAGACTTTTATCAATTCTTTTCATTGGTTATGCAGAAGAGTTTTGGTGATTCGTATTTTTGCAAAATTTTGCTTATGGAAGACACTTTCTCAAAAAGCTTCCCATTTTGCATCCCGTTTTGTCTTTGTCATCTTTTGCCAAAAGTTGGCCAAACCAACATAAATACCACACGCCAAGTCTCAGCTGACAATAAAAACACTGGAGAATTCCAACGCAAATACCTACACGTCCCCTGGAGATATCAGAATTCAGAAATATGTCACTTGCGACTTCTGAAAATTTGGCTAATATATACATTGCCTTTTTATGGATCTAAAATAGACTGACATAGAAATTCTGGTCTTTATTTAGTCTGTAGCACCAAGAGAATTACTGCTAGATTAGAAAGAAGGCAGAGGCGGCAATCACTCTGCCTCCAGCTCAGTTCTGCACACACCAGACACACACACGCAGTACAAACAACCCACTCCTGAGCTCAGCGCAGCGTCAGCGAGCACGTCTCCATCAGGGAATGCTTCACCCAGGACAAGGTGCAGTTGCAGAGATGGCAGAGAGAGGCCGTGTGGCAAAAGCAGGCGGAAGGAGCCGCAGCTTCAGGAGACCAGGAGAGAGAGCAGCCATCACGATAAAAAAGGTCAGAACAACGGGAGCCAGGCAAGCTCTGGAGGTCTAAATGGCCGCCCATCTGCAAGCTTTGTACCAGCCTGGTCTCATCTGCAAAGCAGGACCCCAAGCTTCGATTTCCAGACTTTGCCCATCTGGTCTGAGCAAATTAATATGTTCTCTTAAGGGGATTTCTGGCTGAAGCAAATGATAAGGCCTTTCGACCTTAACTACAGAATAATGAAGAATTTCCACCCGGGAATACACTGCTCGCTCAGAGGGAGAATTTCATTTCTTGCAAAGAAGTCTAAATTCTCTAAGGCATTGGGAAAGCTAGTATTTCTGCATTTAGTGTTTACTGTCTGCTAATGCCAATGCAGTGCAGTCCTGCAGGCTGCAGTTAGAGTCCCTAGTGCTGCTGGGGGCTCCACAGGCCGCCGGGCTTGCGCGGCAGCTGCCGCGGAGGAGGTCACTGCATCCTGCGCGCGGCCTGGTCGTGTGAGGGCACTGGGTGGGCGGCCGCGCAGCGGCGCCCCGGGCGCCTCCCTCCAGCTGCGGGGAGGACGTTCCTCATGTGCCGCTACCAAACGCAGGCAAAGTTGGAAGGAGATACCCCGCCACCTCTCTGCATTAAGTCAAAGCTTTCCTGCCAGAACTCTCTGAGCTCGGAGACTCATAAACTATTAAGCAAATTTGTTTGCCTTGGAGGCCGAGTGCTCCTGCCAAAGAGCAACACCCGGAGCTCCCAGTGCTCCCGCTGCATCCGTTATCTCCCTCTCCGACGGTACGGACAGGGAGAGGCACCTTCACCTGCCTGCAGGTACCCACAGCATGTGCCCTCGTGGACAAAACACGGCCAACGCCAGCACAGCGCACATGAAAGTGCCAGGTCACGCTGCCACTTCTAAGGTCTCCATCACGACAGAGTTATTTTTATCTAGGCAGAGTACAAAGCAACGCTCTCGGCAGCCACCCTGCTCTGCCTTTAGCAAGCGCCTTCTCGCACTGCACACGGGGGTTGCTAAGGGGATGAGAGCTGGGCTCCTTCTGCAGCAAAACGCTCACCCCGCAGATGGTCTCTCACGGCAGCATCTCGCCCTTTTTTCCAGAGGGATCCTGCAGTGTGTTTTAGGCTGTTTTCCAGTCAGGAAGGCATAAAGCAAGGAAGTGCCACGTGAGAGGGAAGCCACGTGCCTGTTCCTGCAGTGATAACTACCAAACGCTATGCTCAGCAGCGCAAAATATTCATGTGCTCCCTGACTTGCTTTCTTGACAGTCTTTGCGTGGATCACATTCTCAGAGAAATCAAGACACATCTTAAGACAATTTAAACTAAAATACAGCAATTACATGCAGGAGCCAGTTTGCAAGCACTCACTCCAGTTTCTCTTTCTTCAATTTTCTCAGTGACCTAATTAGCACATCATCTGAATGAACGGACCTGGGGGGAAAAAGTGCTCAGCTGATCCTGCTTTATGTCTTAAAATGCATGAGACACAGCAAGAGATGCCAGCTGAAGGCAGGTGCAGACACATTTGTCATCACCCAACCCAGGACAATTCTGTAAGGCATACATATGTTGGCCTGGATAAAGTGCTGTGCAACTGCACAGAGCTTCAGGGTTGTTTTTTTCTGAAGATATTTGGGAAAGCACTCAAACTGTGCATATGCACTGCCTTACAGCGACGCCTCCCATCAGCAGGCCCACAAAGCCCACACACGCTCCCTTGGCACACCCAGGCTTGCGCTGGGCCAGATGAACCTACCCTGTAGCCACCACACACAGCTACACACTCCTCTGATCCCTGCTCTTTCAAAGGGAGAAATATCATGGAAATGCACAGCTCTGTAGAGACTGGAAATTCTGACCCGAGCACGACTGCAGCCCAGTCCCTTGGCTTCCGCTGGAGGAGCTCCCATGCACACCGTGGAGCTGCTGCTGACCTGCCAGGCAAAGATCCCCCTGACAACCTGCTCAAGAGAGGGGTCAGGGAGCCCAAGCGTCCTGGCCCGCCAGCCTGCTCAGGGTGATGTGTGAAAGTGTGCTGCAGCACCGCGTGCCAGAAACACCGCGCGGTGCTCCTCTCTTGTTATCAAAAGACAAGCTGCTTTATCGCCTCTGCTGAAGATCTATGTAAAGATGCCCAAGAATGACGATCCTGCGTGCACTGGGCTTCCCGCTAAGCAAAGTTGTGCCAGCCAAACCGTGCTAGCGACCGAGCCTGGCAGACGTCGTATCTGCCACTGCAGCCATCCACAGCAGAGCATTCAGCACTGCCAGACACAACTACTTCCAGTCAGGTTACACCACAGATAGGCTAGATTCAATATAGCGCTAATTCAAGATTTTTTTCTTTGACTATTGCAAGGCTGGGAGAAAAAAACATACATATGCACCTGCACATAAACATACATATATATATACACACACACACACACACACACACACTCCTACTTCTGCTGAGGTTCCAATTGCTTGAACAGAATGTGCTGGACAATCTAGTTTTTTTTCAGAAAGCAATAAATAAATAAAAATCGGTCATGAAACCAAATGCTTTTCCCTTTGCAGAGCTCTAACTTGTCGTCTGGGACGCTCAATGAATGCATAAGCTATGTCTATATATACACAGGCACGTATGCATGGGAGTACAATCATGTTTCACTTATGCTTCCAAGCAGCTATTCACAGAAACAGAAACCTGAAAGACTTCATTATTTGTCTTTTTCCATACCTGTCTGTAGAAATCTACCTACACATGAGGTAACATGGCAAACCTTGCTCGCTGTCCCACATTTGATTAGCACTGCAACCTGCATCACCTTGTTTCACCTGCAGCTTTATCTGTGCCAACAGCATACAAGACAGAATAGACAGAATGATACAAAATGAAATCTGGGGAAAGGAATTTGATAAAACTTGTCAAAAGCCACAGCAGCACAAACCCAACTTGCAGCAAGTGCTGCTCAACGACTGAACACATTCTCATGGACACATAGGCAAAACCTCTGTGACGTGCCAAAGCTCCTTTACCATGTGCCAAAGCTCCTTCATCAGCAATTATGTCTTTTTAAAGGACAGGTCCTCTCCTCCAGCACCACAGGATGTCCCTTGGTTAGTCCTAGCAATGTCCGTGCGAGAGTTCAGGTAAGATTAAAAACAGACTCCCACCAATTCACTCTAAGTCCCTTTCTAGTTTACAAACCCCACTGACGGGTGCATTTTCTACCACCCTGGTTCCAAGCAGGAGACCCCAAGAAGCTGCTCTCGAGCCCCATGCGAAGTCATGCTGAATTTTTCCCCTGGCAAAGTAGCCCAACAGGGCTGATCCCTTTGACTTGATGCACCTGAAGACTTTCTGGGTGTAAACCCAGGCAGATCCTTCACATTCTTGAGTATTTCTTATTGCTAGCTTACGTCTTACATTTTCCCAAGCTATTTTTGTTACATTGCAGGAAAATCTAACTAGTGCAGACAGATTATGAAGTATTAATGCAAAAACTAATCAGAGGCCTGAAATGTAAAATTTTATAGTTACAAGTCACTTCATTTTGTAAGATAAGCTACTTTCTATTTAAGAATTTAGATCATATTCTGAATATTCTGAATAACAACTAGTGTTGATGTTACAACCGAGCATAGTGACTAAAACTCAGACCAGCAGTAATGAAGGCAGTTACACATCTATGACCTTTCAGGCAAGACACTTTCAAGATGATAAATACCCGGTACTTCCTCTCTACTAGAGGCAAATGAAAATCCTGGCAATAGCAGCTGTACATTTAGGTGCAGCTCTTACTTTTCTATTGCATTACTCTGTGCATTTGCAATTTCTGAGCTAAAGATAACATTGCTCTGCACATCCGAACACCGAGGAAGCTCCATTTGCACCCAGGGTACAAGTGGGCAAGCCAAGGGATCTCACAGAGAGCTTCTTAATCCCCCTCCCTGAAGTCAGTATCCCTTTTTTAAACAGGAGTCTTGGTACTCCTTGCCTGAGTGTATATTAATTTCAGGGGCTAGAAGGGGCAAAAAAGGAGTTGATGCCATTAAGGTAGAACTGATGTAACGTGTTTATTTTCATGTCCTTTTCCCACTTGCTACATGCGTCACATACGTCTCAAGCAGAGACAGACCCAACTTTCCCCAGGCCCCTCTGAAGCCCCGCTGAGCCATGGTAAGAGCCCACCAGGGATTGCATTTTGCTGACATGTCTCTGGTTGTCAGTTCAGCACAAAGCTTCTTCCAGCCCTCTTCCCTCCCAGCTGCAGTCATGGACACATAAAGGTGTCCCTCACAGGTACGAATTCCAGACAGGGAAAAGACAGAAAAGAATTTGGTGATGAAACAGAGAGAAATGGACACCACAAAGGGAAGGCAGGAAAGTAAGCAGAATAAAAAGCACAAGCAACGTGAACAAAGCATCGCAGTGCGGCAGGCGGATGCGGGGGCTCTCTGCTCATGGGCACTGCCCCACCTACTTTGGTGCGAGTTTAAGAAGCTCCAGTTGCTCATTCTCATTTCCACTATGAAAACATACATGGCAATGAATCCCACTGTTTTTCTTCCAAGTTGTTTGTACTCAATTTCTAGTCATTATAACATATAGTGAGCGACACTTGAGAAACACTAATTCAGACCATTAACTTTTCCAATATCACGATCCATTGGCATCAGAGAAGTCTCATCAGCTATGACGTATTTCCTTGTGTTTGCATTTCCCTAAGAAGTCACGAATAAGCCATTTAGCGTGAGCAGCCACAGTCAGTGGTCAACTGTTGCTCAGCTTCTACCATGCTCTTTTAATTTCTTCCTACAGCAAGTAGTCTTCCTTTATCTGACTTCTATTTCTATCCAGGCTTGCGATCTGTGCTGCTATCCTACCACCTACTATTTTAGCCTCGCAGTAGGATGCGGCACGATTGCATTGCTCCACAGCATGGATTAAAATTTGTTCTTCAGAAGTCTGAGAAAGTGTTTAATCTCAATACTTTCTTTTCTCCTTTGCCCCCAGGGAGCAAATTTTTTTTTTTTTTTTTTTTTTTTTTTGAGGTAGAGGGAAAGAGAGGAAATTGTATTTCATCCAAAGGTACCTTAGCAGCATATTATTTATTCCAACACACCAAAAGAGCCAGGAAGAGAGACAGCACATTGCAAAAATCAAATAATACCTAATATTCAGCTTTGTGCCACACGACCAGAACCCTACAGAAAATGTAAGTAAATAGCACAGAGATCTTTTATACAGATGTGCTCCAATTTACCTACTCATTACTTAAGAGCATTTTTTTTTCATATGATGGTTGTCTGGGGAACACGTAAAGCAGTGGGAGGCACTGAAACGCACGGACTTCATTCCTTTAGCTGGCTGAGGAAGCAGCCATGCAGCTGCCCGCCACCCGCCCTCCCCGCTCCCTCATCGCCTGCCACGCTCCAAACTGCTTCAGCGGGTGTGCAGGGAGCGGGGCCCACGCTCACCCTGCACCAGGGCCCCCTTACTGAGCTGGGGCTCGTCGTGACCAGAAGACACTCGGAAAACCACTCTGTTTCAAAAAGCCACCCATCTGAACTCCAGTCTAGTTACTTTACATCACAGCTCTCAACACTTCATCTGCCGCTATGCTACACAACTATCATCATGGTTTAGCAACATTTTCAAAATTGAGTATTTACCTACAGGTAAATACTGTAAGAGGTAAACATTGAGTATTTACCTACAGGTACCTTATCCCTTTCTCAAGTACATGCTCCAACATCTTGAGACATTTCTAGTTTGCTGTTTTAATACTGAATAGATGACTGCTCACATGCAAGGAAGCCCCTGCTGTTCCCCTGCACGCAAGAGAGCGGTAAGAGGAGCCTGCACAAAGGGCGCCCTGCGAAAGGCCCGAGCCCTGGCACAGTGGCCCCGCGCCGGCACGCGTGTGCACCGGCCGCGCCGCTCGACGGTCCCTGCGGCGTGCCAGGGACCAGCCTGGGAGTTGGGGCAGGCCTGCTGCCCAGCAACACGGCAAACCGCACCTAGGGAGCTTTGGTAAAAGAGACGTCTTCTCATCCTGGCCTGATACACCTCACTGAGCTCCTAGAAACAGCCTAGGAAGCTGCTGTAACGCGAGCAGAGCACAGCAGGCAGCCCTGGTTACACAGCACATTCCCTAGCTGCTTTCTTCAATTCATTATTTGTTTAGATATGCGCTCATGCCAGGCCAACAGTAAGTTTAAGGCTCAAAAGAAAGCAAGAATTTTCCCTGGGATGACCTGCTGTAGCTTCACAACAGTGGATGACAAATGACCCCTTCACACATAAATTTGATCTCTCATGAAAACTATTTGTGACTGAAGTATATTTCCTGTAGAGATCTACTCAAAATGGAGGAGCATATGGGAAAGACATTGCTGCAGGAAGCAGCTTTACAATTTTGCCATCCAGAGCAAGTCTTGATACAAAAGGGCAGTGAAAATTACTTTTCTCTTTTGAGGCATGTGGATCCTTTCTTGTAAAGAATATGGGGTGCTCTTGGTGCCATCACTGCATTTCCTAGCTCAAACTGTTTGTCCCCTGACTTCTTTGATTGACCAGGGAAAATCAGTTTTGATTTCTTCCTATTCACTGAAGAAAATAAGAAAAGCGTTTTCATCCTAATTTTAACAATGATTTTCATCTAGCAATCATGCAGCACCAATCATCAAGATACCCATCCTGGAAGAAAAGTTTTATTTCTAGGTGAGCTATTCATTTTGGAGAGAACCAGAGTCTTTAGAAACATTCACAAAAGCAGAGGCAGTGAAAAATCATAAATTATCTTTGAAAACTTGCCTATATTTTTTTCCTATAAAGACTGCATGGAAAGGAAGGCTTGCCTTTCTATTCACAGGAAATGCTGAGAGCACTTTAAAAAAAAAAACATCAGTGAATACTGCAGTCTAAACGTAGGCATATTTAGAGCCAGAGTGACTCCCCTCTCTTTTCTGTTGCTTGAAGAACTACAGCCTACGTTTTCCAAATTAAATCCAGGCTCCTACACCCACATTTAAGCACCCACACACTTTCAGACTAATTTTAGGTAGCCTCAAGCTGAAAACACTTGGCCAACACACATTTTAAAAATGTGTTGCTCGAACAGTACTTGCAAAGGCGCTGGTATTGTGCCTAACACGGCAGCTGTGCTGATGTACTTTCACTCCAAATATAGCAGAAACAAAATCAAGCCAAAAGCAGCTTTCACAGCTACTAAACCATCAAGCCTGCTCTCAGCTCAGGACATACCCGTGTCCCCCTCACATGTGTATGGACTGTTCCACACCGACCGTCTCCATCCTGTATGGCTGCCCCAAAGCTCCTGTCTCAACTGCTGTGGGTGGCTAAAGTGGCTTGGTGACTGCTTATATCTTAGACTAGCCCCTACAGAAATAGTCCCATGCATGGGCTGAAAGCGAGAATCCTTCCTTGCTCGTCTCTTGCCTCTGCTCGACAGATTTCACCTATTTCACCGCTTGCTTTGTGCCATCAACTGCTTTGGAAAGGACAGGCCAAATAATGGCATCATACAGCACCCCATGCGAAAATGTTCTCAGATAAGATATCACACAGAGCAGGAAAAAAACATCCTCCAAAGCAATAATAGTCCTTAATACAGCATTAGTCATATCTGCATGGAGAAACAGGAAAGACGGATTATCTAGAGCTACCAGAAAGTGAGCGTGACTCAATCTGAGTGACTCATGTTGTGACAAACCTGTTTAATATCTGCCTTTTAAAAAGTCAGCTTTTAAACCATTTCTGCGTGATCTTTCTCAATTGCCTTGAACACCATAATTTTAACGGGATGATCAAAACAGAATCACAGTGTAAAACTACATAAATCGTAACAATATAAAAATGTACCTTAACATCTTAAATAAAACATAAAATAAATTAATGTTAGGAGAGTGTATTTGACCAGATTCCAGCAGATGATTTTTCAGTCAAACCTAAGGCAAATATAACTGAATGCCAGACTCCAGGAATGAACGGATGTATCATCTTGCTATCAGCTGCCTGCACCCCACACCTACCCCACAACCCCAAGTTGCTGCCAGTTACTTACAGCCTTAGTTGGGTGAAGCATGAGAAGAGGAACAAAAAGTTTATGCTGCCACTTGAGAGACCAGGCAGTAACCAGGGACCTGCTGAATTTAATCCATACCATTGGAAGTGTTTCATTGATTGATTAATAATTTCAGCAGACGGGTCAGTTATCTCACTCTGATCTCTATGAGAAAAATTCCAATTAAATTAGTCAGAAAATGTTTCCTTCTGTGCGCTGAGGAACTCCCGACTATCCTACTTATCTTTAGCACCCTTGCTCTTCCTTGTGCACCTCATACTTCTCAACAAATATTAAACCAATTCACAGTCAACAGTGAGATAAACTTGCTATAATTAATGCAGTGGTCACTGTGATAAAGCATACAAGGCTTCAGGAGTTTCAAGTTCGGCTTCCTCCTTGCAGAGCTTCTGTAAAGAACAAATATATGCCAATTCACATATATCTTAGCTCTCACCTAAATATCTTCTGGCTAAGAGCAAAATAACAGTATCAAATATTTCATCAGCTTATTTCTAGGAGGTGGTCACTTCATTTTCTGGGAAAAATTACATTATGCAAAATCTGTTTTATGCAATCTTGCATTTCATTAATATTTTGTTTGCTAGCAGAAACCTGCTCCAGTTTTCAAAATCCGTTATGAATGCAAGGAATGATGCTTGACTCGGAAAAGGGTGAGTCACTATTCTGCTGCCACTTGAAATGAATAATCAACTTTTTTCATCATGTTCTCTGAGCTGTGCAAAAATAAATTCCTCTTTAGTAGGATAACTTTGAAAAAGAGCTGAAGCACATGCATCAGATTGAGTCTAGAAAAATAGTGACATTTTCCCTATCGATTAAAAGCAGTCTTAACTTTGTTAACAACTATTTGCTGTTACCTAAATGCAGCATCTCCGCACTGATTACACCAGTTGTAAATGCATGTACGCATCTCCATTCCTCAAGAGTCAGCAGTAAGCTGCACCACTATCTCTATCCAACCCTATAAAATCAGGCCTAAAATATCTTAAATATTGTTCCACTTGTTACCCAATGGCCTCTTGAATATTTGTGTGTGCTGCAACAATTCATAGCCATTAGACCATCTAGTTTAAAACTTGCTCATAATGTCAGATTCTCAATTATGCAAAATATCTCCAAACTTCAGCTCCCTTTTTAGCACCGTTCTCATGGGCTTCACCTACTTTGCATAACATTATATCAAGGAGATAAACAGTTCTTTACATAAGCATTTAACCTCTAGATAACACTTACTGCCACAGGAGCTCTATTGCAACTTCACCAGCTCCATGCACAATTAATATTCTTTTCACTTAATCCAAAATGCACAAAATGAAATACTGATTGTTACCCATAGCAATCTGTTCACAGAACACCACCACAGACACAGCTAGAATTACCCTGGGACATATTCCCTCCTGTGGTAGTGCCACTACATGCTAAAACATGCTAAAACAAAGAATCAGTAAGATCGCATAGCTGAGGATCTCAGTTTCTAAGAAATCTTCAGCACCTCTTGCAGGATTTTTACTTGGCTGTTTTGTAACAGCCTGTAAAACCTGCAAATAAAAATCCTTGGAGTTACCCTTGTGTTTAATCGCCTCTCTCTCATACACTGTCCAGGCTGCATGGACTTCATCAATAACAGCCTTGTCCCTTGTGCCAGAAGCACCGGCCTCATACAAACACCCAAGAGCTGGAGCTTGCAGCACATCCAGTCTCTAGCCTCATACTTGTATTTCCTGGAAAGCTGCAAAATTGCTAACACATTGGAGGGGAGATTTCGCATTCTGGAGCTCCTAGGAGATTAGTAGCTAAACTAGCCACATGCAACACAAAGTTTTGCTTTGCTGTATAGACAGCCTAAAGTTGTTTTGCTGCCTCCTGCATATTTTTACGGCATTCTCTCCATCTGCTTTTTCATCTTCCTCTTGCAAAGCCCCTGAACCTCCCCAGGTTGAAAAGAGGAGGAATCTTCCAAATTCAGACTTAAGGTGACTGCTCGGCAATTGAAGTTTTTAAGGAAAGAACCTCAAAGCTTCTCATACATAAGCAGACATCCTGGGTCTTCCTGTAAGTCATAAGGATGCAAGCAACAAGCCTGTTCCCAACCTGGGACTATTGCCATCATTTCAAAGCATCACTGTCTGTATCAATGTTGATGTAGATAGCACAAACTATTTCCAAATGCAGATTTGCCATCTAAGCTTTGAAACATCCTAAGAATCACATAGTTCCCACAACTCACATCCTAATCCAGCCATCTGTGTTTCTGTATATGCTCCCAAACTGCACTTCTTTCTGAATAGACTTGCTGCTATTGCCGAGGTCACCACGATACACTTCTTAGCAGGAAGAAGTCACCCAGTCGCAAGATTAAAAGCAACCATCCAGTTTTGAGAATCTGAATACCTGCCATTAATCTAACAAAACAGTCCTGCAAATCTATTTCAGATGCAGAGACAACATCTACCTAACATGGAATCCTATTAGCATCCGCACAAACACAAATTAGAAAAAAGTGGCGCTATTAAAACAGTTTCATATTACTTCCTTTGAAACATAGTTTTAATATGACTTTGCCAAATCCCTAGCTTTTGGATATGCGTTTGGATACTGATTTCCAATTGCTACTCAAAGTAAGGCCAAAACTTAAAAGATCTGAAGCCAGAGATGAAGGAGAGAAAAAAAAAAAATACTGTTATTTCCTTAAAATTCTGTGTAACAGAAATCCAAAGTTTCTGATTAGAAAGTCAGTATTTTAATATAGGTCTACCATGCAAGAGTAAGAGAAAAAAAATGTAACTCACTAGAATAAAAAATTCCTTTTTTACTGCAGGGTTGCAGTACTCTCTCAGGTAAAGGTCTGTTTGCATCTGATGAGACCTATGTCTGCCATATTGTCACACATACACTAAAGGTCCCTAACGATGGTCCTGGTCCATAGCCTTTCCAGCAACATGTTTTCAGGACTCATTCACAACTCACCATACTGAATGCCCCCGGCCACAAGAACCTTGTCTTTAGGTATGCTTTTGTTTAACATAAAAATACAGTTAATGGCTTACATGTTGACCATCACAAACTTAAAGAGAAGGTGAATTCCATTTTCATGCATTTTTCTGTCCTCTCCCCGGTTCCTAGAGGGAAATGCTGCTCCTGCCTCCCATGGGCCCAGGCAAATGTCCAGCTGCCATCCCTTCCTTGCTGTGATCTGTGCAGTAACTGCCCTTCTTGGCCAGGCGCACGCTCCTTTCTGCGTCCAGCGCTGCATGTTTGCAGCATCCCTTGCCCGCTCTGCTCTGCTCCTGTCTCAGCACCAAACACAAAGAGGAGCTGGGCACACCTCTCTCTGCTGACCTTGGCTATGTCTAAAAGCTTTCAGAGACGTTCTGAGAGTACTTGATCTTCCCTCTTTGTAGTTAACTCCAGACTAGCGTAGGCTTTGATGCCCCTGAAGCCCCTCTTTCCTCCCAGCACCAAGCAGGACAGAAGGATCATGGTGCCTGGCACAGGCATGCTGGTGCTCTCTGCTTTACCAAAGAGCTTCACCTACTTCACCAAAAGGCATCAAGGGCACTGCTCTCACACCTAAAGAGACTACAAGGATGAGTTGTTGAGGGATGGGGGGCAATAAAGCCTGCTAAGAGGCCGAAAAGGGCAGAAGTATCTTAGTGCATGGTAGCGAGGAGGGCTGACAAGACCTCCGTGCTGTGTAAGAGGAGTAGGAAGAAGCACTGAATTAGGAGGAGGGGGAAATTTGTCTCATGTTGAACTAGGAAAAGACAAGGCTGAGAACTGAAGAGATTGAATCCTGGTGACAAGGTTCACATAAGCATAGGAAGAATTAATTATAATAACAGAGAAATAATAGGCTAGAAGAAAAGGGGTTGAAAAGAACAAAGCATATCTATATTTGCTGTATTTATAGAAATACACAAATTCCTTTCTTTTTTGGCTGTAACTGTAAAAAAAGAGCCTGCAAACTAACCGTTTATGTGAGCAGTCCTGTGAGTGACCTACTCTTACTGTTCATTGTAAAGAAACTGTCATGTTTGACATGCTTTCCAGCTGTATCCAAAAATAAGCTGTGAGTCTCTGCAAGTTTGCAAATCTAATTAATCCAGAGCAGAGGTTTAGACTGATAACTATGCTTGATTAATTTTACATTTTATTCAATTTTTTTTTGTAGATGTCACTTTTCTTTTTCATTGAATTTATGCTAGGAAATACACACGACCATGAAAAAGCCATCTGGTAACTCCCGCCCAATGACTGCTCTTTAACCCCAACACCCCAAAGAGTTAGGATTCAGTCTTCTTATGAAGTAAATACACAGTCAGTGACTTATGCAAACAGGAAAACACAATCTGCATTTCTCATTCCTTTATATTTATATATATATATATATATTCATGCACTGGATTTCAGCATGTGCAAATGATCAGTTGACACAAATAAAAATTGTGTATTAAATCATGGTAAAACTAATGAAAATTAAACAAAAGACACATTTTTATTTCATATGTGCCTATTTTGTTCTCCAGGCTCAAGCAGTTTACTAACAATCTAGCTTTGTAGAATATTTAATAAAGTATAATTTATAATTTAACCTCTGTGAGTTTGAAATAATCAGAAATTTCTACAGGATAGACTGATAATAACCTAGGTTAAAATTATAGTTACCATAAAATTATACAGAAAACTATACCTGTTCTCCATTCAAGAAAATGAAAGCTAACGTGACTTCAAAACAACAACAAAAAAGCTTTCTTTCATGTACAGCTAACTCATGTTAGTAAAAGATTTAAACTTAGATTTCTGTCAGTCACAGCCAGAGTCACATTTTAGCACACTCGCTCCTGCTGCCAGCTCTAATTTGCAGATGTTGTGCACATAGGCTTTCACTCTAAAACAGAAGCAGAAATTCTGGCACATTTAATGTTTGGAAGATATTCAGATCAGGCAGTGATATAGGCTAAACAGATAGGACAGATGGGCAGATGAGACTGGGGGGATAGAAATAAATGGATTTGAGGTTGCCCAAGTACTAATTTGTTTGAAAGCTAGTATGTCTTCAGTGGAGCAGCATAAAGAAATCATTTCCTCTAGTTAGATTGCCTCTGCCCAGCTAGAGTCAAACATTTCAGTAATAATTCTTAACTGATTTTCATCAAATGCTAATACATGAAAATCAGAATGATCCAAGTTAATGCAAAATGGTGTCTGAAAGCAGCCTCTTCATGGAACGGACCTGCCACCACACCTACTTGCAAACCCATCATTAGTCATCAGTGACAAACAAAAGAAGTAAAAAGTGCCTACTCAGTACCTATTTTCATCCAATAAAATACTAAAAAAAATAAAATAGATAGCTTCAGACAGCGAGGTACAAAGAAGAAAACAAGAGCTGCCATGCTGACACTGCCTCTCGCCACGCTGCTGCTGCACAGCGGGTACGGGGACACACAGTGAAGCTTAACTTCAGGCACTCTTCCCGACACCTGACCCGAAGGCTCCAGGGAATGAGTCTCTCCTGCCCCTCCTGCTAAGCTGCTCCAGTCTGGACCAGAATTCCACTCAAGGGAGTGCTGCGACTCTCTCCACAGAGCATCTCTGCAATACAGTGATACCCAGTGTCCCATACGAATCCCATTCCCCAAATTGAAACATTATGGAAATGTTTAAATGAAATTGGAAAAAAAATAAAGAGGTTAGAAACTAAAGTTTTCCCCAAATTCTATCTGAATTCAGATATGATAAAATAACACTTTTTAAGTCAATACATTATCCCAATTACAAAGCACAGTAAAGCTCTGACTAAAATGCACGCTGCTGGCCAGAAACACTGCTGACTTTGCCTTTGGCTGGAGATGTCGTACAGTCGTTCAAACATCCTAGCATTAGTCACATGTCTTTTGAGACAGAATGCCAGCACAGTTCGGGAGCTCCGGTGCTGCTCTCGCGTCCTGAACGCGGCCTCACGTACCCACGCGTTCCCTGAGGCAGAGCACCGCAGCCCCGCGCTCCTGTCCAAACCCAGCTCTCTGGCCAAGGCAGATGATTGTCTCCTGCAGGAAGAGGCAAAGATGCCAGTCCTCTTCCACAGCCACTTTGTCAGGCAAAATGAAAAGCCCCACGTCGCTCTGCAGAGATACTAAAAGGAGCTGATGGTCTCTGTAAGGCTTTGAGCAGGCTCAATGAGCAGGCTACTGAACATACATTTACCCAGTATTTTGCAGAGAATTCCTACATTGCCCTTTACTATCTGAGCTAACCAGAAGCCTTTCACTAAGACTAATGTGACATTGAAATAGAAAAAAGCCCAGTTTACCAGTGCAATTACATTATTTCCAGTGAAATCATTGCCTAGGTAAAGCTAGGCACAAAGCCAAGCCTGTATGTTTTCCAGTTTCTACTATTCACCAATAACAGCATCAGACATTTAAAACTGCTACCAAACTCAGGTACTTCTGTCGCACTGAATAATATTCCCAGTTTGAGTTTAATATTCTTACCACTTGCAGTAACTTTTGGGACTAATATTATTTTACAAGTAACGTCATTTATTAGAATATTAAAATCATACAGCAGACACTCACTTGTATCAAGAAATGCAGCATGTATAAAGCTATTTTAAGGCCAAATCCAGAATACATTCAAAAATTAAAGGAACACAAAGTGAGAATCTAAAGCGAGGAAATCTAGTCTTGACTGACACAGATCAGAAGTATTGATTAATGAATTATTCTCAGTGAATTAAATTAGGGAAAAACTCTTCCTGCCAGGTGTACTGTAGGCATTTGACTTAATATTTCACATCTGATAGATGAATCATCATTTTCCTTAATGGAAAACCTCAACTCATCTTCCCTGCTGCTATTAAAAACCTTAGCATAACACCCACATAAGCAACAAGCGCTGAGAAACACATAAATAATCATATGCTTATCAGCAGATATAAATTCTTTTAACAGAATTATTTGTTTAAAAAGGCAAAACGAGATAAAAACAGAAGCAAAATATTCTGAATCTACATAATGTTACAGCTCATGATTTCCAGCAAGCTGTGCTCAGCACAACACCTTGATGGGAGCAGACATGGGTTGACATAAACTATTGCTGAGTCCTGCGTGCCCTGAAATCCCCTGCTGTCTGACTGACACTGCATTCGCGTACCCGGAGCTAAAACATTTGCATCCCACAGAACGTGGGCAGATCTGTCCCAAGGCCCTGGGCTTGATCGTGCCCTGCATACCCGAAGCCACCAGGAGTTGTAATGCAGACTTGCTTGCCTAGGCGTTCTTTGCAAAACTGATCCAACTAATTTATGGCCACTACGCTGCCAGAGCACCACAAGCTGCCTTCGCACATTATGGTGATAGGCTCCATTAATTTTATTTAAACACCAATTTCACATTAGATTTTGGTTCTGTTACAGAACAGCTAATGCTTGAACAGATTATTTTCATCAAGCATACATTAGCTATAATATATATTATATTTGAAATTACATAAAGCCTCCATGCAAACTAATGCTATATTCCTCCCTGTGATACCTTTATGTAGAATAAACAGTCCTAGAGTTACTAAATTATTCAGCATGATGTGCTTCAGAGGCAGAATTTGCTCATATTTCTTGAGGGAAAACACAGTTAGAAGTCAAGTGATTCTACTTAACCCACTCCCCAATCAAGCAGAGATCATCTAGTTAACATTAAACAAAATAAATTTCTCTTTTAGTTTTCATTTTCATAGATTTTAAGCTAATCTAAGAGGTCTGAGTCACCGAGTCACCCTATTTTATCATCAGTTGAAGCCTTTCAAATAAACACATCACAAAAGTTAAGGAATTAAGAGAGAAGACAAAAAGCCCTGCGCAGCTGAAGATAAAGCAGGAGACAGATTAGTTAAGTCCTGGAGTATATCATCAAGGGATGCTGATCTAGCTCCACCTCTGGTGTTTAAGATCAAATGCCTGTGAGAAATGGATTAAGTGGAGGTTACCCTGTCTTTGGGCAGAAGTATGGTTCAGGCAATCTCCTGAGGTTTCCTCCAGACCTGTGAGTCTATGAATATGCCATTAATCACTGTTTGTCTTTGGAGCAGCCTTCCTGGCTGCTGTAACTCTTGGGAGGATGCTCAAGAAGTGCAGCTACTATAGCAACCTCACAGAGCACTTCACCTCCCTCTAAAGGGCAAATCAACAATAATCAGTAACAGTTCTCAGGCTTACTTTAACATGGGCAATTCTTTCTTCAGCTGACTATAGGAGACCAGGTAAGATGGAGTGTTTTAAAGGATTTCAAGCAACAGGAGTTCTAGCTAGCTGGCAAAATCTTTATACTTCACCTGTTGAGCAGTAAGCAGCAATAGCACTTCTAAGATGTGAGGAGCTATGAAACTGTGAGCTCCTTGAAAGCTGTGAGGACTAGAAGGCTCTTGGCACCTGTAGGTCCAGGTACTTCCCCAAGACCACGGGGTGAGAGGGCTTGTGGGAAGAACAAGTATTTCAAAATATTAAACTTCCTTTTCTGCTCTATTCTGCTTTGGTCCATTTTCTCACATGCTTTCAAGCTAAAATAATGTTTTCCATTTCAAAGGTGCCTTAGCAGGAACTAGAAGATGGTAACAACAGCATGAAGCGAGGCAGCCACTTCAGTCACCTCTCCACTGCCCAAGAGTTACAGGTCAGAAACAGATTTTCAATCCGTTTTATAGGCATCCACAAAAGACCTGTTTCAAAAATACATATTCCAGTGGTAGCAAGAAAGCTGGAGACAGAAGGACTGCCTCTGCAGAACATGCACCCAGTAACTGACACTGTGGTGGTGTGTGTATTTTGGAAAAAATGGGGAAATTTTTAGCTAAACTAATTAAATTATAACTTAACCTGAAACTACTCCTTTAGTTATAAAAGTATAAAATTCTTGAATGCAATAGGCAAACCAGAAGAGAAAGCATTTCCAAAGAGCTTTTTTTTTTTTTTTTCCTCTTTCAAAACAAGCCTCAAGGTAAAATAACTGAATAACTGACAACAGAAACATAACCTAATATATTGAAAATAAGTAAATAAGGAGCAATTATAGAAAGGACAAGATTACATTCATATTTTATTCTTTTGACTTTAAGGTGAGCACCAGGCTAAAACTTTATGAACTGTGTTAACAGAACTGTAGAGTTAGCATGGATGTCTAACAAGGCAAGACCCCATTTTACACACAGACATTTCCTTACTTGACATTGCCCAATTCAAACTCACTAGGATGTCTACCAAGCAAAGACAGTAAATATAAAACTCAGTATCTATAATATTAAACGCATACTATAATCAGCAACAGAAAAAACTCACTTATTAGTTCAGTACAAAAGTGTTGCTTTGTGCCCGAAGGGCTTTCCAGGCTCTGACCTTCCAAAGAGCCACTGGTGATCTCCTGAGATTTCCTTTCCTTCCACATGCATGAAGTCCATTAAAAAGGTCCATTTTTACTGAGCACATGCTGGCCTGTCAGATGTTGTCAGTTGTGAAGTATGTTGTGCTTTCACATGGTGCTTCTGCTCATGAGAGCTGGCAAGCCCGAAATGCTGAAGGAAGAGGAGGAGCAGAACGTGCTGCCTCCAGGGCAGTTTTGCCATGCTGCAGAGCTGGCGACTGAGTGCCAAGCATTAGCTGCTCTGTCCAAGTAACACACACAAAAATTAGTGTGATTTTTTTTCATTAATAGATAAACTAAAAGCTTTATTTAGTTTGCACATGTCCAATACTCAGCAATACTAATATATTGAGTTTCCCAAGAATTTCAAAACTTGCTAAAAACTCTTGGAAAAAAACAAAACAAATCCTCCTCCCAATCCCCCTTTTGGTTACCAGATGAAAGTTTCCTGTGATCTGTAATCAATTCCACAGCTGGACAGTCACTATTTTCACAGTTAAATCTCATAAAAGAGAATCTGGACATTTTGGGCCTTTTTCTTTTGCAGTAGGGACTTCAACACTGAGAAGTACTCTCATTAAATCCCTCCATATACTTTAAAAGGCACTAATTAAAACTAAAACCTTTGATTATGTGGCAAATAATTTATGAACAAGATGACTCAACCATTCCTATTGTTCCAAAGTCTGGAAAGTTCCCAGAAATACTCTGTTGTTGACAGGGCACAGCTTGGTTTTAAGCAAAACAAAAAGATAACTCATATCAGAGGAAATACATACAGTGTAAATACGCAGGTTTGAAAAGGAACGATATTAAAATGTGCAATAATAAAATACAAGTCATCTATAAAACAAAACAAAATGGCAGAATGATAAATGATGAATGGAATGTAAGTTCCATTACCATTCCATTCCATTGGAAAATGACCAATATGACTTAGTAAACTGAAACTTCTTTGGCATCCTCTTAAATGAAGAAAAAGGGTTCTTAAAAAAAATACACATATACATATTCAGATATATGTGTATACATGCACACACACATATATATAGATGTATATATACACACATACACCATACACACACACACACACACACACACATTTGCTTTACTTCTTGATGCTTTCCACTACCACTAAGCTTTAACTACACTGATTAAGTGGAACTGCAGAGTGGCATTCTGCTTAGTTATTCTCTAACTCATTTTTTCGTTTAAAAAAAAAAAAAAAAAACCATCTGTTGGACGTTTGTGGGCCTTTGCTACCTTATTTCAGTTGGAATACAATTTCTTAGTGAGATGTGCATCAGTGGACACACAAGTCAATTCAGCATGTTACTAGCACCTGAAACATGATGCAAGTGATGATAGCTTTTAGGACATCACAGGAGCTTGGTATAAAATTTTAGTAGCTTAAATGTGATCTGAGCGTTTGAATCTGTTACTGAGATTTTGGGTCCTAACTACCTATGTCACTTTTTATAGTAGTACTTTTGAATACATTGCTTAAAAACACCTCTGAGCATTTGTCACTCTGCACAGCAGAGCTGTAACTCATCTTGAGAGCCCACGAACACCCACCAAAACCTGTTTTGCAGATGAAACACAGATTCCCTAGGGAAAAGGCCATGGGCTCAGAATAACTGGTGGTCTTATTGGCTATATTCTGTTCCTCCTCTTCCTTCAGCATTTGGGAGGCATCAGCTCTCACAACCAGAAACACTAATGTGAAAATACAACAGGAACATACCCCACAACTGACATCATCTGGCAGGCCAGCATGTTCTCAGTAAACAAGGACCTCTAATGGACTTCATGCACAGGGTAGGAAAGGATGTATCAAGAGATCACTGGTGGCTCCTTAGTAGGTCAGAGCCTGGAAAGCCCGTCAGGCACAAGGCAACATCTTTGCATCTAACTGTATTTGGTAACATCTGTGAAAACATTGTGCTGCCGATAAGCACACATAAACTATAAAGTGGGAATAACAGGGTCATCTCTATGGTACACATGAACATTCATGAGGAGAGATAAAAAAAAAAAAAATCCAATTTTTCTAAACAGCAGAGGCTGAGACAGGCTGTACATGCTGTTGCACGCAGCCCAGACATGAAGCTTTATGCCAATTTCAACAATAAAGCAAAATTAATATCGGAAATCCAAGCAGACCACAAATATCTACACCTATATTCAAAATTACTCAGATGGTTGTCTTTGTTTTCCACATTCTCAAGTATTAGCACAATCCCCTTCCATACAAGGACCATCAAAAGCTTAACTGCACCTATAGTGCCTGGTCTGGTTCTTCTCTTTGTTTTTCCTGTTCTCATTGTTTGAAAAAAGAACAAATATTGACACTCTGAGACCTTTGCAGCTGCCCTGGAGCTATGAATCTCTCTGCTGATCTAAGTACAATCAACCTTTACTTATTTGCAATCATACCTGAGAACAGCTTCCTACAATACCCTAATCCATAAGCTTGTTAATAGTCATGTTTGTACCTGAGACCACGAGATGTAATTCTAAAGACACACCACCATTTTCTCTTATTTGAGAAACAAATTCAGTGCTGTAAAACGTGAAAACATTTCAAAAAGCACAAGGACATTCTCCAATCATCATAATCTCCAAGAAAGCATATTTTTCATTCTTTAAATGAAAGCCAGAATGGTGGCAGACTCGCTGCAAACCTATTCAGATGCAAAGCACAAAATACACTTTAGAACAAATTTCTTTACTAAGGAGGTGTAACCTTGTTAGACTGCTGAAGAAATTTCTGACTTGCTGCTGTTTCTGGAACTTGACATTTCTGAATTTGACCTTTACATTTCATGTTCTGGGTCTTAATCGATTTCATTTTTATGTAAACACAGACATGTTGCTGAACATATGCAGTATGTTTAAACCAATTATAGGAGCATTTTTTTCAATAACGAGAGTTTGTTTTCCATGTGTTCTCTATGCAAAAGTACCACCTACAGGTACAGCAACTTTCGACAGCAGTTAGATCCTGCTGTCTCCATGGAAAAGGCTCTCCCTGACCAATGCCTTCCATCCCTTTTTTCAGCTGCTTTTTCCATTAGCCTCTCACACAGACTGCTGTAGTATGTGGCAAATACCCCTGGCAAGGCAACAAAATGTTCAAAAGCAATAACAAAGGGTCAGAAGTTGCAAAGGAGGCTGTATCTGATGTATTCTCCAGCTCCAGCACTGCATTTCTCAGTGTGACCCACACACATCTTGAAGTCATTCTGTACTGAGTGTCAAACAAAAACTAAAACTTGTATATTATCTAAGGACAAGTCAGAACAAGATTCCTATGTGCACATAGGTGTTTGTCTATTTTGTATTTATTAGCAATATACATAAAAGGCCTCAGATATTTTTTTTCCCTAAATCTTGAATATTAAAATTATAAGAAGCAACCTTTGATAGCTTATTAATTATGATGCAGTCAACTTCTCTCTGTCTCAGCCCAAGAAAGAGACATTTACAGTGAAATTAGCATTTCAAATCAAACCCAAGGCAGTACTGGGGAATGGGGTGAGGAGGAGAGCACAAAAAAGGGTATATCCTCATTCTGTAATTCTATTTACCTGATTTTCAGATCAAAGTAGTAACCAAAGAGGTGAAGCCAGCAATAAAATTAATGCACATAAACATTATTCAAGACCCCAAAATATCTAGAAAGCACCATTTCAAGGAAATTGTTCCTTCCTCACTGATGGCCAAACACAGCTGAAGCTGACTGTTTGCTATAAAAAACTCTACGCAAAGAGCTTCTCAACAGTCACCTTTTGAGCTTTTGAGCCTAAAAACTCTTATACATCAGTTGTTTCAGAGCATTTTTTTTCTCAAAAAAAAATATTCTTCCTTGTCTCAGCTGGTGTCCAGCTTGTTACACAAACTGGGAAGATGAATTATATAGATCGGCAAATTAATGACAGAATGTGGTCTGGGATCCAGTGCTTAGGCAGGTAGTTGCCAATGACAGCAGATTGCTAGTGTCCTTGCTTAGAAGGATTTTTCCAGTTGATGCACATCTGAAGCTGGCAGAGGCAAAAAAAATATGGTGACAGAATTTTTGGTAATTCTAAATATAACAGAACTAGAGCCCAACAGTTTGAGGGCACTTGGTGCTTTTTTTGTTTTGTTGTGTTTTTAACTGCCGCTGTTAATTTATTTTAGCTTAAAATACTAAGTTAATCATCTACTTATTATATTCCACACAAAATACTGAAATAGGCAACAAAAATGATGAATAACAGTACATGTTGTCAAATTGGATGAATCTCAAATGTTTATCCTGAGAGTACTACAGCAAAATATGGCAGCTTGCTCACAAGAAATAGTTTTTATAGATGTAGATCTGAGAATTGTATAGCTAAAGGTCTTCACTTTAAGATAAGCGTGAGTATCTCTGCTTGCTGGGCAGTCATTTTGCTCATTTCAAATGGAACTGTAGGAGACTTCTACTAATCAAACAGAGCATTTAAAAGTAATTAACTTGACCCAATGAAACTTTGTATTCACCTCAAGTGTTGGCACAGCACTGTTTTCAAATTTAATAACAGCTTAGTGAAACAGAAAAAATTAATTTACTGGTACTGTTTAGCTTCTTACTCCATTGATATGAAAATACTTGCCTGACACAAAAGTCAATTAACACAACAAAGTACAAAAACTAAGCATAAAGTCTTAGAATTTGGTTAGATCTAAGTCTTTCCAGCATACCTTGACTCCTCTTTGATAGAAGCGGACCGTTCTAGGCCCATGCAACCACACCTGCTGCGGTCACTGCTGCAGCTGCAGTATAAAGTGCAGACAGAGCCAAGTTAATGTAAACAAGCCAGCTCAGCTACAGGCACCTCGCGCTCCACCTCAGCAAGCCCAACCAGTGTGGGCCAACTGAGCAAACGCCTTCAAAGACAACTGAAATGGAAACAGAAAGTTTATTTCAGAGCAAAGGAATAAAGTGGGATGTTGACGTAGCACCTGTAAGAGTCGGGGACTTTCCTGGTACCACTTCACAGCACTTCTGTTCGCCCGCCTCACCTCAGCTCCGCAGAAGGGAGGCTGCCCAAGCGCAGCAAGCAGCAGCACAGAGGTCCCCACACCATGACCACACACTCGCCAGGGGTATGAGGCCACTCAGGCGGTACGTGAGCACCTGCCTTCCCAGCAGAGCCTTATCACCGTTTTACGAGTCTCATAAACATTCAGGCTTTTCTGTGTGCTTTCTTGGAGCTCAGCTGGGACCAGGCTGAAGCCTTCAAGCATTCTCAAATGCCAGCTTTCTAGAAAATCAGCCAATTTAGCAATTTAATTCAGCTGATCATTACCAATTGTCAGGGCACGCCCTGCTCTTCTGACCAAATAACCTTAAAATAAAACAAAACAAACACCAGGACACACACATTCCTGCAGGAAGCTGTGGGCTATTCAGGAATGCAATTCTTTGAACAGATGAGGACATGGAATTATTATAATACAGAAAAAAAAAATGTTGGCCAAAAGAAAAAAAAACCCTAAACTTTCCACATCACAGAATTAGACAAAATACATTACAGAGAATTCAAAATGGAACTGGGGAGGGGGAGGAAGAGGCAAGGGTTGGGGCTACTCTCCTGAAATCTTCTCATATTTTTTTTCTTTTCAAGGCAGACTGTTAAAGAAACATTAATATGATATTTTGAAGGAGAGCATGGAAAAAAAAAAAGTGTTTGGGACATCAAGGATTTTAATTTTGTTGGAAAGACATTTTTGCATTAGAAAGCATCTGTAGCATGGAGCTTTAATGAGAATCTGCATCTGCGTTGGTACATTACGTTTTTAACCTGCAATAGTAAAGGATCTAAGCTGGCAATTTTCCTTCTTTTTAGCAAAGGAAGGATATATATTCATAAGAGAGCGAAAATCACATTGGTCCGAATTTCAGTTAGAATACTGCCTTTTCTGATACCGGTTTTGTGTAGTCTCTAGAGCAAGCACGTGGGACAGGTAAGCAGGAGAATTGTCAGAGCTGTCTGACAGACAGCTAGTCCTTCCACACTGAACCCAACACCAAACAAGATTGCAGCTGGTAAATTGGTTGCTTCCTAGAACTGTCAGGATAGCTAAAATATCCAGCATATTTATTCGTTTGAGCTCATATTAAAATAATAAAAAGATCCAATTATATCCACCTTATCACCTAAGTTATAAAAATATTTCCTAGAATCATCAAACAAAATCAAATTAGGAATCGCAACTGATTTAAAAACAACGTCAGCAATGTGGTTGGAAGCCTGCCTGTTTTCAATGCAATCAATCATCTTTTCCGTTTAAGATTTGAAGTCTTCCACCTGCAGACTATTAACTTTAAGGCTTTGCAGAGAAAGAGTCAAATGAACTGATAAATAGAAAATACCAGCCATTTTTGTCAGCCAACAGAAACATTGGAGGTGACATGCAAAACTAATATGAAGTAGCTCAGCACGAAGTTTCCATTTTTTTTTTTATGGAAAACTACTGTAACTTCAAGTCTAGGAAAAAAAATGTTGCTGCTGACATATCCATTTCAACATACAGTGAAATCAAAACATGGATTCAGAGAGTTTGCTTTTATGAAGCTCATAGTTTGAAGTGGTAGGAAAATACTGTAAAAATGTGGGGAGTTTTTTAAGCTATAGCTATAGGACATGGAAGACAATTTGTCATGGTTTTTGAGAGATACTTTAATTTCACTTTATCCCCACATTAGTTGGAAGAATTTTATATGTAACATGTATCATGAAAATGCCAAAGCTCTGAAAAGCCCTAGAGGGGGGAAAAAAAAAAAAAAAAAAAAAAAAAAGCCTTGGAAAATTGTGGTAAAGGAGTGAATTTCACAGAAAAATCATCAATACCAGAGAAAATAACAGTCATTGAAAAAATAACAACCTTCACTGTTAAACTGCAGACTATGATGTATATAAGCTACACATCCAAGCACATACTTGACTGAGCCAGATGTAACAACTGGATCAATTACACAAAGCTAGCAACCCTCTCCTGAGCCAGCATTCAGTACTGAAGTGCCACTCATGACGTGAGAAAGAAAAGCATCACTTACTTTTAAAAGGATACAAAGAAAATGACCAACATAGATGTTGGGGTAAAATCTAAACTCTAGGTCAGTTTGTAAAAATGAAACCAGTGCTTCCAAACCAAAATCAGGGTTTCCACGTTGTGCTGTTTGTGCAGTATCACTGTTAGGGGCACATGGGCATGCAGGGGCAAATACCGTCAGGAAAGTGATGAGAACAGCCATAGGCTCTAAAAAAGAGCCAGGGGTTAAACTGACCTTTATTTCCAGTCATACCCAGGTGTTTGGGCAGAGTTTTGACCTGACTCAAAATCTCAAGGCAGTGGGTGCCTCCAAGCAGTGCCAGCTTTCAGTGATGCCCTGAGGATGCCACTTCCAACCTGAGCCCTGGAGCATCTGCTGCCCTGACCACAAGGCCTCAGCTCACCCTGGAGCCCCGGCACTATTCAAATAGCCAGTGTTACCATCAGCCACAGCTAGACTGCATTGCATGAGGGTCATCTGAGTCTGCTTTGCAAGAGAGGACGTGGGCCATTTTGAAAGTCACCAATGGAAAAGCCCAGGAGACTCCATCCCTCCTTCCCACAATAACAACAAGCACCACACTAGAAAAGCAGGCAAAATATTTTTTTTCTCCTTTCTTTCCTTAACAGTGGCATTTTCCCTTAAAAGACATGTTACAAGCCAGGGTCAGGCTTTCTTTTCTCAATAAAAGTGTGATTTAAGAAGTGACCACGGAGTACACTTTCATTCCCAACAGGATCCAAGCAGTGCACAGAATTGATTTTCAAAAACAAAAGCTAATCTTCTTCCCTTTGCCAAAAGCCTCATACTGGAAAGGCCATCTAAGAATGTATTATTCCATCTCTGAAGGTCCATGCTGGTGTAATTTTATAACCATCTTTAAGTGAGTAACACAGAAGCGACTCCAATGTCAGGTGGCATTTAGCTATACAGTTACTGATGAATTTCTGACATTGGTCACATATAAGAAAAGATTCGTAGCCACACTGAGCATTACCTATCAGCTGTAATACCTGCAAAAAACTTCTCCTATTTTTAAGAGCTGGCTGGAAACTTCTTCATTTTAAACTCAGAAGTGTCATCAGAACATTTCATATCCTAAGAAAAGGAACACTTTAAAGAGAGATAGGGATCTCAAAAAGTTTTTATCAGGAAACATTTTTGGATTAAGGACTCCAGTCAAACATGATAAGAGAATGACCCAGTGATTTTAAAATGAAAAATCTGTCTGCGAAACAGACAGAACAAAGCAAATCTTTGATAAATAAGTCAAGCTCTGGGGGAGCTAAGAATTAACTACAAGATGATGATACTGAGTTTCTCTCTTGAGAAAGAATGGTGAACACCAACAGAGGAAGAAATAGACCAAGATATTTTAAAAATCTATAGCAAAATGGCAAAAGCTGAGCTCAAAGAAGAGAGAGTTGAAGAGGAAGAGTGACAGGAGGGAGGGCCGTTCCCCAAGGAAGGCTGCCTGCCAGAGCTGCTCGCCGTGCTGCAGGACGCTCCCCGCAAGGGGCAGGCAGAGGAGTCTCTGGTGTGGATAAGAAGCCTTTTCTCTGGTAAGAAGGATGCGAGGAATACTGTTAGACTCCTTTGCACATCACAGAACAAGGACAGGACATACAGGAAGTTTATTACTACTAATGTTGCCTAAAAGTAAAACTCATCTCTTAAGAGAGCTTTGTAAACTTCTTCAGCTCTTCCCTTCAGATATCACACACCCCTCAACAGTGATCTATATATGTGTGTATATATATGTATCAGAGCATCCCTAGGACACCTTTGGATGGAAAGTAACTCCATGGGTGCCCCATGGTGATGAACAGTAACACGGAGTGTTGAAGGCAGGGACAATCTGTAACTGTAAGGCCAGCAGATTACTCAAGAGCAAAAAAATATTTAAGCACATATCACAGTCTAAGCCCTTCTGTGTTGCCCACACGTGCACTGCCAGCACAGGAGACATGTGGCAGAGGCTCTGCACTGCACACAACACACACTGACAGAGGTCTCTCTTCCTCACATGGCGAGTCTGGGCTTTTATCAACATCTTTCCTTGGTCCTTCCAGATTAAAGCACGTGGCCTGTGTCAGGAGGGTATCAAGACATTTATGTAGGAACAATCGCGCTCCCAGCCTTCTTCGCAGCATGAAGACTTTGCCTTCAGGCCATCCCAATGGTAAAATGGAAAGGATGCCCCATTGATTAGAAAGAATCTCCAGGGTGTTCCCCACCTCTCATATCAAATCATTATGGGCTTCATCCTGGTAATCATCCCCAGAAATGTTTCGTCTCAAGTGCTCATGGCCAATGAACAACCAGCTCAATGTTGGAAAGGTCTCATTACACTTGTCTGTTAATGTGGGCTTAATCACCCTTTCTTTGGCAATCAGACATGAACAGGAATGTCTTCTCTGGCCATCCTCTCTGGAAATGTTTTGCAGCGCACTGCAGCACCTATCCAGAATTCCCCCCCTCCTCCCATATAAGAGGGGTTTTTCAGGTTTTTGTGTTATTACTCTCATTAACTAAATTACTTCAAAATAGTTAAACAGAACTTAATAGCTGGATGACTTGTGGTGTCAGAGAAAGTTTCAAGGACTATCAGGGAAAATCTTTCCCAACCTGATGAATTGTTGGTCTCAATAATAAAGCAAAATTGGATCCAGACTTACATCATGGACCAGTAGTCATGGAAAAATAACATTAGCACCATTTTTATGATGATTCATATCCTCTAATTTTCAAATTCTCTTGACAGTCCTGCTGTGCCACAAACAGCATTAATGCCAAGAACTAAAAGAACTTTGCAACAATTAAGTGCCTTTTATGAGAAAGAAGTTTATAAAATTCATAATATGCTGTTTCTCAGGCTCAGCTCTTCTTAAAATTATACCTGCAGGACAGGAATGAAGACAATGGACAATACAAGTCCTCACTATTTCTTAAAACAAACAGATCACACAAAGCACAAAATACGTTGGCCCGTAAAATTAAAAGAAAAACCTAAAATATTCTGTACTGACCGTGCTCATTTTATGAAAAAAATATTTTCATATACCTTTCCAATGCAGTCTGAGTCATGAAAAAATGCTGAAACCCGGATAGGAAGCAAGAATAAATTCAATTAGTTACAGAGTTTGGCTCTTTAGCTTTCCAGCAAGAAAGCTCTGAGGCGCTTCCTTCCATATCCTTCCTGTGTGAAGAGATTTCCTCCCTAACTCCCTCGAAAGCTAAGAACTGCTCCAAAAGCAGAGGCCGGGGCTGGCTGCGTAGCCTCAGGTACCGCCTGCGGGCACCAGAAAGTCACTGTTGCTCCAGATAGCATGTGCTTAAAAGTGCATGCAAATAAGAGTTAGCTATTTATATATTTTGCATTTGCTTTAATTACAGTATCACTATGGTACGCCACAGCAACGTGTGCTTTAAACTACTGACAAATTTTACAGTAATTAAAAAGCCCAATTAGCTGAGAATTCTCATACTGCATGCAGATTTTGCTTGTTGCAGCAGTAACAGAAGTGAGAAAAACTTAGAAGAAATGAAATCTTAAATGTATCCAAAGTTACAAACACAGGAATCCAAGTCTGTAATTTAAAGTATATTTAACATATGTTTGAAATTTGCTCTTCTCAACAAGGGCTCTGATCTGGGAACTTGCTGCTTGACTCAGGCCTCCAATATATTTCCTTTCATTGCTATAACTGGCTTATAGTTTCTCTGGAAAATAGTTTTATTTTGTGATAGAGCCACAAGCAGAATTTTCAAGTGCAGTAAAACAAACACCAAAGACCAAACACAGCTTTGGCCTAGCAAGTTCAATGCCATCATAAAACTTTTTTGAACAGAAACCCAATCAGCAGTTACAGTTGCCTCAAATGAGGGACTGTCATTAATGATCTCAAGTTAGAAAAAAAAATCTATGTTAATGTTTCAGTGTCACAAAACAGTTCCCCACAGTGCTTTACACAGCTAGCACTGCTAAAGTCTCTACCACCCAAGGTGATCCTACCCAGCTCCCAGTCTAGATCCATCACCAGCTGGATCCAGAAACACAGCCCCGTTGTTCCACTGCAGTAAGGAAACGTGCCCATGCATCCAGCTTTGAAACGTGTTTGTGAAGATGAGAGACACTGTGCAAATCAGAAGCAAAGTAAACCTAACCTCACACTTGGGAGGGATTCCCAGTCTGGTAGCTCAGTGCAGTCTCTAGTGTAAATTGGAGCAATTTCTCTTTTTACACACACTGCCCAAAGCTCTTAATTTAAATAAACTGTATTTTCCTAAGAAATCAACAGGGAAATAATTTATGTGATCCTATTTCTTCAGCTCCACCCACACAGTTGATGTGACTCATGATCCTCAAAGTTGTTTCAGCTTTCAGGGATATTCATATTCACACTCTCTCATTCGATTTGCTGTTGCACAAGCTACACTAAGAAGCAGACACCTGCTTTACAGCTGTGAGAAAAATAAACAACTTGGCAGCAATTAGAATAAGACTTTGCTTTGACATCAGTTCTGGAAAACTACTATTTCCTTGGGCTGCCATACACTCTGAAGAAAGCGGGAAATGTCAGCAAATTTTAATGACTGCTTTTAAGAGGAAATAAGGGAAATTTAGAGAATTATACTTGCAGATTAAACTGTGGTAACCTAAAACTTCTGTAGAGTCCTACTGTCCAACCCCCAAAGTGAAAATGAGCCTACTGAACTGCCCTTTATATTGGCTGCCAACAAAACCTCCCCAAGACTTTGTACATACGCCAGCGTTGTTGGATTTAATTTTACTAGAGACTGGATGAAAACTATTCACGTCCATTTGGAAAATACTCAAAAAATCCTTTTTTTTCCCTCCAGTAGTGAAATCTGAAAAGGAGTACCCATCCACATGGCACAAATCCTTATAAATTTCAGGCGCATAATTTATAGCTGCATCCTCATCAAAACCACTGGAAACCTTCATTGCTGCAAACCCTCCACCAATACATAGGACTCCAAAGTCGATGTACATGTGGAATGGGCTCTGGAAAGAGGATCCCATTGACTATAATCAATCCCTGATGAGCCTTCCACGCAGCTCCCAGGGAAGATGGGCCTGTGACCAGCTAGCCTGGCTCTGCCACGCTGGTGCCTACAGAAAATGCCCCAAATGGCTGGGACTGCCTCCTCTGCAGAGCAAGACTGCTGCAGTGGAAGTGGTGCGTAGAGTATGCGGCCCTATGAGCAATTAAAACACGTCTTTCTAAACAGGTGGGAATTCAGTGGGAGCAGATCACGTTACACAGTAGTATGGAAGAAGTGTGCACATAACACGATGGGAGTCATTTTAAGTTATTTAGTTGAACTTTAGAGCACAAGGCTAGGTGAGTGAATTTCAGTTAAACCAGGCTTATTTTGGTTTCACTGATATCAAGCAGAATAAAATATAAAAGCAAATCTGTTCTCAAAACAAAAGGAAAAAACACCATGGAGAATTTGGCATTACTTGGCCAATATAAAATAAGCATGCATGTGGTGCATATACACATGGATAGACACACAAAATTGGACTCATTTCAAAAGGTTCATCAAAAGGATGAAGAAGGGTATTTGGGAGAAGAAAACCATGTCAACAGCATATGCTGAATAACTTCTTTAGAATTTACCTCACTATCAAGAAAGAATCAACAGCAACTTTTCCATTTCCTGTACTTAATATATGAGGAAACACTTCAGTATTATTACACATTTGCCCTTGTCTATCAATTTTGCTATTTCATTTGTGTATTTTATGAAGATCACATTCGGGGGGAGACAGGGAAATGAAACACCATCTTTGTGATCCCTTCCTTCAAAACACATTTAATTGATTTCAAACTTTTCATTACCAACTTGCTAGTTTGGTCATTCCTAGACAGCACTTGACAAAACTTTTTTTGATAGAAAGGCGGGGTTATCATGTACAAGAATATTTGAGCATTTCTGTTTATCATTTGCATATTGTTCATATTTTATACTCTAAACTTTGGCTCTTTTCTCTGTGCACGTTTGTCAAAGACGACTAGAGGCGTATATGAGCACTGGAAATGTACAAAGGAGCTAGGCAGGATGAAAGACCAGTCTCCCATAAATATGTCTGTGCCATTATAATATTTATTCCTACTATGTTTGGCTGTATTTGGCATCATGTATATTCAAATAGAACCCTGGTTATGGATCGGTGCTCCCCACCACAGGGTGTTCCTGTAGCTGTCCTTATATTTAGGCAACAGAGCTGTTTAAACTAATTAGATTTAACAATTAGATCTACATGAAAAGAAGTAGCAACAGACAAAGCCCAGCAAGATGAATCTGCCATACTTAATTATCCCTAAATGCTAAATGCCAAGCAGCATTTCAAGAATCTCAAGAATATATGCTAGTAGTCTGACCCAAAAAACGCTTGTATTTGCCTTTAGTATTAAACTTAATTTAAAGGAGTTTATACTATCTGGCTAAGCATACTGATAGGCATTTATCAAACACACTTTTGTAAATCAGATCCCTCAGCTGACAGATTTCCCTGTGCAATCATGTCAAGCCACTTTGAAACAAAACAGAAAATTAGTTAATAGGTATCTTGTGGAAATTTTGAAACTGCTTTTCTTTGAATGGGTGCAACATTAAACCACCTAAATGAAAGTCAATAACTGTTACACAAAACAGTAGGGGTAGGAGAAGTCAGTAGCTTGTTAATCAAATGTGTGACTCATCTTTACTTTTCCATGATAAAAGGAATTTGTTAAAAGTGAAATTATCAAGTTCCAGAACATAAGAATACACAGCGAGGTGGTATAGCACAATTTCCCGAAAAAGGGAAACACTATCCAATTATAGCTGAGAGCATTTATGTTATAAAAAAACTAGCAACAGCACATAAGCATATTAACCAACAAATCTCATATTTAATGTTAATGATATGAAGACAGATGCATGATAATTGACCATGTTCTTAGTTCAGAGCTACACCATGAATTTAGGAAACCTGAAGTAGATTTATTGTCCTTCTACTGTCATGTACCCTTGGATAATGTCCTTCTTTACAGATGTATTTACTGAGACACTGAACTAAATGAAATTTTTAGTAGCACTTAATTGTGTAATCATAGTATGCCTGATTCTTTAATTAGATCTAACAGAAAGATTATTTTATGCTAGCCAAACACCAGCACTTCAGCTCTGATTCAGTAAGCTTCACAGTACCTGCCGCAGGTTTCGTTATTATAACACTAGTCCCTACCACAGCAGATTAATGCTACAGTTATCTCCTCTACATATTGATTTCATATTTGTCTTTATGCAGTACACACATTTTAGGTGACAGACTGTCAGACTTCCCCATTTGACAGCTGGTTTCAGAAGAGACCACCTAGCAATGCTAGGTAATTTTTTAAAACCAGCCATGCTGGTAAGTAGTGCCCCCTACTTGCCGGAGGTCACGTCATATCACCAGATGCTCCCCAGTCTGCTCAGACGAGAACGAGCCACGCTAACCCAAACCACCGGTTATGGTTAGTCCATCTTATTTTGCCAACAGCAAATTCCTGTGTGCTCCTCTTTACCAGATCTTGGTTAGAAGAGAATGCCAGATGAACACCAGATTCTCTATGGATATGGGGATTTGGCTGGCCCCAGGCATGCTCAAATTAGGTTTGAACTTTCTCCACAGATTTCAGTTAGCAAGAGAAAAATTCATGACAGAGAGATTCACAAAAATATTTGAGGATGAGAACATTTTTTTGAAACTCTATATGCATGGCAAAATCTCAAAATAGGAAACTTGGCTTTAGTTCCCTGTACTTGAAGGGATTTGAACTCAAATCTCTGAGGAGAATACCCTAACTCCAGTAGGTTTGAAGCTGAGCATTTCCTGTCTCCTGATATGCTTGTAAAAATATTCATTGCAGATTCTGAAGCCAGCCTGTTCCATAACCTAGATAAGCACCCAAACCATTACTTAGTAATTACAGGGTAAGATAGGAATGTTTCAGAATCAAAAATAATTCCAAGTTATTTCACTAGGATCAAAAATGGAGAAAAAAATGCCCAAAAAATCTATTCACTGAACCCTACATTGTATCTCAGGTCCAGCAATGAGTTAGGACTACATGCGAGTCCTCCACCAAGCCTGAGCATCAGCATGGCTCTGGAAGATACTGTTTTGCCAAACAGATAGTTATTTCAACAGTACTTGATAACTTCTTGGTGACAAAAGCTCACCAGCAGGAGGTATTATCTTTAGGCAAATTGAGCTAGGATCTTTTCCCTTGACTTTCATTTCCCAAATATCTATTAAACTTACTTATTGCTCTACTAGTATTTGATTAGCTTTTGGGAGATGACAGATTGTTTCTGCTTCAATAGCTTTGCCTAAACACTCAGATTAACTTTCCTAGTTCACTCAGAGAGAACTCGTTAGTTAGGCTATTTCCTAACTAATGTAGTTTATTACCATGCAGCATTTCTGGCAAAGCAAGCAGCATATTAAGTGGGATACTGTAGCAGTGTACGGAATTCCAGAGTAACAGGGAAATACTTAACATTCCTCTGAACCATAAGATCTTCTGCTTTTTCACTGCAGAATGTATTAAACTTGGCCTCTGCTACAATGCTTCAGTAGAACCTCAAAGCAGCCTCCTCTCAGTACCCGCTCAAACTAAAAGACCAGAACACCTACTATGATTTTCCAGTGACTATTTTGTTACTCCAAAGATCTCTACAGCAAAACAGAAATAGAGGCAGGAAAGCACTACTGTATTTTTAAGGCTTAGAGACAAAAATATTCCTTTGGGGCAAAAAAAGGAATTTTTTTGGCTAACCAGTGGCCAGACATTCCCCAAATGCTGAAGAAATGCTGCAAGAAAACTTAATCTTGGGAAGTAACATAATGCTTGTTGCTTACATAAACATGAGTCTCATAATGGCCAAAGCTGTCTGACAAAACCCCAGTGAAGCGCTTCAGTTTTGCGTACACTTCATTTTTCCTTTCGTCACCAAATTTAGGCACCTGCAAAGCACAGTCAGTGCTCACCCTGTCTCTCTCCAACAGGAAGCTTTCAAAGTGCTGATTTCACTGCCACCTCCCTCGCTGTCCCTGGCCTAAGCCTACACAAATACAGTGTACTCACTCTGATTGCAGCCCAGCCCTTGAATGGGATGGCAACTCCAGCCAGCACAAATTTACTGGTGCAAACCTAAGAAACACTGCCTGAAACTAGATATTTCATCCTTGCAGATCCTTCAGATCATATCCTTGCAGATTAACATCCTTGCAGATCATATCCTTGCAGATTAATAAAACTCCAACAGGTGACCCAGGAAATAGTTATGTATAAACAAAATGAAAAACTAGAAGAATATATATATCTATATACATAAAAGAGTATCAAAAATAAACTGTTCAGGGTGAGCAGGTGACATTTATCTGCTGGGCCTCTTTTTATCTGTCTATAGCTGACATACATTAGCAGTAAGACTTCGAGAAATTTCACTTCTTTTGGTTATTCCTCAATCAAACCAACAATCATTACACTGGTGAGGTACATTATATATATTGCTATGTGACAACAAGTTTCTAAGTGACACTTAAATATCACGTGCTTTCACCCTACCTTAATAACATGTGTCTGTCTCTTTCATCATCTTCTCTGTTATCTTTCTGTGAAGAGAGAAGAGAGAAAATGTAAACACTGGGTTACAATTCAAGACCAGCTTGGTCCAATGTCCTGTTATGTTGTTGCTTTTGTCTATTTTTAGGAGAATAAATTATTTCATAAACACTTGCTCATTTAAGTGTTTCTAATTTTCTTGTCATTGAGACTGCATCCTATCATTTACTTAGCTCATCTAAGGGAACAGAAAATTCATTCACACAATTCCAAGAGAAACAGCTGAAAAAGCTGTCACATTTAAAATATTAAAATGATATATTTAAATAACTACTAAATTAACGGCCTCTTTCTACACATGAAAAAGTAGTATATTAACTCAATAGAAAGAGACATAAAGGAAAAGCATTCTTTTCTTTGACCAGAAAGGGTATCTATACATAACATCTTGTGTGAAAATACAATAGAACAAATAATCCTGTTTGATGGGGCCAATTGGGAGTCATTTTAAGAACTCTCTCCAGATTAACTGGCACTTCTGCTGTTTAAGACAGAACTAGAATTCATTTCTAAAAGACTCCAGCTGTATTATTTTATGAGATACAGTTTTGATCAGATCTTATCTGGACATCAGACTGTTAAAAGGTGCAATTAGAAACTAGAAAAACTGTCGAGCTTTGCAATCTTTTTCAATCCTTTCATCCCTTGTGATTCTTCCTGCTTGAGGGTCATAAACTAATCTGGAAAACGAGGACATCACAACCATTCACCGTTTCGCAGTACAGACATAAAGGTGTTACTGTAATTACATCTGTCACGCAGTTATCTCACAGTAGTGGAACAGCCACTATATAGCTAATCAGAAGCACCCAGGAAGAACTTGTCAGGCACAGAAAGGGATCAACTAACCTTTCATTAACCCCAAATTTAACCAAGCTTACATTAACTATCATAAAAATGGAAAACTTCTGATTTAAGCAGCAAGTCAGTGAAGCACTTAGGCAGGTGCTTAACTTTAGGAACTTAAATCTGCTGAAAACTTTCTAAGTAGTTTGGCAAGCAGTGAAGTGCCTTGTTAAGCAAAGCAAGACTTAAGTCTTGCACATTTGAACCCCCCCGAAATTTGCAGTGCCTGCCAAGAGAAATTTGACACATAGCACTGAACTACCCAATTTCCATTCATTTACATTCCTAATACTAATAATGCTCAGGAGAAAAGGAAGATGAGGAGCCTAACAGCTTGAATCAATGGTTTGGTCTGTGAGAAGGCCAACTGGGAAAGCCAGCTCAGCTCTGGGCTGAAATGAAAGTCCACCACAGCACACACTTTCTGCCTTTGCTCTTCTCCCCTAACACGTGTGTCTAGTCTTCAGTTTAGCTATACATTCCCTCAGCTATAAATAAGGAGTTGTAGCTTTTGCATCCTGTTTCAAACATACTATTTCTCACTTTTCAGCACCAGTGCACACTAGATTTACCAACCAGACCTGCTGGGGCAGCGAGGGGAAGACATCCCAGGACCCCTCCAGCCCCAGGCACTCTCTGCAAGGCCGGCTGCCCCAGCTCTGCGCTGGGGCGCTTGCGTGGGAAGTTGAGTTCAGTTCCTTCTGGTCTCTCCCACCCCAGGAGCTCCATAGCCACTTGCTTGAGCTCCAGTGCAGGGTGGTTTTCATGCCTCCCAATGAAGCTTTCATATTCTACTCTGACCTTGCTGCAATATTTTAGCAATCATATGGGGACTGCACCCATACCATCCCCTTTCCTCTGCAGCGACTACAGTTCTTCAAGGTCAAAGTCTTGCATAATTCTTGCTCAAGCGCTAAGACAACCAGCTTTTAATTATTCCACGTTCTTCACTAGACCCTTTTCAGCAAAGGGCCACGAAGTGCCTTCTGCCAAACTAGATGCTCCTGGCAAAGAAAATCAAGTCTCTGTAGAAGGGGAGCAGGCAGTAAGCAAGTAGGGGCAGCACTCACAGCAGCAGCACTTGCTCCACAACCCCTTTAGCATACTTGTTTCCTAATTGCACAGGGCTTTCTGAATAAGAGCAAGGGTTTCTGCCCGGATCTTTGCAGTTAGCGGAAGAAACTCTGCTAATTAGCAGTTCTTTCAACAATTTAAAAATGTATCACTTGAAACCAAGGGGACTGAAGTCACAAAAAAGGAGAACAGGGCTGCAAAATAAATAATATTCTGCATCACAAAAACACAAACATCTTTTTTTTTTTTTTTTTTTTTTTTTTTCCCATTCCCATTGCAAAATTAGACTTTGGCTCTGTATATCTGGACCTCTTTCACTAACAGCTAAACCACTGGGGGATGGTTTGCAAAGCCACTGCATTTGATCAAGCTGATATCTAATGGCTAATGTGAATAGAGCAATGTTTCCAAATTGTTTTTGTTCTGGTCAATATATAATAAAACCATAGTTAAGTTCTATGTTAGATTCCTACACTGTCCTGCTTCCTTTGCCCTGCATGCACTTTCAGACCTGCAATACAATATATTGCATCACCACTTCACTGTAGTGCTCAAAAAGCATTTTTGAGATTCTCCCGCCCCCCACCAAATTGAATTCATAGATCATATAATCATAGCACATCTAGTTCCTCGTAGGCTTGCAAGGAAGCTTTCAATTGCCCACTGCACAATAGCTTAAAAATGAGCTCCACACAAGCCAAGAAGGGTTTGTTCTCTTTGGTTATTGTTCAAGCAGGCCTGCAAGACAGTTTACTACCTACTCCACATTTCAAGTGGCACATCTCCTCACACAGCACAATTATTTTGGCACGCTGCAAGCAAGCCAGACAAATACTCTGAAGACACAGGAGTTCCAACACTTTCCTTTTAGTCTCTTTTCAGAAGTTCTTTGTAATATCTCACCTACAAACTTCAGAGCTGATTTGTCTTACTGTGCTTGTAGGAGAACGTAAGGAGACTTTTGGGGGCAAAGAAGAGAGAGAGGACACTTCTTGGTAAGGCTGGTTTTGTGTGCTAGAAATATGCACAAGTGTAGTAGCATGGGGGTTGGTTTCTTTTTAACATCATGTATCTCAAACTTTGATTCGGGAAACGTGTATTTCATGGAATATTCCATCTGCTAATAATAACGTAGCGCGTTCTGGTTGAGGAACGATAGAAATGCTTTGGAAACAAATATCATTGCCTCCCAAAATGATGCAGTATGTAGAAGTGGATGTCACACACAGAAAAAATAATCTGGGATGGCAGCATGCGCCAATCCTGTCAATTCTGGAAGATCTCAGAGGCTCTCTCTGGTTTGCAACATCTGCCAACGTTTCCACCCTTCAGAAATTCTAAAGTTACTCATAGAAAAGACGGAAATCCCAGAAAAGTCCCCTTTCCTCACCTTCATATGCCACAGTTACCAAGAAGACCCAGGAGCCTATCACTGCTCCTCCTTCTCCTGCAACAGGGCAGCGACCCCCTTGTGAGCACCACCCTCGTGGCACACACAGATGAAAACTCCAGTCACAGCTATTTGTTACTGTTTAAGTAACAGCGAGGGCAGAAGAAAAGTCAGTACCAGGTGGTAGTGTGTAGGGAGAAGCATATTGCTACATTAAAGATGTGCTTTTAATTAAGTTTTATCTGAATGATAATTAATGATGTTACCACAGGTGTTCTCAGAATAATTACCTTCTCTTTCCTTACATAGTACAAAGTCCTTGGAAACAGAATCAAGACTGTTTCTTCATTTAACTATTTTCTTACTTTAAAAATGATTGCTTGTTAAATGTGCTTCATTATTCATAGTTTTAGGGGTTTTCTCTCTTTTTCAGCTCTTTTCAGAATTCTGCAGTCTTTCCAAAGTCCACAGAAATGTTCTTCAGGTGGCCAGATGCAATTCTGAGCAGTTAACATAATACAGTATGTATTTCATTATGTTTGGATCTAGGAAAAGTTTTTCATATTTAGAGTTAAAGATTTATTTTTGGACTTGAGAAGAGTTCATTTTCATCACTATTACTGCACAGATGGTATAGATTTCCTTCAGTTTTACACTTTCATGAAGATATCTCTTATTGTTGCACTTGTATATAGGTCTGAACAAATCACCTTGTTACACATCAATAGTTGCAATATGGACTTGTATAAAAGCTCTAATAATAATCTATCCAGATTTATCTGAAGATTAATTGCGCAGGTCAATACATTAACTAGCGATTACTTAGCTTCCAGTTAGCACTTCTGCTCACAACATAACAACACATTGTGAAGTGGCAATTAGAAAGCCCAAGTCAAGAGAAACAGGCTCCTGCTTCAAACAGGCTGCAAAGAGCCATCAGGTCACATTTTTCCCTAGAACTTGAAACTCAGAGTTCATCTTTTTATTAAAATCCAAAAACATAAGAGGGTGAAGATAGGATTTTGCAAACAGAGAAGAATAACACATACAAGAGGGAGACTTAAGGCAAAGAGTCCTACCTTCTCTCATGTTAATCCCTGTTGTTTTTTAAGTATGCAAAATTACATTCTGAAATTAACCACAAGTGAAATTCATCTAGCAAAACTCCCTCCAACAACGACCCACAAATTAACAGGACTATCATCTCTTCTCTGTATTTATATCTAAGGATGTTATCTATATACTGAACAATATTCAGCCTGAGGCATCTTAAAGAAGCTGCAGAGACCTTTATACATAGCACGTCCTGAGCGAAAGCAACAAGCACCAAAGCGCATCTACGATGGCTTTATTTCAAGTCAGCAACTAAGGTACTATGACCATACAGAGAGCACCATGAGTGTTCAGGCAGCTAGAAGCCCTTAGGGAAGAGGGCCCCCACATTCCTGCAGCAATGCACACGAGGGCACTGCAGACTGCTGCACACTTCCGTAACTGCTGGCAAGGAAGTCTGAGAATGAACACATTGCTGCTGTGAAAGACAAATAAAATCAAGACCTTGCATCCTGCAGCCGGACAATAAATGCTCTAAAGTAGCTTCCCTAACAAAAAGTATGTGTGTGATCTTCTAACACAGTGAGCAAGGTCACTGTCCTCTGCTTTCTTTGCCTTGAAGTACTGAATAGATGGATGTATGAGGTTGAGGCCACACCTGTATGTTATACAATACTGAAGATATTCAAATTTTCACTTAATATGCTTATTCAATACAAGTGTACAAGAAGAACTCAAAAGACACTGTAAGAGTCATGATAGTGTAAATTTAATGCCTTAAGGATGCCGCTGTAGCCTTCAACAACCCCAGAAACTTCAACAACCCCAGAATCTGACTTGTACCACCATTTATGACAATTGCGCTGCTCCTATGACAACTCTAAAAATAATAGCAACAGATGTCAGAAATCCAATTATTACCAAGTAAGTCACCTCAGTCACCTTCTACCATTTGGTTTCACCTTTTTATATAAAACACAGAATTAAGGATATATTTCCTTTCTGTGAATATCTGGAAGTAAAGAAATCAGAGAATTTTCCATAAGTTCATCTGGGAGTACAGCTCCTCTTTTCTTTCATTAGATCCACCACAATTGAGTATCTGGCTCTAATAAGAAAAAAATTAAGCCTTCTTTGAAATGATCTTTGGGATTTCTGTTTGCAAAGTTCAAAGACAGGCAGAAACATTCACTGTCTATTTATTTGAACTTCTGTCCAGAATAAAGCCTTGTTACTGTTGGCTCTTACAAAGTAAGTCTAGCACATAAAGCAGCTTTTGCCAAGAAACACTGAGTCTTCCTTGTAGAGAAATTCCCAAGCTTTGGACTGTCCTGTTCCCACAGTGTTTCATTAGCTGAAGAACTAAAGAAAATGGATTCTGTTTACATACGAACAAATATTAATAGTGTCCCGGCTCATTTCCACTGCATCCCATGCAAGGATATTCAAATTGATCTGTGTAGTGAATACACGGATGAAACCTTTCTGCTAAACGGCAACTACAGCAAGGAGATTTAAGAATAGAAAATAGAAATTACACTGGGAAATGATTTTGAGGCTACAAGGTGGAGGAGAAAGAGATAGAAAGCACATTAGAAGTAATCGCTAGGCCTCCATTTCAACAGATTTTGAACATTTTGCCCAGGAGTGCCTACATTGCACCTGCATTTCCGCTATGTTCTCTTGTAGTTTTTTCAGTGTGTGCACCAGCGGACGCTGAGGCTGTTCAGAGCTCTAAGCAAAGGAGCAAGACCAAATTCAAGATCAGATCTGCTGAACAGTCCATCCCAATCTATCCCCCACACTCTGTGCGCTTCCTTATTTCAGTGGGCTTACTGCTCTGAAATCTGTATAAGTCATCTCACTAGTTCCCCTCCTTAACCAAAATCCTCTTTATGGGCAAGTTTTCCTCCACCCTTTCTTTGATTATACTGAAAAACAAGGAAAGAAAAAGAAATCAAAGCTTAAAGCCTATTGCAAAGTTTAATCTTTCCACCATCCATTAAGCAATCTGGCTCAAATCTCTCTCCCTGATGTCTGCCAGCAGCTCACGTGGTTTCTCTTCCCTGCTCCCAGGAACAGCAGGGCTTCCAAAACAAACAACTCCCAAGTAGCAGTACAGCTGCTCTGACCAACAAGATGGACTAGAAGACGGGCTACAAGGGAGAAGCATCCCTGCTTTTTCACCCACCTCTAGCTAGTGCACCAGAGCTGGCTGGGAGTCAGATTTCCTCTAACAGGATGAGGAAGGGAAAGAAGGATGAACCTGGTACCTGAGGACAGGTTTAGGCAAAGCAGGAGATGCAATGGAAATTTTACAGACTTCATTGAGATAAAGGGCTGCATGAGCTCATGTGACCCCAGAGATGCTCTTAACATCCAGCCACTTATACTGTATACCTATACTAATAGTCAAAAAGTGCCATTTGTCCACAGGAACAGCCTAAAAAATATTGTGAGCCCAAGAAAAAAGTAAAAAAGATTTGTGACAAAATACTGTAATACATTCTACACTCCAGTAGAACAACCTGTTATTCTCCCATCAAGACCTGCAACAGCTCTTTTCTCTTTACTACAACTCCCAGCAACTGTATTTAAGCAGTGTCAAGCCCTGTGCACGCTCCTGCATCTTGCTGTCCAGATGACAGGCCAGGTCTTTCTTCCCAATGCCCATGGAGACAGCACAAGCAGCGCTTTCGGCAGCTGAAGTGCTGCTGCTGCTGCTTAGAAAAGAGCATATGCAGACGGACCGCTTGGAGACCTGGCAACTACGTAGCTTTTCAAGGATGAAAGCAGCCAACAAACAACATTTATTTTACACTGAAATACAAATGAGTCCCATCCCAAATCAGGTGTTTTTAGAAGGGCTGAAGGTCTCCATGACACACGCTTTCAGAACATATGCTGATGTTCTGTAGGGTGATCCAAGAAATGTAATGTGCTGAAACCTGAGCCATGGCGCTGGCAGAGAAATCCAGCTCTGCCTAACGGGCAAGCTCACAGAGCAGCTAAAAATGAAAGCTGAGATGTTGTGGATGAAATTTCATTTCTTGGACAGGAAACTCGCTGCTTTGTGGCAAGAGGTGCAAAATAAGCAGCTAATGACAAAATATAGGACAGAGAAAAGCAAGAGTGAGTGCTGCAGAACTGCCTATGCCCTCAGGTTAATTCTAACAACTCTGCCATAATTTCTTCCTTTTTCAACTGATTCTTTTGTTGAAGGAGTTCAAAAAGAGCAAAAATTTCCATACAAATTCATTGAAAACTACTTGCAGCAGGGCTGAGGCAGAAAAGCCTAATTTAAAAATATTAAGTAACTATTGATATATAACTCAGGCAACAAACCATATGTTCAGAATGGCAAAAAGAATGAATAATGCTAGCAAAAAGGGTCAAATTTTAAAGGTATTTGAGAAGTTAAATACACCCATTGTGACTTTTAAAGCTCTCTACAAATGTTCAATACCTAAAAGCATGACTTAATAGGCTTGAACATTTTGAAGTGACAAGTTGGTGCAACTTGTGCTTTGCCCTGCTCTCAGCATCAGTCTGACTGTCACTTTGCCAGTTTGTCTCTAACAATAATAAAATAGATCTTTGGGGCAGCAATGAACCAAGAACGGAAGCACCCTAGGTCTAAGGCTCACGAAGCAAAGAGGATATTTGTCCTCTTCCCCATTAAGCGCAAGCAAAACGGATGATAGAGAGGACTTCACAGGAGATGGAAATGTATAGTCTGCTTGCTATCTTCCTCTTGTTGTGATACTTTATTCCCTCCTTTTGTGTAAGAACAGTTCTAGACAGGCTGATTTTAAGGCTGATCTTAAGGCCAGTGAATTTGGTGGAAGGGAGTGTTAACTGGCTAAGATCTAGTCCATCCCCTCTCAATGAAGAATAGCATCAATCAGAACAGTCTATCTGCACTGACAGCATCATCATAACAGAGCAGGCAAATAAATCTGTGAGATTTAGTTGTGCCAGTTGAGTGAAAGAGAGTCTCGGTCTGGCTTTTATGAAATCTTCCATCATTGGGCATAGTAAACCCTTCCCAAAGTCATACCAAATGACACACACAGCCATGATCAGTCTCAGCTTTGATGATTTTTCCACCTGAAAAACAGGCCTGGCTGAAAACTGCCCATCTTTAATCCACACTGAGCAAGCAAAAATTGTGTGGTATCCACACAAGGTCACCAAAAGCTTTGAAACGCCTCCATAGCTAGCTCAAAATGGTAGAAGTGAAGAAGTGTCAGAAAGACCTCAGGGGAGCTATACTTCATGAATAGCTTAACCCCTTTAAGGGAAAAAACAAAACAAACAAAAATCCTTAAGTCTTGCGGCTACTCCGATGATGTGGAAGGCTGGAAAGCATCAAATACAGCGGTAGCAAACAGAAAACCCTCCCCTGCGGTATCACTGCATTTCAGAGAAGAGCTTTGCCAGGTGGCAAAGAAAAATTTGAAATGGAATATGGAAACATACTATTAAAAAAATTGCATACATCATATCGAACCATTAATTCAACTCATTCTGCAACATGCTTGTCTGCCAGGGCTGCAGTTAATAGAGAGCGTACGAAACTCAGAAGGCAATTAAGTCTTGGAGGAAGCACAGTTGGAGGCTGTGGCAGTTTCTATAGCAACCTAAAAGGTTCAAGACTAGTAACAGGAGATTAACTTAAAGGCAAGATAAGTACATAAATATAGCTCTCATTTACCATTTTCTCCACTTCCAAGCAGGCAATAGATTTTCCATTTAAATAACACAGAAATGCAGTCAGACATTTTGTTATTAATTAGGGTAAAAGCAATCTTTGCAAACATTCTATTTAAAAATTCTGATTATTTAACAATCAGCAGAATCATCTAAACTTCTCTAATTAATTCTATAAAATGGAAAACACAAAATGCTGCTGAAAGATTAGAGTGAGACTAAGACATGGAATGCAACAACCATAATAAGAGTCTGCTGATCCCAACACACTGTATGCATGTGAACAAATCCTCTCGATACATTTTTCTGGATTATACTTTACATCAGGTTTTACATCTGGAGAAAGGTGAGGACAAGATAAAGAAGATTTTTTTGTAAATATCTCAGTCCATTTTTTTAAAAAATTCTTTATCTTCAGTAAGAAAGACTACATGGAAGAAACTTTAATACTGTTCCTGACACTTAAAGGCATTTATTCAAAAGCTCAGCTGAGACCACAGGCCCCCTTTGAAGTTCCTGTATGTCTTATGGATACAAAAAAAGTAAACTCAAAAGAGATACCTTGACCACTTCTCTACTGCAGCCAGTTGTTCTCCAGCTGTTTTACTTGATCATTGAAAAAACAAATAATTTACACATAAGACATTCAGGAACATACACCCAAGAAAAAAACATATTCTTCACCTAACTTATATTCCCTGTGAACTATGGAATACTTCAGGTACTGCAAGCAGTTGTATTAGTTGGGACTGAGAATTTTGTTAATCTCCTCTATCCAGACTGCTGAGTAATGTTACATTAGCTCTGGCATCTTTGCACAGTATTGGCTTCCCTATGTAGTATCTGTGGACCTCAGAAAAAAAGCAAGAAAAACAGCACTATCCCACCTGCAAATTAACCAATTATGAGACACACATTAAAAGCTAATTCTGACACAAACCTCTTGGGCTGATCCAAAGAGTACAAAATGTCTGTAGTTTTTCCACAGATTTCATTACATAGAAATATTTTTTTCTGCCCAGAATTGATAGTACACTTTCCTCCCAGTTACTCAAAAAGTTTGGGTGGGCTTTGCTTCTGTAACAAATTCATGATTCAAAAACCAATTTCCCTCGTTTAATAAGCTCTCAAATGTGCATGCTTTTCAGGCTTTTTTCTTCCTAAATATTAAAATGCCACAGGAAGGACAGGGGAATCCTTGAAAGGAAGGCTGCTTTTTGAACCATGACTGAAGAGCACCTTTGGAAAGAGAAAAACAAAATCATGAACACTAACAAAAAAAAGACACTTTTTGTTTTTAAAAGCAAAGCCAACTCATTAAAAGGCAAACCAGGAAACCAACAGAATAAACAGTTGTGTCAAACCAAGAATTTTCCTATTACTTCAAAGATAAATCCTTTGTCAGGCAAGGGCTTTTAGGTTTGATTTGTATTTTCTGCATCTCCTCCTTCAAAATGATGAGGGTCCTCCTTTCCTTCTGTGCTTACAACTAGTTAAAAAGCAAAACAAACAGACAAAAACAACCCCAAATCCTCATTTGACAGGTTCAATCCCTACAAATAGCTTCTATCTACAGTTCTAGCAGCTCTTACTAGACAGACCTCTTCCTTGAATATCCAGCATCAAGGCCTATATATACACTAACTTGGTTTTACTTGCTTCATAGAGCTTTTCTGGTTGGAATTTGTTGACTCATTGCTTGAGGATAAAATGGGGATACTCAGTGGGGGGGCAAAATGAGAAATCACTTATGTAATTCAAAACATATGCTATACTTTATCCAAGATACTCCAAGCTCCTCATGGTAATATCCAAGTATCACCTAGAGTAGTGAGACTGGCACAGCACTGCCCAAAATGGCGCCTGCTCTTTGCTTCTGGTAGGGTGGGAGGTTGCCTACCACACGTGCAGAGCGCAAGAAAACAGTAAGCTGGCACTGTACATAAAAATATTCTCTGCCATGAATAAAATATTATAAACCCATCAGCTTTAATTTAATAAGAAACAAGAAGCATATATAAAAAAATTTCTCTAAAATCAAGTGCTTATCCTACTTTATAATATCAAGAACTTCAAAGAAAGATAGAATATTTTGTCACTTTTCCAAAAGAGAAAGCATTGAGAGAAAAAGAGAGAACACCTAAAGGGACTGTAGCACTTTCCAGAGTAAATATTCCATTTTGAGTAAATAAGCTGTGTCAGGGTCAGCTGAGGACACCAGTTGCAACTTCTTCATTGAAATGATTTGTCAGTTATTACCACAGAATTACTTTTCTGTTTTCCACTAGTGTTTTTTTTTTTTCTCCCTTTGAACTAATTAAAAAGTCACAGTCAAAGAGCATGCAGGGGCAGCAGCAGCCCTTCAACTCTAAAGTTGACTTGGATTTAAAAAAGAAACCCATGCTATTTAAAGCTTCCAAAGAAGGGAACAAGAATGTATTTAAAGTGAGACGAAAGCATACTGAAGAAATCCACTACTCCCCTCAGTATTCTTAAGAGCTGCACTGTCCTTCAGTTGAAGCTTCGATATCCTCCTTTGAAAATTTTCTTTTCCTTCTACAGAGTGGCTGTGGCAGTGCCAGGCTTCTCAAGAGAGACAGCTTAATATTAAAAATGCTATCCCCTTTCGCTGCGTATAAAAGGTTTTGATTTTTTTTTTTTTTTTCCTTTGAGTTTGACTTGATTTCAGCTTCTCTCCTTTCTTTAAGCTTCCCTCTACTCTTTTATTAGACTGGAAGAAAACGCAACAACAAAAGTTAGAAATGTGTTTCTCAAGTTTTAGCAAAAGGCTTAAAAACAGAAATCAGAGAACAGCTCTATAAAGTCTTGGGGAGTTTGTTGTTTGTTTTGAATTAACACTTAAGAGAATTCCAATCACACGTTTTAAAAACAACTTATCTATGAATTTTAAAAGCAACTCATTTCACCTCCTCTCCTTTTTGCTGCAGACATTACAAAAATATTTTGTAAGGAATGACAATTACATGAATCTGGATTAAGATTACATCTGTTTATGCTCTCCCTGATCAGAAATCATACTGCATTTGTTACCATATGAATATACGTAATAAAGTGGTAAAGAAATGAACCATTTTCTGCTGCTAACAACCCACACTTGAGGCAGATCAAGAAGGATATTCTTTTAGCTGACATGTCTGCCTGCAATTACAAGTTTGCTAGAAGTATCTTTATTCTAAATCTTGCAAGACAAGAAGACTATTTTCTTTGTAATATCTAACTTACCAAGGGCAAGTGAAAAGAAAAGCTCAGCTCACTCATCTGCAACACAGCAGCTTGTTGATTTGTCAGCAGCACTTTGTGGAAGTTGCATAAACTTCCAGCATGACCCATGCTTAATGGCTACATAGGGTAATTAAATAGATGTAGCTCTTCTATATCATTCTATTGCCCTATTAATATTCATTTTGAACACAGATTTATCTTGCTCCCTTCCTCTGGCCCAAGACATTTTGGTTAAGCATGGAAAGCATTATGGAATACAAAGGGTTAGCAAAATAGGTAGGATTTTGCTTAGACTAAACATATGGGATATGAAAGCAAGTGTTGGAAAGAAAGTAAAGGAGCAGATCAGCTATTCAATCAAGGTAATAGTCCATTCATCCATCATTCCTTGCAAACAAGCAGTAGATTTCTTGCTGTATTTCACTACTGAAAATACACAAGAGATATTTAAAAGGATATTCAGAAGCACTGCACGGATTTGAGTAACAGCATACAGTACGTAGAGCACATACACGCCGCCTGTGCGGGAGCGGCAGCCCAAGGCTTTCCTGACAGGGCGGAAGGAAAGCTGAGCCCCTGCAGCTGCTGCCGCGCGCAGCTCAGTGACAGCAGCAGCTCCTGCTCCTCTTCCCAGGGCCTGCTGAAATGGAGGCCGGCCGCACCGCAGCAGCCCTCACAACTGCTCTTTCTCATCCTAACGGCTTACGGAAAATTCAGCCAAGATTTGTACCCTTTAACATGACCATCTCCAGACAGAGGCAACTAACCCGCCACTAGGCTGAGCAGCCTAGAGTCCAAGCTAGTAGCACCGTGCACTCACCCGCCAGCCCCAGGGGCTAAGGCAGCACGTCCTTACAGAAGGTGGGCAGCTAAAATCCAGAGGCCAGAGTTAAGGCTGTTCATCGACTCTTACCTCTCAGAGCCTACGTGCTCAACCGCACAGGCCAGCCCGTGCAAAGCTGACCTGCAGTAATGTCTGTTTAAATTAAAAATGGCCTTTGAACTGACTTTGAAATGCTCTACGGAAAAAAAAGAGCTTCTGCAAAAGCTCTTGTACTTAGTAAAATTTTCTGAAACGCATTGATTTTTCCACAATGCTTTTTCAGGCTTTTTTTGCCCGGTTAATTCTTCCTATTTTTTCCACAAATCTTTTCATTTATGAACACAAAGATGCATCAGGACAATTTGCGCTAACCAAGAGCCCTAGAGAAGGGCAGCAGCAGCATACATCTTTGTCAGCCATTTCCTCTAATTTCTCATGTTTTTGGCTATAATAAAAATTACAAATGCAGCATAGAAATATTTCATCCTTTTTCACAGCAAAATAAAAAGGTACCCACTATTTAGTCTGATAGCTCTGGAAACTATTTAACATAAATGCTGACTCACAAACACTTACCTTCTTTTTGACATGAAGAAGAGAAATAAAATACACTTGGGGGGGGGGAGGAAAAAAAAACAAAACACAGTGGGAGAACACGAAGCTGCACTTGGCTACAGCACAGTAGCACACTTTCAAGATTCAGCCATGCCTTTCTTCATGCAGCTACACTTAAACACTCCACATATTCTCCTGACAGCTGCTATTGTGCAACTTATGCAGTTTTTAATTATATAGGGGCACATGAACAATTAAATTACAGAAGCATGCCCCCCTCCCCCAAAAAAAAAAAAAAAAAAAAAAAAAAAAAAAAAAAAAGCTATGTGAGCACTTCATGTTTGCATCTTTGCTAGGATAGGCCTCAAACTCATTAAAAAGGACAGAAGTAGCCCAGGAATTGTGGGAAGATAACTTCAGAGGAAGATATTCAGAATATGCCTATTAAATTCACCGCTGCATAGCGCTATCTACCAGATACCCGGAGTTTCTATGAAGACTACAATAAAATAAGAGAGAGGGAAAAAAAACACACAAACACCTTTTCTCTCTCTCTCTCGTTATTATAGCCAGTGATGAATAAAAGCCTGAAATATTTTGATGCTTACATATCACAAGCTCTTCAGCAAAAACAGTTTTAATTCCCCAGGGGATAAGTTTCCTCTGATGTTCTGGCAAAAAGTCCTGATGGAATAAATCAAGTTGTTCATGTGCACCAAGGAAAAGGAATACAAGAGTGGCAAGAGATGTTGCTGATAATCCTGCTGGAGAAAGGTGACACCAGCATAAAAATAAAAAAGGCTTGCATTTCATAATGGTTTGGAAGTGAATTTATACCCTTCTTTCATGCTTCTCCGATATCAGTAATTATCTGAGAAAGGAACAGGCTGATGTCCTGTTACAAAAATAGACAAGTAATACCCAATTTTAAGGCAGGTACTGAAAACTAAAACATATTAGTTACACTCAAAGCAAATCTGCTTTGGAGCGGCAGAGACCAATGCTGACACCAAGTGGAGGAAAACTGCCTGGTTCTGTCTCCATTGCAGGCTCGAGACAGATGGAAAACTGTGAGCGGCAAGTGCTTGGCTCAGTATTGCGGTTAAGTGTTTAAACACATCAGAGCAAAGCAGATATTTTTGTCACTCCAATGCAGACACTAGCTGATTAATTGCCCTCCTCCTCGCGGCAGTGTAGCTGACCACAGCAGGCAGAGCAAGCAACTACGTGCCCTCAGCACACAAAATACTGCTATCCTCCACCTATTGCACGTAACACTCCTTAATCTGTAATCAATATAACTTCTCCAAGGCTGAATACGGCAGGGACTCTGTTCACAACAGCAGAGCTGAGAACAGGTATTCGTAGGCAGACGGGCAAGCCAGGCAGCTCTCCCGCTCCTCAGAGCGGGTGTCTGCGGGCACCTTTTCCCAAGCCAGGAACGGCTGGCACTGGTGATCAGGTCTTTCTAGACCTCTCACACATCTGTGTGTGTCTTGACTTTTTGTGTCTCTCTGTCATTACTGAGGGACATACACAAGACAGAACTAGCAGCCGTGCTGCTCTATTCACTCACTTCACATCATGCTTGCCCAGACCACAGGGCACTTTAATCAAAGCCTCATGGCTATGATGAATAAAAAAAAGTCAGCACTTTTTTCCAGAAGAAAATTTACACCCTTACAATTAACTGTCCACAACTTTGGTGGAGAACCAGGCCCTACTTTGATCCTACATGTAGGGCATTTTTTATTCAGTCTTCTGGCTTGGGTATTACCCAAGCACAAAATAAAAACTTAACATTAAATGAGCTCACGCTTCTGCTAAATTGACAAAGGTTGGGGAAAACACATTTCTGTGGAAACAGAAGTAAAGAAATCCTTCTATAAGATAACAGCAGCCCCTCCAAAGCACTAACAAATCTCCTGGCAGTTCACGTGGCATACGTGGATTTTGCTACATTCATGTGCAAACATAACTAAAATTTCTCCTTGCTAAGCAAAGTTAAATGAGGAGAGTTAAGAACTGTATCAATTTAAACTAAGTAAATACTGCTAAAAGCCACAAATAGGAATGCAACAATGTTCCCCTATCCAAGAAAAATGACATTTCAATCCAGCCTGGAAATTTCAGTTTACAAGAGAATGAGATCTTGTTTGGGGGTGGAGGTGAAGGGGGGAAAAGATTTCAACTAATTTCACAAGCATTGTCATGGGAATAGTAGTGGAAAACTCCAGTTAAATCATCAGCCATCCTTCAAATTGAAGGCAGTCTATCTGGGAGACCACAACTCTCTTTTACGGCAGCTTTGGGTAAAAGTAAGGCACCAAGCGTTTCCACAAAATTGGGTCAATGCTGAAACACCCATTTCCTCTTTGAAAGAAGACTAAAACCCTGAGATTGTCAAAACTCTCTAGACCACAAAAGCCTTCCCAACAAAACCATAATTCAAATAAATAAAATCTCCTTGAAATACTTAGCCACAGAGCTCCAATCAACGCAAAGCCACACTGCGTAGCTTCAGAGCCAACTTGCAGGTGGCCACAGGCTGACCCCGCAGGTCTAGGGAAGAGCTTCCCAGGCACAGAACGCACCCTCCCTTCAACAGCTCCCAGGGTCTCTGCACTCTTTGCGGCATGGTTCCACCTCTGCTGGGACTAGCTAGACAATCCACTCAACAGGATCTTGCAGCCTTGCTAGTGTAAAGAGAAGCACGCATAAACGACAGAGAAATCAAGCTAGAAAGGAGTGTGCTTTAAAGGAGCAGGCTCTCTTTTAACGAATCCCATGTTTTCGTGGGGAGGCATACAGCAGCTCGTGCACACCCACAAATTCACACTTCCATTTGCCAGCTGGATAAGGGCAGAATCTGGGGAGTTTTACAGTGGTAGCTGTACCAGAGGAGGATCTGAAAAAAGCACAAATCCTGCCCACCTACATGCAGAGGTTCCATAATTCACTTAATCTATAACAAAAGATTCAGAAATGTTGAGAGCAAAGAGCATGACAAATTTCTATGAGCAAGGTTAGTTCATAATTTAATTACAATATAGAAGCTAAGCTCTTCTACACTTCCAACACAGCAATAAGCTTCAGGTTGAAAACAGCTATCTAGAGAGGCCTCAGGTCAAAACATACACCAAATTGTCTAACTTTTTTAAAGAATGATTTAAATGAAATGGGAAAGTCAGTTCAGTATTAGAACAGCTTGTGAAATAGACCAGAAGATTACAGAACTGTTCTAGATGATACTAGACATGAATGCGTCCATCAGGATTTTACAGCATTCCAGCCATATACCAAGAAGGAAAAATAGAACGTATAGCATACAGTAACCTAGAAGAGGACAAACTAAAACACATGGTATCTTGCCTATATCTTTTAACCACCATCTTTAGATGGAAGAGGTAAGTCTAAATAGTCAACTATACAACCCACAATAAAAGTTCTGAACTACTGAATAGGTGTTTTCAAAAACTGGCATTTTTTTCCCCTAAAGTCATCCTGAATGAGCCTGCAAACTAGAGTAGATGGAATGATAGGGACTGTTACTGTTGTACACCCTCAGCACATCTAGACATACTAAGAGCTCAGGAACAGTGGCTCTTACCTTTCTAAGGATACAAACTAGAAAACAGAAGGTAAAGTGTATGTTAACTGTATGGCCTGCCAGACAAATTGATATGGCTTTAATTTGTTGAGACTCTGCTAATTAGGGCAGCATATAAGGCAGTAATGAGGCAATAGTCCAGATGGAAGTATCAGTGTAACTGCTTTAAGTTATTTCAAGAGAAACAGCCAGTAAAAGCAAGTTTCATTTCCAGGAAACAACAAGGGAGCTATGCCAGGTTTGCCATTTCATTTTTTGCTTGCTTTGCTGGAACTAGTGCATACATTTTTTTATGTTTAGTTTGTAAACCTAACTTTAATGTTTCCAGTTTAACAGACTTTGAGCAATTGTTCTACTATGAAAGATGAAGGATACCTATCCAACATGGCAGATCACCTGCCAGAAATTACAAAAACAAGATCAACCACAGAAGATTGAATTCCCTTCTCACCCACAGATGGGATTCGTTTCATAAGCTTACCTCAGAGCAGGAGAGTGCCTCATGGCTATGCCTTCACCAGAGTTCATTAAAGAACTTGAAAGAATCTCTTCAGCAGAGTTCCCTCCCACATCACCACAATCCCAGACAGACCATGACATTTTACAGAATTACAGGGAGTGAAGTTGCTTCTAGAACAAAGACATTGTGATAGAAAGGCAAGGCTCCTGGCTTCTCTAATTCCTTCCAGTTTCATTTAGTTGATGACACTTCACATTCTACCCAGTTTTATACGCAGGGACAGAAACATTTTGATCTTGGATGATTATTTGAGTACAAGTTGCAACTGGCATCAGCCACCTTCAGAAGGAAAAGGGCGAGCGGAGCTAGAGCTGTGGACTCCAGCACTGTTTTAACATTAAATGATCCTGGTTTCAAATTAGGGCCATATCCGGTAACATAGGAGGAATATTTCAGAAATGTCCTTGTATTGACATATTCCGTCTGCTGCACCCAAGGTTGTCCCAAGAAGGAAGACCAGAAGCACTAAAGCCCCAATACTGTTTTGGGACATATAGTATGCCACAAATACTGATTGACACTTTGTATAAGAAGTCCACAGGCTTGCGATACAAAGCTGAGGAAGGAATCACAAACTTTAGCACCATGACCCAGAATTATATCCAGTGAAAAATCTTTCATAACCCTTCACCTGATCTGGCACACTTTTACTGAAGCATTCCTGAACTGCAAGGATGTGTGATAACTGCATGGTGCAGTATTACACTGAAGCTTTTCATACCAGGTTTCCCTCAAGCTTTTTTCCAATAAAAAGCTTCTTCTTTCAGCAGAAGGCTATTGACAAACATGGCAAAGTAGAAATATTGTTTTAGAAAAGAATATGCCCAAGGAGAGAACACTCATTGACTTCACCTGAAAAGGTAAGAGATCTCACCCTTCTGCTTTTGCTCTCCTCCTTCACCAATGTATAGTCGATCACACTTACGTACAGTGTTTTCTTGAAGAAAAATCCAGTGATATTGGACAAAAATCAAAGATATTTCAAGTGAAAAAAGTTGGGATTTTTTTCTTGACCTTTCAATTTTTCACTTGCATTCTATACAAAAAACAGAAATTTAAACACTAATGTTTCCCTTCTTGTTTTGGCATGCAACTGATTTGCTTGTTGCTAGCGACACGAGTTTAGACATTCGTTAGTCTATAAGCAAATATATTTGCATCTGAAGGTTACAAACTAATGAAATACTTTCAATTCCTTGCTGAATCAATGTAACTTTCTTACCCAAGAGTCATCTGCTTGTCTCGGGGAGAAACAAGGGTTCAAGTCAGAGAAAAGCATCTCATAGTGTTGAAGCAAATACAGCAGGAAGCCATTGTAAAGCTTTTGATCTTCACAAGCCAAGGGACTCACAGGGATCCTAAGGGAAGAGCAGGTGAATTAAGTTTAGCAGCCCTTAGATCACAAGCAAATCATTAGTCACCCAGGGAGTCCTCCAGCACTCTTGATAAGTCAGAAAAGCAGCCAGTTGGGACACTGCATAAAATGCTGATGAAGCTCCAGTTTGATGCTGTAAGTTTGCATTACATTGGGGCTTTTAAGGCAGCATAACAAAATAGCTAGAACCTAATAATTCAGCCATGTAGTTCATAAAAAAATGAGGATGAAGAGGAAAACAATTTCTCCCCTGCACACGCAGGAAAACTGCCACCAGTCAATAGCTTAGAAAGTTTTCTGGGGGTGGAAGAGTTTGGTTGTTCCATCATAGGTTATGAGGGTGAACTTTAACAACTGGAATCATATCTTATTGTTAAAATTGCCAGGAAAAAAATTCTAGGTAAGAATCTACTTCATTGTAATAAATTATAATTTCACAGACTACAGTCACATGCACTCAAACTTCCAGACACTCACCTTAACATTTTGCCAACACGTGCATGTGTGTGCAGACATATGTGCACATGCATGTGTTTTTAAGCAGTAGTTATACTACGCAGGTAAATAGCCCAAGTCAGAATCATTTAATTAAAATCAAGATATTCATTATATGAAATTGTAATCTCATTTCCTGAACTATAGGTATTCCCCCATGAACTATTTGGAGGCTTGCAGGACCATCTACATAAATTATGTCAACTAATCCAGCCTGCACCATGGGCAGCCAGTTCTCAACGACAATGAAAAATTTTTTAAAGAGAAGTCACATTCTCAACTCAATGCCGAATCTGAGGTGTGACTCTGCAGTTGGCTCGAATAATTGATGGCTTCCCATCTGCACTCATGGGTGACAGGATTTCAATAAATATTCAAAATAAGCAGCATTAAAATTAATTGCTGCAATAGATGAAAAGAGAAGTTCTTTCACACACTGTTTCCATGTGAACTGTGATATTAGTTTTCCAACATTTAAAATTCAGGATAGTAAGAGCTTTCTGCAATTCCATAATGAGACTTTGAATATAATAATTGTATTAAGGGTTATATTCTGTGTTTTGAGATTACTGTAGTTACTAATTGTGAAGGACATGCAGCTTAGTTTTGTAAAGTGTAATCAGCAGCAAGTTTTACATTGCAGTTTTACATCCCCAAGGCCCATATACATTCCATGTTCCAACTACTGAATATTCAAACTCAGTTGCTTCACTGAGTTTGTGAAACTGTAGGAAACATTGAAACATGACAGGCCTCTACAAATGCCTCAACAGATTGAGGCAGGAAGTAATCATAGAATTTTCACTTGAATATAAACAGATCAGCAATTTCAAATAGAGAGGTTTATAAACAATCTACTTTAATATGCTAAACTCAAAACAGGAAAAATTAATCACATGACAATGCAAATTGCCAGAATGAATATAAGCAGTTTGAACACCTAGGAGGAATTAAGAGTGTCTCCAATACAGTTACTGTTACATCCAGGAGGTTATTTCCTACAATTTCATGGTATACACAAAGTAACAAACTAAAAAGTTGTTTTTCCACAACTTTCATGCTCTGACTTAATAAATACAGCAAGGACTATCTAACTTGTCTCACTTTTCAGTAAATCTACACTTTAGGTGCCAAACATTTAATAATACTCTGCTTAATTGCATTGTCTTGCTCAGAAAGACATAAAGGAAAAATACGATTTCATTGTCAGTGTTGGTAGATGTGACTTGCCACATTAGAGTACCTTTAAGGTTTGCTGTTATCCAGGAGGATGCAATTGGTTTGCTCTAAATAATGGGAGGCCTTAGGTCACTTGGCAGGAAGCAGCACAACATTCTCACCGAGAGAACACAGGAGTTCCAAGGCTCTCCCCCTGCACCCAACTCAGCAAAAGTGATTCTTCACCATCTTAGGAGGGAACCCTCAAACCGCAACATCAGTGATACACTTCAAAACAAGATGAGCTCAAGATTTACCTGCTCCTCTCCTGAGCTGGTGAAATCATAATGATTATAAAGAGCTAGAGATAGAAATATATCTCCCGACTGAACACTTTACGGTAGCGACATTGTCTTGACGAGACCCTGGCAAGGAATTATGCTGTTTTCAAGACTTCTCAGACAGGTCATTGCCACAAACATTTGTTTTAGTGCTGAGCTTACTTTAAAAGCCAAAGGGCAATGTTGAGAAAGAGCTGGATCATCTCCCAGTTTTCCAGTTTCGCTGGAAAATGCATTCCTGTCAGAAACTACTCTAGGCTGTTTCTTCTCACTGCCTTGACTTGTCTGCAATACTTTTTTAGCATCTAGTTATGCATTTGCTCACCTAACTCACTTTCCCTAGCTTCAGCCCACCATTTTACCTACCTGCAAGCTCTGCTCTCCTTAGCAACTTACCATGTTTGCATATGCAGGCACCACTGGAAAACTTGACAGCAGAAGAATGAAATATTTGTTTTGCTTCATAGGAAAGACTTCTTGCTCTCATAACAAATACTATTACAAGGACCCAATGAGTCTTGACTTCTTAGAATCAGTCACCATTATGTAGCCTGTCAGCTAGCACACAATGTATTTGCTAGGAAACAGAAATATTTCTTATCCAAAGAGCTTTACACCTCCCATACCTCTTAAATGGTTTCCTACTTGAAGTTGTCCCTATACTGCAAGGGTCTAACAGAGTCAAGGTGTTTGACCAGTTCAGTCTGTTCTCACCTGCCCATAATGTACGACATGGGCAATTTACTTCCAAAATGCTGTACTTGGTACTAGGTGAACAGTTATGATAACCTTATTTTTTTAAGTAGTGATCTAGTAGCACCATTAAAAATAGCTAAATAGAAGCAAAGTACTCACTTAAAAAAGGCAGGCCCAAACACAATGGCTAAGTTTTCCAGAGTCATGAAATTCACTGCACTGTATGTGGATACCTTTAACAGGAAAGCAACCAGGAACTGAAGGAGGTTGTGATGGGCTTTGGGCAGGCAGCTGAGTAACTGTCTCAAGTTCTTTAGGCATTCTATTGTGTTGACTTCGTGCTCTGTAAAACAGTGATTAACATACATAAATATTCCTAATATTTACATGATTATTAGAAACAGATCTCCAGGACACGTCTGGGAGACTTTGACATCATGGATGGTAAATCACACCCTAAAGGACAATTCTATCACTAAAAAATAAAAGGCTAAATAATACCTATGCTGTTCAACATTTTCAACCTATCTGGAAAATGGGATGCAGAGAGAGGACACCCAAACACACACCACACACACATTAACTGAGTAAGACTGTTCAGGATAGTCAAAGCAGAGCAACTGCAGAAAGTCTTTGCCAGATGTTGAAAGAGACTTAACACACACACATTGACATAACCTGGCACTTAATAGAAGTTTGAAAAGAAAATGCACAGTCAAACCCACAAACTCCTTGTTTGTATGCAAACACCTGTACTAGTTATTCAGTCAAAAACCACTGGATACAATTGCCTGAAAGCATTAGCTAAATTATTATTGACAGTGGTTTTTTTTTTTTTTTCTCTCTCTTTTATACAATTAAGAATTATAGGTATGAATAGGGAGCTGGACAGAGTATTGCTGCAGGCACTCATTCTGCTTTAGCATTTTGAATGTTTCATGCTGTTTCACTCACTGTTGCCCAAGGAAACATGAAAACCAGTAAAAAGAAGGAACACGGATATACAGAAGCCCTTCTGTAAAAGGGAATAGATAGGAAAGGTTCTACTTGTAAGAGAAAGAAGTGAAGCAGTGGATACATGAATGCATGAACAGGCTGAAGATAGTGATTAGATTAAATAAAAGATTAGAATTAAAAATAGTATTTCAAGATGTAGTAAGGCATCAAGTTTAAGAATATGCAGAGGAGACATCTTCTCAAAGAGCACAGGATCGGATTGCAGAAGGTTTTGCCTCCTGATGTTGTGAAGCACAAAAGTGTTAAGAGTCAATGAATTCAAAAAAGGAATTAGGCAAAGTTAATGGAAGATAGCTCTATCAAGAGCAATTATTCATCAGTATCAGGTTAAGGAAACTCTAAGTTCCTGCTTACTTGGAAGATGCAATGAGCATACCTGTCACTGTTAGAGAAAGGACATTACCTTGGAACATGTCCACTTCATACCTTGGAAAGTTTTGAGGAAGCCAGCACATAAATGGTCTGGAAAAACAGCCACTGGGAGTTCCTTCAGAAAGAGTTTCAGAAGACTGGCAACAGAATCAACATCTCCATCATTAACAAGGTCCACATCTCCCCCTTGATTGTATTTCTGCTTCAATTCCTTGATTTTCTGCGTAGAGCCATTGATTCGAAACACACCCACGTGCTCTAGACCTATTTGGCAAGAAATAAAAAACAGTAAGCCCTGGTTGCATTGCCTATGCAATAAGTATTGTACCTCAAAAAACAAGGGCTCATCTAAGAAAACACAACAACTATATAAAAACAGAGAAAACATGAGCTTACCAAATACTTCTAGGTATTCCACCATCTGTGTCACAAGAAAGGGAACTCTGCATTGTGGTTCATCCTGCATGAGAGTTTCCAGAGGAACACCAAATGCACTTCCTCCTTTTTGTAACTGGAGATCTGGTGTGACTTTATTTGTTGTTTGCTTAACTTGAATAGAAGAAAATGATTTCTGGGGAATAAAAAGTGATACACAGCTGGATTTTGCCATTATACCTTAGCTACTATTTTGTCTTCATTTAGACATCTTAGTACAGATTCTACCCCGGTGCACATTCCTAAAATACTAATATCACACTAATTAGAGTCGAGATAATACCTGCAACTGGAGAGATCCAAATAAGACCTGCAGGCTCCCAAGTCTGCTCAAGACCAGAAATAGATGCTAAAGATCTCCTCCTGTCCAGTGCCAAAGAACAAGAGCTTAATATCATGCAACCTAGGAGACTGATATTTTGCTTCTAGCTCTTCCCAGACCTTGGAAGCTGTAAGAATCTCCAACTCCTACTTTTGCACCAGGGAAAATGCCCTGCTTTATTAAAGGTACAAGACCCTTGAACTACAAAAGATATGTACATATCTTCATGTATGTACACACTCATGGGTCTGAGCCACTCCTGAAATTAAACTGAAATTAAACAATAACCACATCATTTTTAAAAATGCAGAAATGGCACTCACAACAGGTGAACGGGACTAGACCACTACAGAATGGGGTGTCAGGTCAGGGCAAACACCCTGTTTAGAATGGGGAGGGCTGTTGCTGAATCCCTCTCTCTGGAGGGAGCCCTCACTTGCCAGGCAAAGGCTGACCTAATGCCGGTACATAACTAAGTTCAGCTAGGCAAGATTCACAGAGTCAGAATAAGAATTTAAGAAACAACTATGGACTTGCCTTTTTTTTTTTTTTTAAAAAAAAAAAAAAAAAAAAAGGCCTCTTGGATTCTATTCTTTACTCTCCAGGTTATTTCTGATGCTCTTACCTCCATGAGAAATATAGAAATATATGAAAACAAACAAAGCAACACTCAAATAATTTGTCCTCAGGAGCTGTTTTATCATCTCACTAGGATAGAAAAGCTGTCCAAAACTGAAAGGGAGTAGAATTTACAGATTTGTGTTAAGTACCAGGAAGAATCTCTCTTCTGTGTTATGCTTGAGCAAAACTGAAAGAATAAAGGTGAAATGGGCTATGGGCATTTTATCACTTTCAAATATATCCACTCTAGTATTGTGGCATCTGTAAACAGTTTTATCTGCTGAAAAGCCTATTTATAATAGAAAAGTTCTCAAAGAATACTGCTGCCAGAACAGTTAGCATTTCGAGCCTTTTTTGCTTAATTTGAAATTATTTTTAATGTTCTCATGCCAATCAAAAGTCTAGATTATAATTTCCAGCAGTGAATCACCTAAAGTCTTGGATAGTTTACTCTAAATGCCTGAACCCTAAAAATCCCAAACCATGCGGCACAACTAGCATCGCTACAGCCTGAGACCGAGCAAGCACACAGCTTATCCTCAGCTGCAGGAGAGGCCAGGCGCTGAGCTGCTTGCTCTCATCTGCACACTACGTCATGCATAACTTTGGCATGTAATTTGCACATAGAGAATGATCTAGTAATACAACTTTACAAGAGATCCACCACCAAAGTTTAAAACACAGCAGAGAGGGACATAAAAGGCCAGAAACAAGAAAAAGAGCAGTAGATTTTGACATGCATGGGGCCCTAAACAGGATGTTTTCCAAAGCTGGCTGATGAGAAGAGTGGCATGTCACCGCAGCAGCCATCTGAGCTCCACAAACCTACAATTTCTATACTTCAATCCATGTGACCATGACAGGCAGGTTTAATCTAAAGCCCTGAAAAGCTTGTGTTACCTCAGACCAAGCCTTGAAGCTATTTCCTAAGAACCCTCCTGAGCATTGCTGCCATCACACCAGCCTTCCGAATAATCCAACCTTCTGCTTAGAAACATGCAACAGAGAACAAGCATTACCTTAGCCTCCAAAATCTGTCAAGTCAGGACACTTGAACACAAGCTATCCCTTTACTTCTCATTCGCTCTGTTTCTAAGCGATGCAAATTTTACCCTTGCTTCTGCAATATCAAATCCAAAATTGCAGTTTTGTGGAAATCTCAGCTGGCAAAAAGCTGTGTTCCCAGCATATAAGCTAATACCTTCTCACTGCAACCCTCCATTGTAGCTTCAAACATCTCTCTTCCACTGATGCCTGTTGACTGCCATATAAGCAATCATATCATTCCTAAATACTTGGTGACTGAACAGCAAGGAAGCTGTCAGCCACTGTCAAATATCTGAAGAGAAAACACAGTGGCAGTAACCAAAGAAATGAAAATAAATAAAAATGTTTGCTGTGAGCACCTGTCATTAGTATACTTTCCAGTCCACTGACTGATGTCTTAATTTCCCAGAAAAAATAAACATAATTTCTACATATCTATGCTCAGAGATATCTAGGAGAAAACACATTTATACAAAGTCATGTTTTTACACAAAACAATGAAAGCAGAAGTCAAAAACTGAATTATTCAGATTTACAGGCTGATACTAGCTCTACATCAAGAAAATTTGAACAGTATCAGCATTTCATTTTAAAGCGGGATTTTAAGTTTTTATATTTCCATCCGAAGACATCCTAAAGTTAGCCTTTTCTTAAATATTTTACTGCTACAGTTTCAGGAGGAAAGAGTGAAGATTTTTCTACAGATTTGTAGCTGAAGTGCCACAGAAAAAGTTTTTCTTTTTTTTAGCTTATAAAATGCACACCTTCAGCAATGTCACAAGCCATAACTTGACTTGGCTGTGTTCAGTTTTGTAACCATGGTGAACACGCACACAGAGAAAAGTCTTAAGCCTTAGTTTGCTCTTTCAATATACAAGCAAGCTTAGAACATGCTGTTAGTACTAAAGTGCTAATAATTACTTGAATGAGACCAATATCAATATGGAAAAAAAGTCTACAGCATGCACACAATATAAGCTATTGAGTGTTGAAAAGCTGTCTAGTTTTAAAACACCTCTGATACCTTACTCTAAGTGCCTTCCCTTTCCCTCTTCAAATGTTACAGTTGTGTTGCAGGAAGAAAATCTCCAAAAGAAGAAAGGACATAGACACTCAATAAACCAGATTTAAGTCCACTTACACACAATGAAAGAGAGGCACTCGCTCCCATACTAGGCTGCAGGAGAATATCAGTGTTTCAGTTGTGCTGCTCAGAAGATACAGTCATCTTCCTTCGCGTTACAGCTCCGTGCAGTCCAGTCAAAGTTAACTGCAACCATGGGGGCTGTTACTCTGTAATTAACTTATCATAGTATAATTGCTAAGTAACCTCTTAATCAGTAATTTCACTCCAGATTCTGTGGAAGGTGGAAGTTAACTGCTAGTAGAAGGGGATTCCTTGTAGCAAATACTTGTCTCCCGAGTCATGCTGCAAAAGCTCACAAACCAGTTACTGTCAAGAGATGTTTCCATGGCACCTAACACACACAACGGCACAGCTTCCTGTAAGTTCACACACTGTGTGTTTGATATTTATGAGGGGTATTGTTTGTTTGTTTTTTAAATGCAGGTTGGCAAATAATCAATTTACCTGCTGCTCATTCTGTCTCATTATAGCAATAATTATTTTGAGGTGGTCCACAGTATATGCATAATATAGATACACATTTAGATAACACCTGCACAGTCATTTTGTTAGACATATGAGCAAAAATCCATAAAGCCTTTGAAATATGGGGATGCAGATGCTGTTAAGTCTAGCATCTTGTGTTTAATCCTCATGGAAATAAAGCATCTCCTCTGAAATAAACCACAACAAAACAGGCAACATTATAGTTAAGCGCAGTTGGAGGAGATTCTTAACACAAATGTAAGAGATTTTTCTAATATGGTGTATAACGAAAAGAAATACAATATAAAAATACAATACAATAAAATGCAGAAAACAAAAATACAGGAGTCAAGTAAGACCTCATTGGTGCTGTACTAGAAAGGTAGGAATTACTCTGTCAACACACAGGTCTGCTTTTAAAACAACACTCACAGAGACAACTCCCTCTTCCACAGGGGGGATATTTGAAAAAAAATTGGTGATCTTTAGCCCATCTACCTCTCTGCAAGATGCTGTGCTGAGGACTGGAAAATGCTTTAACTTCAGTTTTTCTTGCCTACCTAAGGGGAGAAGAGAGCATACATAGATTAGGGTCTCTTTTTCACATTAAGGCACCCCAACATACGCTTACCTCTACCCTCATCTGTTGAAGGACATGGTTAAATCCCTAGAGGATAGAGTTTAGTTTTTGACCAAAATTCCTCAGTGCCATCTCCCAGTGCTCCAAATACGGGGCTTCCAACCCTCCATGAACATCTCTCTATCTGTCTGCGCAGCAGACGGTTGCTGATTAAGCTGCCCGACAACCATTTAATCCCTTTTCCATGAGGCATGCACCATTCCAGCAGGATGGCTGCCTTTCCCCAAGCCCATTTTGACCAGCAGCCCTATCCTGGATTTAGGCAGCATCTCCCAGCAGGAGCACAGGAGAGACAAGGAGGCACCACAGTCCAACTCAAGGATGGGCTAGGAGACAGCCAAAATTAAAGTTGCTTCTACCAAGATGTGTTGTATTTCCTACTATTCAAGGTGTCCCAGTATTTTCTCTTGGAATATTAAGGATACACAAGAGTTTTACCCCTGTATGGCCGCAATTTTAACAGCCGGCAGGAGTGGGGACAGAACAGCTACTCCGGGGAAGCAAACACATTAGAGCTGGGTGCTGCGATCCAGCAATAAGATCCAGAGGAGAGTAGCTTCCCCGCTTCCCCATCTGTCGGGCCCTATAAGGGCAGGCCAAGGGGGAAGAGGGTCACAGTGCTTGCCAGCACCATTCCCTGCTCCTGCTCAGGAGGACTGGGCTCATATGAAACTCCCTCTAGCCAGGATGAACTCTACACTGGAATTAACAGGCTTCAACATCCAAGTTTTCCTTCAGTGCCAGAAAACAAGTCCCAACCTTTAATATGCCCACAGAGACCATGGGCTCTTTTTTTTAGGGAACTGGTAAGGACAAAGTTCAGAAAGACCCAGCTTGAGGCCACCACCATCTCATAGAGAGCCCCACAATGCCACCTGGCTCCTGCCCAGCTCTCTCCTGCCCACCCCATGCTAGGCTTCACCCCGCCAGCACTGCCCTGAGTCTCCGGGTACACAACCTGCTCTCCTCACCAGGCACTCAACCTCCCAGGCTGAGCCAGGGGCACAGAGCCCCTTCTCCAGCCTCTCCCCAGAACAAAGAGAAAGAGACCACATGGCTACCTGCTTGCTCCCCTGCTGCAGTCCTCCCTCACAGCAGCCCTTCACTGGGCAGAAGCAGCCTCAGCCTCATCAGTGCAGATGAGCTTCACCTGGGCCCAGCTGCCTCAGCTGCAGCTCATTGGGGGCCCACAGCCCAGCCCCCAGGGCTGCCACATTGCCGACTACCCCCCACATTACCAGGCACACAGGTGCCTCAGGTAATGCTCTTCCCGTGCATGCAGGTAGTTGTCCGAACTTTGCACTCTTGCTGGCATACAAGTGTGGTTCATGGCTAGCCAGATCAGAGCCATGTTCATGCATTTTCAGCACAAGAGACTCCCAGGGCTGCTCATGGTGCTTCTCACGCAGATCTAGAGCTGTTTTTCTAGCAGAGCAGATCCACCACTTCTCCACACACTCATCAGCTGGCAAATGAATACCTGATTTGCACAAATGGAGGTATTTACTGTTAGATGGAGACATCTGCACTCTCCTCCTCTGCTGGGGATCTTGGTACACTGCTTGCCTCTCAAGCAGGGTGACAGTGCTCTGGCTCTCACGCATACCTGGCAGCGGGACAGTTGCTGCTGGGTCACCAAGGCCTCGGCTGCGAGGGGATGTAGGCTGGCAGGCTTTGCAGAAGCCAGTGTTGCCAAGTCATCCTGAAATGGAGCTGTACAGGCTGCCAGCTGCTAATGGAGGAGCAGTTTTCTCCTGCCTCTGAAGGAGCCCTAGATTCCCCTTCCCTCCCTGCTCCACTCTTCAGGGTGTTTGTCCTATGGCTGTCAGCCAAAGGAGATCTTGGGTGTGCTAGGATTGTACTGCTGCTCCTTGAGCAGGATGGTGCTAGTGATCACAAAATGGTGAGGCTGGAGGAACTGTAAATTTGCAACCAGTAATTATAGTGAGAATTTTCACTTTACCACACATGGACTTCATGAATGCCCTATCAAGATGAGATTTGTATTCTACTGGATGTAAGAACTAAGCGGTTCTGAGAATGAGGAGTTTCTGCACCCATAATATGTAATGCCAGGCTCATTTTGCTGTTCAGAGCTGCAAAGGATCCAGGTCCTATGAGAGCTGCTCTGTGACAGTCAACACAACATAATTAGCTTTAACAGGGTAGCAGGAAAGAGCAGGCTGAATAAATCCAACACACAAGGGTTCACTCTCAAGAGAACAAACTGTAAATACACAGTGAGAGCTAAAAAAAAGCCAACAAAAGGTACTCGTCCTCCCACGCCCATGACTTGAGTGCACTTCTCTGACATAGTTAGGGTCATCCAGTTTTCATATCTTAGATGAGATACATACACGTGGTGTATTGGTAGCTGACACCCTCTCTCTGCTGCATTCAAATCCTCTGCCCCATGACTGCTCTCCTGCAACAACATATAGTGCTTTCCTGCCCTCCATGCCCTCACATACTTTATTGCTGTATTTTCAAGGCACCTATGAGCAGGAGCAGCTTCTTCACTTTTGCTGGGTCCCTTTGGGACAGACAGAAGTACAGTGCATTGAGAGCCATCAGCATCCTGCTGACTGTGCCACCAGACTGGAGAGTGGGCCAGTGCTCTGCAGAGATAACATCTAAAAAAAGCCCTGTGGGGGGAAAAAAAAAAAAAAAAAGGCTGAAAAAAGCTGTCTCAAACTCTTCACTCCCCACCCCTCCACCCCACAGAATGCTCCATCCATCTTAGGAGATTTCATAGGAATCATCCTTTTCTGGCAAGTCACTCTCCCCCTGCTTCAGCTAAACATGCTAACCGTATCAACATGCTAAGTGTAAGCAAATACTTTTTAAAGCAATAAATGCTGGGTCCAAACAGCAAGTACAATTTTCTTCCATTAGACCATCACAGCTATAACAGTGCAAATATGACAGTAACTACCAAGTGTCTTTGTTCATTAGCTGCTTAGTCTCTACTACTCCACTAATTGCAATTGAGGAATTTGTTCTCAAGACCTGCCTGTTGCCTGCAAAAACAAAATTCCGAGAGGCTGATTTAAAATGCAAAGACATTTCCATTCCCCTGAAAACCTGCAACAGCTAGAGGGCACACGAGGCTTGCCAGAGAGGCAATACTGCAAACTTCACTTCAGAGGGAGCAAGGAAACATCAGTCCTTGACAGAATTTCCTTTTGCATAAAATAACACATTTTAGAGGGGTGATTTTTCCTCACATTGCTGTTGTACATAAGGCAGAAGCCCACAAGAAGCATTAATTAAACTAATTAAATATAACTGTGTATACCAAGTAACCAAGTAAACCCTTGCAGCTCAGTCTTCACAACCACAGGACCAAAGGCAATGTCAGCAGGATTTCAATTGCATGAATATGACATGTGGTAACTTGGGCAGCCACCTTGACTTCAAGGAACATGTCTAAGCTAAAAACATTTTTTTTTTTTGCCTCCTAATACTCTGCCACCCAAGGATAAGCTTGTGAGAAAAGACAGTGCCCTGGCTGGTGTGGTTTGAGGAGACTGGGAGATTATTAGGAGTTGCTTTTGTACTCTTTTCCTCAGGTGGCTGCTTTTGAGGCTTGCTGCCTTGAAAAGGAAGATAGAGGAGGAATAAACATGAAAGTTTAGTCATTTTCCTTAGAAAACAAGTATTTTTACATAAGCATTAGAAATGCCAAGATTACCGAGAGGGAGTGCACAGGTAGCTGTGGCAAATCAGCTATCAGCAGGAGCAAAAATCAATGGTGCAAGCTCAAACTTTACAGTTTACTTCTGAGTTTTCCTTTAAAACTGCAAGCAGTTTGTTCTGCTAATCTAGCAGTCCGTGCCTCACCTTTGAGTCTTGACGCGCTCAGCCAAAGAGGAACGAAAAGGCCTTTGTGGGGGCGAGAGCAGAAGCCGGTGCACGCAGCCTGCACTGGTGCTGCCATGTCCCCTGCGATGGCTCTGGATCCGAGGTGAGTGCTGGGGCAAGCAGCCGGCCTCCGCAGGGCACTGCTTAGCTCGGATGAGCAGGAGCTGACAAACAGCAGGTGCTGCTGGCAAGCAGCACTGGAAGCTCAGGACCTAATAGAAGCACAAGGTTAAAAATAATGCTGTTGATAAAAATATGCTGTTGATACATGAAGATTATGAACCGAACGTGTTGTAGCTAAAACACTGGACGTGACAAGATCATGTAACCAGCACTTAGGCCATTTCATCTGCTTTAAAGATCTTTTTCTTTCTGCATTTCAAAACAAAGGGCAGGCTGGTGGTGGTGAGGAGCTCCACAAGAGGTAGCACCCCCCAGGAACTCACATCTGCCGTCAGGTGAATCAGCACATGCAGATGGGGCCTCTACTCTGAGACCCAGGGCACATGTTCTCTCTTGGCCACCCCAGAGCTGGGGCCCGGAGACACCGCAGGGCAGGAAGGGCTGGACACATCGCACAGGAGCTGAGGGAGGTAGAAAGAGCACTGTGAGCAAGACAGGCTAAAAAGCTGAAGCTGCACTCAGGGATATAGGACTGAACACACTGTTCTACCATGTCCAGAACTATTTTGAAAAGCACAGCTCGTTTTGGGTGGGGAGCCAGAGAAGTCACTGGCATAAGAATGAATATTATTGCTCTGACTCTGCAATTAAAGGAAGCACTTTGTATGGCTTTAAAAATAAAAACAAAGCAGCATAAAATACCCTGACAGGCACGTGAAACCCATGCCAAGTGAATGTATGCTGACCTCTTATTCTTCAGACCTGACGGCTTCAAAAAGCAAGAGTGGAAACACTGAAAGGCCTCAGTGATTTTTTTGGAGAGAGGGAAAAGAGCAAAAATATAAGTCTAGCCCTTGGCTCTAAATGCTCAAAATTCAGGAATGTGCTGTCCAATTCAGGAATGTGCTTTTTCCTTTTCTCTCTATGATCTTTGGGGAACAGCACAATCATTTACTAAATGAATTATGATGCACCATCTTAGTTGCACCATCTTAGACTTCCAAACTTTTGTGTACCTTCTCCCAATAAAAGTGTCCCCGAGTTATTATGAAAAACATTCAGGGCTGGATTCACACAGATGACTTTCCATCAGACAAATCTGTCTTGCTGGCTTTCAAAGCATGTTTTTCTTGCAACCCTAGACATCTATTACTTCTATATTTTATTCCAGTCCATCACAAATCACTTTAAACTGAAACCTGAGTAAATTCTGAACAATCACACCTTTTAAAGGTAAGTATTTGAAGCTGGTAGAAAAACTACGGCGAGTCTCTCAAACAAAAGGAAAAACTGGAAACACAAGCTACAGCCAAGTCAGAAATACAGATGGGGAAAAATCGCATCTGGCATGAGGTAATCATTGGCACGAAATGAAAACTAAAAATAGAAATGCATTTTTTTCACACTCTACCGTATCTGTATACAATATACTTTCCAACATCTTTGCCATTAAACAGCCTTAAAGGTTGGCTGCCATGTTATCTCCATCACAACATCCCAGCTACACCTCCGTTCCAAATCAGATTATCCGAAAGCAAGAGTAGCTGTCCTGCAGAGAAAGCAGCGATCCTTTGCTCCTGCGTGCACTGCTTTTCCTGTATGCTGTGCTTATGGGAGAGAGCATACAGGCCAAGGCCTTCCCCCTCAGCAAGCTCTTGTCAGCTACCAACCACATCCCCTTTGCCATTGCTTTATTTCTGACAGCTGCCGAGCAGGTAGTCTCCTCAGAAAGCCACTGCCAGGGACAGGCCTGTCTACAGGGCCAGCACTGGGCAAGCACTGGGCAAGCAGAGGTGAACTCTGCCTCCCTTCTCCGTCAGCCAGGCATGAGCCAGCAAAAGCCCAGGCACATTAATTCAGTGCTGCACCCAAACAAACACATCCTGAGTCACAACAAGGCTATTTGTTACCACACTACATTAACCCATCTGGCAAGCTTGGAGTTGCTTCCCTGTATCTGCATCTATCTCTGGCAATGGATGTGTTGGTGTGTGGTGTGGCTCCTGAGCACAGACCATTTCCAGGCAGCTGCATCACAGGCATGTTGAGAATTGTCCAATGAGACAGTGGAGCGACTGAGAAGGCCTTGCTTGATTTCTTTTCTTTTTCCCTCCAGCATCTATTTTGTTTTCAAGGCTTTACAAAAGTCACAAAAATTAATCTTTAAATGCATGCTTCCTTAGCAACTAGCAACTTTGCAGAACTACAACGAACAGGCAAGCAAGAGCTCCGTAACTGTAAAGAGTCCTCTCCACTGACAGGAAAATGTCACAGAGGCAAGTTGGAGCCTGTCATTCTTTTCCTTTCATCTTCACCTGACACCTATGCCTTCAAATTTTCTTGATGCTATTCCAAGAAAAACAAAACCACCATTCAAAATTCTGTGTTACTTTATTAGCTAAAGGCACTACCTTGTTGCTGCTACTCAAAGAAGAGGAACATTAGCAAAAATACCTATGAGCTGAAAACTGTTGTAATGCAGCAAGTAAAGCCCCCTTTTTGGGTCTTACAAGTTATTCAAAAGCTGTTTGAATCTATGCCATGATGTTCAAAATGCATGTGAATGAGACCAATAACTGAACTCTATTCAGGACATTAATAGGGTGAAAGCAAATTCCAGAGCTTGACAAAGATGATAAATTTGAGAGCAGTAGTACATCCAAATCACCCATTAAAGGATCTATATGGTAAAATATAGCACAGAGGCAAGATTTATTCTGCATCTAGAGTATCACCTTATCCTAGCTTGTCTTTGAGTATATTCAGTATTTCTTACTGGCAAAGAACTAGAGAGAAATACATCATGAGAAGAAAAATTGTCCACCCTTCCCAGAGTCTTATCCCTGTCTGACAGAAAGGCAGATATTCAATCTGCTTCTTGGTGCAGTTCACACGGAAAAAAAATAAAGTGCTTGGACCATGGGTTTGGGCTGAGAATCTGTATTTGCGACAGAAGTGAATTTATGCTTCTTTCTATGTAAAATTTGCCTGCCGTTTGGCAGTGGTTGGATCATCTCTATTTCTTAATTCTGAAGGAGACAATTGACAAAAATCCTCCATGTGCTTCTCTCAAGCAATATCTCTTCCAGTTCAAAGTGAGTGCTAGGCTACCATTCTCAGGAAAGCAAAATTTGCTTGGGAAATTCTTGACTCCAACTATAAAAAATACAGAATCACATCATCTATATTCTGGGCATGTCGACTTCCAGAGGACTGTAACATATCTGAAGCATGAACCATCAGGATTAGCTACTGAACAGGACACCCTAGAGTGAGCTTCAACTGAAACAAGCTTGGAACATCAATTTTAGCAGTTCTGGTAGTTAAGGTAGGAAGTTTAGCACCCAATAACAAAACAACAACAAAAAACTGTTTTGTAGTATTTGTGTTGATGTAGTATTTGTATACATTGCACCGGAATACAGAAAATGATTCCCAAAACATTTGCACTCTGCTGCAGGTACTGACTTAACTGGTTAAAGGCATTTGGATTATCTATTATGAGATGAAATTGTCAAGGTGCTACAATAGGTAACAAAAGCAACTGAAATGACTGACTACCAGTTACTGAATATGCACTTAACTGTAATCAGATAATAAACTAAATATAATTTCCCTTCAGTTTGGCTGATCCTGTGTTTATTTTTTCAAGGAACAAAAAGCTGAAAAGCAAAAACCCATCAGATCCCATCATCTTTACAGGAAGACAGACCTGCACAAACCAGCCCAAGGGGTCTTTGTTGCAGCACACCATGGAGGCTCCTCCACAAGCTGGTTCCTGGTTCGTAACAGCTGCTCTTGGCTTACAGTATCTCTAGCTGGAGCAATTATCTGGCACTGTACACTGCCATTTTGCATAAATAATACAGTTAGTCGTACAATATACACTACTACCTCTTTGAAAAAATCTTTGAAAAGATGTAAAGAAACAGTTCTTTCCCTTAGTTTGTGCAGCATCTTTGCAAGGGGAAGGAGAGTGANATATATATATATATATATAAGCCCATGTAAAAGGGGAGTTTTTATCTGTATTTCTCAAATGACTTAGCATTTCAGTACCTTTCATTGCTATTGATTTAACACTGTTTCAAATTAGTTGCTCTAATCAACTTCAGTATATTTGTCTTCCCCAGTCGTGTGATATTGCTGTCAAGTGAAACTGGAGAAAACTTAAGACAGAAGTCCCTCCAAAGTGACAGCTTCCCTGCAGAGAAACTGAGATTGTAGCAGCAATTCCACTGGACATTCTAATTCTGGGTAAGATGATGAAATCCCATTTTCAGTAATCTGCCTTTTCATATGCAACTTCAGATTTCTGAAGAAACAAGTTACATGGTGTGCTCAGCATTAATTCTCCTTTTCCCATCTCTCTCTCTCACCCAGGAAGATTTTCAGCAGCCAAAATGGTCATCCACACACCCAGACCAGTGATTATTTCTGTTTTGTACAATTGAGATTGATTGTCCAGTGCTTGGGAAATATCAGATTACCAAGCGCAGTCTCATGAATGTATATTTTTTTGTCCCTTATTCCCTGAGATGATCTCCACATATCCCTGTTTTATTTAAAGGCAATATTAATTAAAGCGTTCTATGTAAACTTGCCCTCATTATATTTATTGTAATTCAAGATACACCAGCAGATTTTAGTTATCCTGGTTTGTCCTAATTAATGCAAAGCAGGATGACAGCCGCTCTGGCCCTGGAATGTTTTAATAAAATAGCAAATTAATTTGATTCCAACAGAACCTATCACGACCTACTGCAACTTGATACACACATCCTGCGAAGTTATAACCACAAGAGAGCACATAATGTAGATATCTGTAAATACAGAGGTGGTCATAGTACTGACCATTTACAAAACTGGTGGGTAGGTATTCATCTTGTTACTCAGTAATAGTTCCTAGTTATTGCTGTTAATGAGAGAAAACATGTTTACATTTCAACATGAGCTGTAACTCCAGTAACGGAAATAGGAAAGTTTAGCTGGATGATTTTCCGCTTGCCATGACAGAAACAGGGAAAAAAATTTACATGTTTATTTCAACAAAAATAAAACATTTTTCTAAGTCTAACTGTGACCTAGTAATAATGAATTTGGAGCCAAAAGCAGTTGTGAACACTGTAGACTGCAGCCTCACTGTACAGGGACTATGGCCACAAAGGCAGCTTACAAAGGAACTGCTCCAATGCTTGTCCCCAGCCTGGTGGGTTTACAACATAGCACCCAGAAAGAGCAATACCCTGTTTGGATACCTTGCACAGCTACTTCCACTGCAGAAAAGGTAACTACAACTATGGTCTGAGTAACTCACTGTACTTTAACTCTCTGTATTGGCACAGGGGCTCAGCAAACAGGCAGGCAGCTGCTTCTTTGAAGACTCCTGAAGTACATATTCCATGAATGAATACTGTACGTTACTCCTGGTTGCACTCTAAGTGAGAAGATTGGATGGACAAGCATGTTAAATATCAGATTTGAGTCACTGCAAGTTGCCTAAACCTCACCTTATTCTAGCTCATAAAACTGCAGCACAAAAGCGGCACCTTACACAGGCAATCCAAAGAGGCAAAAGCACAGCGATGGGAACTTGAAGCCAAAAGATTTGCCCTGTCTTCATTCTTCCTTGTCATACAAGCACAAGACTCCTGTTCCTCATTAAACAAAGTTTTGAACATCTGCAGGCAGAAAAGGTGAGAGATCTGCATTCATACCAGTCATATTTGATTTCAGATCTACAGCTCTCAACAAGAATTCCAAAATGCTCATTTTGGACAACTTGGCCTTTAGGTTCTGGCAACATGAAATTTTAGGGCTGGTAAAATGAATTTGGAGAGATGTGATTATTTAGGACCAACAAGAAACAAATACCCCATAAATCAAAAAAAGAGTAACTAAACCTGACCCAATAGCTTTGCTTCAACAAAATATGGACACAAAAATAAAAATAACTTGGGAAGCTACTGCACAAAATGTTGGGCGCTACAATGAGGGCGCTACAAAGAAATGAGCTGAGCCTTCTCAGTAGTTCTGAGAGCGACAACAAGCCAGAAATAGACAGCTATTTATAGAAACTTCAAATCACCAGCTCATTTAATTCATGCACCAAAACCCTTACGTGATACAACACAGTATAAAATGAGCTTCTAAATATCTGCTTCTGAGAACTGTTTCAACTGTTTAAAAGAATCACTGTTTAAAAGTGGATGTGTATTTCTTCTAAGAAACATAAAAAGCAATGGAGAATTTGGCAAGTAAAGTACGTAATGGCATGACTCCAAAGACCACTTCTGGTAAGAAGAATGAAAAGCCTTCTATTTGGCTCTTTGGCATAATTATTTGATTCCAAAGCAAAATGTTACTGAAATAGTCTTTTGATTCTGAGGAATTTATTTAATACTAGAAGGAAGTCTTTATCATTTCCTTTTGTATATGCATACAATATCTGTATCATTTATCTTTCAGTATTTTTAATCTGACTGGTATCATACTGAGGCTGACATACTCACCAGAATCACCCTTCTAAAGAGTCTTAAATAAAATATCTTTCAAATCAAAAAAAAAGTTAGAATGTCAGTATTAACACTATGCAAACATCACAACCAATTTATACTGCATATGAGCTGTAGCCCTTATGTAGCACACTGTTCAGTGCCCTATGTGATGCTGCAAACCAGTATCAATTTAATGTAATTTAATTTTTGAAACAAACCATAGAGATCAACAACCTAGCAAGGCACAGAAGAGAATCTTTAAATCTAATAAAATTTGGCAGTTAGATATGTCTTGTGTCTTGGTAACTGCTATAAATTTTCTTAGTATCTACCAATAAGAAAATAAATGTTTATTTTTAACCATTTCCACAGTAACTAGTTTATAAAACAGTAAAAATCTCCTTATTCTGCAATATAGTATAAAGAGTAATTATCTAAGTATCCCATTCCTTCTGTTCTAGGTCTGTTTGTCAAGGACAAGAAAACTTAATAGAGAATGCAAAATTTAATACTACGTGGCAGAACTGTACATCCACCTATCTCTACCAGCCTATCAATGTCAATAACCCATGTTTCACACAAACGAGGCACAGATAATAACACTGAACCAAAAAAAAAATCTTTTTTTTGAATGTCTTGGCCAGTTTGCATGAAGCCTACTAGACAGAAAAAGGTGAAGTTCTCAGATAAAACCTCTATGATTGCAAATTTTGAGAAGCAGTGGCTGGGTAGAGGTGAGGCCAAAATTAATGCCCCAAAATTCATGCTGACAGAAAAAGAACATGAACTCGGTCACTGTATCCTGTTTGCTGGCACCTAAGCAATGAATCCTTGCTTACCTCGCATCTACCTGTAGCACCCAGTCTTGCCAACTGTCACAGAGGACAGGGAACAAAGGATGGACATGTCAGAAAATCAGGTATCATTATTTCCCTAGTTCTTGTTTCTTCCAAGTTTTTCAGCTCCAGTGTTGCCTCCATACATACATGAGTAGCTCACTATTACCACTTTTCCAGTTGATCTACTTTCTTTCCCTAGCTACAAAACAACTAACTAGCCAAAGATGGTCGTAGGAAGGAACAGAAATTATTTAAACTTGACAAATTCACATAATCTCCAATATCCAGGAACTCCTTGCTGTCAAATAGCTTCCAAATTGTACAGAATAACTGAGTTAGCATTAAGTTGCAGCATCTATGGCAAGCTACTCTTGAAAACAAAACCCTAAACACCCAAGAAGCAAAAGCAAGAACTGAAACAGCTTGTCCCAGGTCTTGTTTATCAAATGCAGTCAAGACTAGTATGGTCACAATGTTGAACCAACTGGTCAGGACTAGGAGTCCTTATACATATTAACTGCAACGCCAAGATAAAATTCCCCCATGGCCCATGCTCTCCCTTCACTAAGGGGTGAGGTTACATCAGGAAACTATCATAGATCACTAGTCATATTTCCAAACATATCAAGCTGCCTAATAATAGACTACATTTGCATTGCAAAGTGTGCTACATATTGCCCAGTCATTAATTCTAGCTGGATTTTTTCAGACCAACAAGTAACATCAGTTTCATGTTTAAAGCGCTGAGAATGTAAAGATGGCAGGATGCAAGAAACATTAAAATATACTCATCTGAATGCACACACAACCTGATTATGTACATTATACCACTGCAGTTTCTTTAAGATGTGTAATACACATGGCACTACTTTCATATGCACATAGTGAACACTGATTTCAGTTGGCACACAGCACAAATGAACAGCACAAATCCATATCATATTTCCAGGACACCACTTTGAAACTGGAGATGGATGTTTACATTGAATCCCCTGCTTAAGATTTTTCTTTTCTACATGGATGTGGCAAGCAGTTCAGGAAGTTACACCCAGCTGGCAAATGGAGGAAAAAAAAAATTAAAAGCCAGTCTAACTGCATCTGTATTTTTGTCAAGCCTCAACACAAACTAAAAGAAGTGAATCCCAGAAAGCCAGGAGAAGCCAAGCTAGATTTTCCTGCCTTGCATCAAAAGAGGGAACTTGACTTGCACCTACATCTGCCCTATTAAGAGACTTGCAAACATACCAACTCTGTGCACAGCCTTTGACAATAAACACTCAGTTTAACGCCTGTATTTTAACCTTATGGAGTATTTAAAACCTGGAATCACAGTGGACATTTGAGGAATGGAGTAACACTGAGAACTACTTAAGCATTTGCAGTGAACCATGCAGTATTTAACTCTGAAAAGTCAAAGAACTTCCACCTCGTACGAGATTTCCCAGCTTGCTCCAGTAACCTTTAAACCTAAAGCAAAAAGTCAAAGTGCTCAGAACACCCAAGAGCTGGATGGAAGATTTCTGTGGCTGCTCTGCAAGAATGAGCAGACAACTGTGGCACGGGAGCAGCTGAAGCAGCAAGAGTTGCTCCGGTTATTCAGGGAAATTCATAGAATCATAGAATGCTTAAGGTTGGAAGGGACCTCTAGAGATCATCTAGTCTAACCCCCCTGCACACGCAGGGTCACCTACAGCAGGTGGCTCAGGACTGCGTCCAAGCGGGTCTTGAAGGTCTCCAGAGAAGGAGACTCCACAACCTCTCTGGGCAGCCTGTTCCAGTGCTCTGTCACCCTTACGGTCAAGAAATTTTTCCTAAAGTTCCTGTGGAATTCCCATCAGTCTCTCCAACCTGGGCCTTGGATTGAACAAAAGATTAAAGTCAGCACACACAGAGGGCTGTACGGTAGCTTCAGGGTACCGGGGCAGTAAGTTTCAGGAGCTTTCTCTTTTCTGTGCCTGCCTGGTGTTTCAGCATTGGAACTCTCTGCATTCAATTTTACCCTGTACCTCTTCAGTTATCCCTTCCTTCCTCACCATTTCCTTGCTTATTTTGCTAAAGTCTCTCCTAGTTATGCCCATTCCACAAAAATGACAAAGCTGAAATGACCTCGCTATCACATTATTAATTTTCTTTAATCAAACCTACCTTGTTGATAATTCTACTATTAAGCACAAGGTCTTTTCAACAAGTTCAACCTACTAAACTGGAGCTGTGCAACAACAGAGGCCCTCGTCACAGTCAGCCTATAGGCGACCTGCAAATGTTTAGGAACACCTACTTGGAGGCTTCTGTGAGCGTCTGTAATGGCAGAATTCCAGCTCCAATCTGAAGATTATGAACTTGCATAACCAAGTCAGCATTTCTTTACATGGTTTCAACAATCATATTTATTCCTTGGTTTAAAAGATTTTGGTTCAACAATTTTATAAACAGACTTCACAAAATGTGCAATACTTATAAACATAGCTCTTGGTTTCAGTGGTATTAAGAATCTTCACTTTCATCATAAAGTTCAGTTATGTAACACAAGGTTGGTTTTGTTCCCCTCTTCTTCTCCCCCGCACTGGAACTTTGTTTTAAATTGTAGAAACTTTAAAAAAAAAAAAAAAAGTTGTTAACTTTTGCATGATATTACAAGCACCTCATCACAGTATTACATTCTAATAAGGCAATTTCTTGTTTTGTAAAGTCTGATTGTGCGACTTAAAGACCTATAAGAGGTGACAGTGATGCCTTCCTTCCCCTAAAACGATTAGGCCTTTATTTTTGTTTCAAAGTCTCTGTTTTCCCACCCCGCCCCCCCTTAAAAAAAATACAGCTGATGATACAGCAGAATATACCCCTTACAGGATGAAAGGAAATTACAGTAGACAATGGCTGAAAACACAGTGCATAGTAGACAAAATAAGACTATTCATTAAAAAAAAAAAAAAAGGCAGAACATGAAGCAACAATGGAATTTTGCTAGTGCAACAGGATTTTTGGGCTTCATAAATAAGTGGAAAATTACTAAAATATTTTGTTACATAATATAAAAAAAAGCATGAAGTGTTTTCTAGTTGTCATCTAGGCGCTAGATGCAACTTTGTAGAAGTAAGTATTTGGAGGCAGCTTTGAGCTCTGATTGGCACAGGCATTCCAGCAGGGTAACGCTGCCAACAGCAAAAGAAATCCACCAAGTAATACACAAAAGCCACTGAAATAGAAGGCAGTGTCATACTCCTGTGTCCAGTCGTAAAACCAACCTGAAGAGTGGAAATAAAAGAGAAAAGCATCAGTGATGAGTTAAATGCAACACAGCATGTAAGGTAGAGAAATACTGTGAAAATGAAAGGCCAAATCTAAACTGCACATGAAATGTGCTTCTCATGTGCATTCTCTAAACAGAATACAATCAGCTTGCCCACCTCAAGAAAAGTGATCTTTTCTAAGACTTTGATTTCATTTTGTCATTGTTACGAGGACCAGCTAGAACTACTTGCATGCAAACTAATTGTCTGGTCCTGACAAGCTCATTGGAATTTTTTGATTTCTAACTTGACCTTACCTACAATTGGTGGTCCAAGGCTATTTCCAAGTCCAGCAAAGAACATCAATATCCCATATGCATGTGTCAGTTTCTCAATTCCTACAGTCTTTGTTGTTACGTATGGAAAAATTGACCAGTTTCCAGTCAGAAAACCCAAAAACCCAGAAAGCATCGCTAATGTAAGATAACTTTTGGCAAATGGAATCACAAACAAGGCCATTCCAGTCATTATTAAGGTAGATACATATAGATATAGAGCATTAACCCATTTAAAATCTGCCAGTATTCCTAAAGTAAGTTTGCCAACAGCAGTCATAATGCCTATAATGGAAATAAGGGGCACATGATAGTCATCTTCACTGATGTTTGCACTTCTTGCTACATCTTCCATGAGCAGTGAAGGTGGAAATCCACCAATGTCAAAGAGTAAGATGGCAACAAAGAGAGCTGAAAATACTTTGTTCTTAAAAAGAACCACAGTTTCCTCCCAGTAGTTCAGATAGAGCTGCCACTTCCTCTTGGCAAGTTGCTTGCAGAAGTTTGTCTGTTCGACAACTTTCTTTTTGTAAGTGTCTTTCTCATTTACATTTATTGAGGTTAATACACTATTATTTAAAATGCAATCTGGTTTGTAGTCAGGCACATCGTTCACACATTTCTCATCAATGTAGCCCTTTTCAAGGATGCTTATATTTTCTTCAACAGTCTTCTCTTTTTCATTATAAACAAAATACTGATCTGGGACTTTGTCTACACATGTTTTTTCCAGTGGAGGGGAATCAGATGACTTCAGTGGTCTCATCAGACTGCCACAGGCTAATATATTTAAAGACAATGCACCAACTATTAGGAGACAGCCATCCAGTCCATATAGATCAATAAGTTCTCTCTGTAATGCTGCATATATAAAGAGTCCAACACTCGAGCCTATAAAAGGAAAATAAGACCACTCTAATCAGAAGAGCCAAGAACTTCATTCACCAATAACAAGCTTCAACATTTCCAGCTGAAATGCATAAGCCCATTATAATCAATGGATTTCCACTTGTGAATACAGAGCATTGTTTTTTTCAAACCAATTTAAAGACAAACTTTAATGCAAAAATGAGTTACTGAAGACTGCTCTAGGTTTTACTGAAAACACTTATATACATCAGTGCTAAATGAAGGGAAAAAATAATTCTAAAATTTAGATTTGTCTTTCATGTACTAAAACTAGCCAAGGCTCAATAAGATCTCTGCAAGGGGAAGACTATCTGCAATTCCAGTAAAAGTTGCTGAAAATGAGCTCAAGAAACACTTCAGTAGAAATCCCCCTTTATTCCACAGATCAGGTATTGGTATTTCAAAGCTCTGGCTGTACTGACCAGACTTCACTTCACTAACAGCAACTTCAGAAAAGGGATCAGAGGAGAGACAGCATACAACACAAAGCCAGGCATGACACAATTTGATTCCTTAACTACTCCCACTTAGCCCACTAAGTTAGCAATTCTGTATAAAAGATAGCTCAAAACCCAAGTTTTTGGACTGAAGCCTCCTTTTAGATAATAAATGAAAAATGTAAACGCAAAATTCTAATACTTCTAAGAAACACAACTAATGTGGGATTATGACAATCCTGCGCTTATACCACATAGTATTTTAGGTCTCTCTCACCTCTGACCTTATCTGAATTAAAACAAGGAGACTAGGGCTCTGTGACAGGTTTTCCCTGCTCTTACACAGATCTACATGGAGCCCTGGCTGCTGATGAATCTGCTTTCATTTTAGTGCATTTCCTTTTCCTGCCTATATCATGAATCTGAAAAGGCAGTTACTATTTTATATAAACCCTGTTAGTATAGTATCTTCAATGCTACTGATGTTTTGAATTTAGAAGTACTTTGAGAAGTAGCTGAGAAAAATATACATCTGATTTTTATGGTCAAGGTAATGATAGTTGCATCAGTCAGAGTGGAAAAGTTAAAAAGGCTGAAAAGTAAAAGCCATACCTGTTGAGATCAGACCAAGTGCAAGGCCTCTGCGTTTGTCGAAATAGTGGCACGTGATAGTAACTGTTGCAGTGTACAAAAGGCCACATCCAAGCCCTTAAAAAAAAGCTAGAAATAAAATGTGCACCACGCTCTGGGATATGAATCCCTGCATTTATTCCCCAGATAAGAGCGCGCTGTGCCCCTCCCGTGCTGTCCCATCTTCCTCCCCAAACCATTCCCAGCCTTAGAACGTGTGTGTAGCTGGCTCGCATTTGAGGAGCTCACTAGCTTGGGCTCTGGGCTGTGTGCGAGCACTTACACAGCTCTGCCCAAGGGCTGGCCCTGGAGAACAGCACAGCTGCACCCACGTGGCCGCATGCCCGTGCTAATGCATGCTGTGGGCCCTCGCTGGCCAGCAAGGTGTCTTGATTCCGGTTAACTGCAGTCTTTAAACCACCCACAGTGGCAACTGCAGGACAGAAAGTTAGCTCACCACCTACTTGGAAAACAGCATTTTCATTCCTTTATCATAGTGCTTTAAATCCAGTACGGTTACGTAAATAACAATACTTCTCCGTAATGATCTCCAGTTTATCAAATTAGGATAGAGCACATGACAAAATTCTTTAAGAAATGTTATTCCTCTAAGATTAGCACTTCACGGTTGCAAAATGAACTGCTTGATTGTATGTAAAATCTCAGTTCTTCCATCTCAAAGAGCCATCAGTGTGAACAGAGAACAAACATATGCATAGCCTTTATCTGTCCCTACATTGTAAAAGTCTGTCTGCAGCCCCCACCAGAAGTTCAATACACCTTGAAAACTCAGGTGCCAGTGTCTTTAGCTGCATCTGTGAAAGTTTTCTTTTTCAGATTCAAAAATCAGCACTGAAAACAATAAAGTCTCTCTATGAAAGGGAAATGCTCCTTACCAACAACAATCCCATATGAAAGATAGAGAAAGTATATATTAGGTGCAAAGCTACTCATCATGAGGCCACCAGCCACCATAAAGCCACTGAAGATTGCAACCGGTCGTGCTCCGAAAGATGATACACATATACTGCAGACAGGACCTAGACAAAAACATTGAAAATGTTACTTGTAAATAGCAGCACTGGGAGTTTTTTAAAAAATTAGTCTACGGAAATGTTCTTTGCAATAATTCTTCCAAAATATATTAAAAATAAAAATGCTGGATATTCATTTCTACATAATCAGGAAGTTATAAAAACAGATAAGATGAGGCTTTCGAGAATTTTGCTCAAGAAAGGACTGACATCAAGAACACTAAATTGTAACAGGGATGGGGGGGGGGAGAGAGAGAGAAATATTTAAACAGAGGATAGCATGTATATACTAGACTATAAAATCATTATTATAAGCCCTAGAATTTACACAGAGTTTCTAAAAAGGTAGCAAAAAAGGTAGATAACCATACAAATTCTAACTAAACAGATATTTCTTGATAAGCACCTTTCAAAACTGTGTTGCAGATAAGACAACATCCGTAATAATCTTGATTTAAGGTGAAATTTATAAAAGTGACATGGAAAATATGAACTTCTGCTCATAATCATAGTCATGATGCCACCTGGTGCTTGTAGGAAGAAAATATGTGCTCACATTAACAGGTGAAAAGAAAGGATCTTCCCTGATTCTGCAGGTATTTAAGTGAAAGTTTTACTACCTATCTTGGTGTTTACAGGAAAACTTAAAAAAAAAAAAAAAAAAAATTATTTGAGAACATCCAGAGTAAGGTTTAAGAATTTCAGAAGAGGCTTCTCTCTCTCACTACTCTCCAAAGTTTCTTGGTTGGTTTGTATGAAAGCAGATTGCTGGTAATGTTCCTACTCTAGCTCTACTCATCTGATCCTTCTCTTGATAAGTTGTAGAACAAGGACTTATTTTCAGCTGTGGAATCTAGAATACGCCTTTTAATCTGAAGCAGTATGCAAGTTTTATGTCCTCTATAAATAAGTAACTAGCAAAAGCCTTGGTTTGCAAAGCTCTATCTCTTAACTTAAATGTTTCAATTCCAAAAGTTCATAAACAAATCGACATATTAACCCTGAGATCCTGAAGTTGACAACTATGATCTTACAATTTTGATATGAAGATGAATGACATTATTTCAAAGCCATTAAAAAAAAAAAAATGGATCTCACTCACACTGATACAAAGACCTTTCATGGTCAAAGTCACCTGTAAAAGCAGTAACTTAGGAGTCTGTCACTCGTTATTGGTCCTCCCTGACTCGCACATAACTAAGATTCCTGACAGATGGGAGGTGAGCCCAGAGGGGTGAAATAAGGTGAACAACACTTGGAATTGATGACGGTGCATGCCCAGGTTTGCAGACAGGAGCAAGCAGCTGGGAATGTAGGCAAGGTTTTCATGTGGTTCCCAGCCATGGGACAAGCAGTTCTGGCAGGCAGGAGCACAGATTTGTTTGCAGGTGAATCAATCCTCAAATACAAGGCAGGTCAGAACCTTTGCCTCACACAAGAGCCATCTGTTTAGGGAGGTTAAAGAAGAGTTTGAATTAGGACTTTTCCAGGCAATGAGCAAGAGCTTAATAAGAAGAAAGAAAATTTACTGAACCTGTTGGGTTTATTCGGATTTTGGAAAATAAAGGGAGATATAAGCACTTGCTACTTCTCAAGAATCACCGTGCTGTGGGGAAGAAAGTTGGCCAGAATTACAGAGTAACTTACTGAGAATAAAAGCTGAAAGTGTTGGATTGTTGTTGATTTTTAGAATTAATTACTAGGACTGGCAAATTAAGTTGGTATGTTTCTTAAGACCACAAGATTTTAAAAATAAACGAAGGATTAAATCTGTATTACATAAAAAAAAAAAAAAAAAAAAAAAAAAATTTTACACTAAAAAAAAAAAAAAAAAGTTAGGCAGTGATAACATAACTGAATTAGGGAAAAAATTAGCTCAATTTTTATTATTTATTTCTTGCTTACTACCCAGCTACCCCACTACAGGATACCCACTACCTGTTGGCACATTCTTCTTTCAGAAGATCTGCAGTCAGCCTGTGGTGGTGCTAGAGATTGCACTGACTGCACCAGAGGATCTGAAGGAAGGTAGGACCCTGTGGTCCCAAGGCAGAACAAAAGTGACACTGAGCTGAAGAACTTGTCTTCACGCTCCTGACAGCAGAGCTCTACTCTGGAATGCCATCAAAAGCAAAGAAGGCATGAAGAGATCTTTTTGCTCTGTCTTCAAGGAAAACAACCTGCACAAAACTGAAGAATCTGCTCCAGTAAGCTCAGTATTAATGTGTCATCTCACATAGCAAGAGATTTGGCAACTTGGCCATGGCCCCATTTGTAAAAACACCAAAATAATTATTACAATAGTTATTATAGGCCTTAGGGATGAGAGGAAAAATAGCTGTCTTTCCCTATGCCCAAGGCTCTATTTTCACATTTCCTTCATTATACCATTCGGGGGGAGAAAATAAAGTCACAAAAGAGAACACTGCAATATGCAACAACTTTGTCCTTTTTCCTGCCTCCTTGCCTTTCCTCTCTTTTTCCCCAAAAGCTTGCATTTTTTCCTACAAGACACAGTACCTTTGATTATTGCCATGGTATTTTTACAGGAGTTTGCTGTACACAAACATGTTATTCTCTACAAGTAATTCAAGTACAATAGGTTCAGGGCAGTTAAATCTGGTCAAACATCCAACTTTCCCAGAGTGAGACAGACTTGCTCTGTGAATTCCTGCCCAGTGGACTTTGCTCAAAATGGACTCTCACTTTCTCAAAGAAAATGGCTCTTCAGGCAGCATAAGGGTTTTAGCTGACAGTATTTCAGAAAGATTTTTCCACTGATAACACATTTCTCACTGCAGTTTTGACCAAGATAAGCTAAAATCCCAGTGACCTTCCTAAATAGGAAGCAAAGAAAGTGGCTTTTTAAGACAGCAATTTCTTAGTTTGCTAGACAACTCCAAGAGTTAGCACAGGTATAAGAATGACAGTTGAAGATTTTTATAAATATTTACCTCTCATACAAGAAATTCCTAGGGTTTTTTTCCTCCCAAACCACACATTTTAAAACTAGAACAAAATCTGTCTGAATGGATATGAACCCAGTTTAACTGAATGGCAGCTAACTCTAGGAAGAAAACCATATTTTTCTCAAAGATTTAAAGGATCTAAAAGATTAAAGGCCCACCAGTGCTCTGCCTATGGCCATTTTAAGGCTCGGCAGCCAGATAATACAGTTATCAGGCTCTGCAGGAAGTGGTCAAGAGGCTCCCTAGACCTTTTGCAAAGCAGCCAAAGAAGCACAGGCTCTCACAGTAGACCTTGAAGCAGGGAGATCAAAGGGGAGGAACTCCTGGGAGGGTTCAGTTGTGCACAGATGTTTTCCTTAAGGTCTCTTTTTTTTTAAAGGAGTAAAAGACTTCACCCTTAGTGAGACCAGTCAGTACTTCGGGAGATGTGAGAACAAGGTACCTGCTCCCACACATAAATTTTATAACTACCATGATCTTCTGACCTCTGTAGACATGCGCCTTGTGAAGACAATGCTTCAGTCTGCAATTCTACTATAAAAAATTATGTATCTTTTATGGACATTAAGAACCAACATCCTCCTGCTGCATCTGCTCATATGGAGAGAGAACTTTGTGCAAATTAATATTCTCTTCCTCCACTCACTTTTAGGGTCCTTCCTCCTTCAGCCCATACGCTCACAAGACATTTACTAAACAAACAATTCTGGAAAACTGATTTCTTTTTCTTATCATGTGCATTAATCTGACCCATCCTACTTGCTGGTATCTGTCTGAGCCTGTTTAAATCACACAGTTGACGCAATGCTCATTGTCTCTATGCAAAGTCTGCTGGACATAACAAAAACAATTTTTTTGCCTACAGAAGGCACTGTTGAAGCCAGGTAGTAATAAAGAAAATCTCCAAGTCATTGTACTTTGGCAAGAACACTAAATTATAAAAAAAAAAAAATTTACATTGGAGAGCAATTCAGTTCTGACTGACTGAAAAGACTTCTCATTCCTTTCTGACAAAAGTGAACTTCTTTGGGAGAAACCATTCCATCCTTCTGCTGTCTCCTCTTCAGCCCCCTTTTCCCTCCCTCTCTAGGGGTAAAAGATGTATGCTTTAGTGCAAATATTTTCAAAAGATTTATATAGGTTTCTATACATTTTCTATAGCTATAGCTATATACGTATAGCTATATACGTGGGAGCTATATACGTGTAAGACTTTTGTCCAAAAATCTGTAAATGCTGGAAAGGTCTTTTGCAACTTGTAAAAATATTGCTTGAAAACACAAAACCATGCTTTTTAGACATTTAATACTAAATGCCTCAGACCAATAAAAACATCACATTAGTCTCTCAAGACCTGCCTTTCAAGAAAAAACTTTCCCTGTGTTCTTTCTCCATTAATAAAGCAGAATGGAAGATATATAGCTGGTGTATCCTGCAATGCCAAATACTGTAAAATCAACTTTCACTATAAACAGCTGTGGTGCCAATGAGAGATGCCAAGTCTTTGTCTGTTTTGGTTTCAACAAGTATAACATGGATCTAATTTAATTTTGAGCTTCAAATGGGTGTAAAATTAAGAACACTTGGTGTAGGACAAACACAGGACTATGAAGAACATAATAAATATTCTCCACTGGCCTGGTAAAACAACTATGCTAAACATGCTAAGCCATTCTAATTTCCTCCTATAGACTGGCTCTCAATTCCCCTACCTCATCCTGAGACTATTACTTCACCTACTATAGCGTCAACAGTATTAATTAGAATGATATCTAGTATCATAGAGGAGGTCTCAACACTGCCCTGTTCAAAGATATTGATGCGTTTCTTTCTGTTTTTAGCCACTTTTCTTCAATGCACCATACGGCCACATGGCAAGGAGTTATAACTAACATGATCCTGCACAGCAACAATCCCCCAGGCTCCTGGTCCGATCCCTTTTCCAGCCAATGAGCTCTTTTGCTCATGGCAGAACATTCAGCCTTAGCAACACTGCCCATGTTACAAGCGAGGGGACAGAAATGGAACACAACCTACAAGAAAACTCATCTCAATAAACAAGGTGCTGTACTGGGTTTCTATGTCTCAAATCTAAGTTTAGCTCTCACACAAGTCAGAAGTAAACACTGTAGAAAGGATACCAACTCAGCAAATGTAATAGGGTTTACCAACATCAACCACTCGCAAAAAATATTCGAGACTACAGCTATGGAGGGAAGCTGAGAAGATAAACATATGGCATATGGCATATATAAAAGGACATGCTTTTCTTTTTGATGCAGTTATTGTACTGATCTAGCAAAGTCACTGGACTTGCCTCCTACAGTTGCAAAACATCTAACGTGATTTATCAGCTCTGTCAATGAGAAAAATTTCCTGTGGCAAAAAAAAAAAAAAAAAAAAAAAAAAAAAAAAAAGGAGTTCTATTACTTCCTATACATAGTTGCAACCCACCATATCTGCTACTGTTTCTCCAGTCCGCCTTAACAACATCAGAAAGGTGAGACTGAGTTGGAAAGGGCTCTCAGGAAGAGTCTTAAAGGTAAGTAAAGGAGTGGAGGGCTCTTGGATCAAGAGGAAAGAGTCTCTATCAAGCTACAGGCATAAAAGAAACTTTTCAAGTAAATTGATTCATCCATTCGTGTGTAATATTGCCGGGGAAACTAGCTTGTTTGGGGAGACTGTTACAGTACAGATAATAAGTACAGATACAGTACAGATAATAAGTTACAGTACAGATACAGTACAGATAATAAGTTACAGTACAGATAATAAGTACAGATAATACCTTTTCACAGATATGAAAGTAGGGTAATTTAGAAAAAATCACTTTGTCTGACCATCTACTTAACACAGACTACAACACACAAGAGGCCCATCTCACTTATAATACTAGAACCTGTAATAGGAGAAATTTTAACAGAAACTGGCTCTCTTTTTTGGTATTCATGACTGGGCAATATGTTACGTCAATGTTTTTGCACTAAAGCATATGCCTTTAAACAAGCAACTAGGTCTGAAAAACGCCTGCCTTCAAAAAAGCATGAAAAACAAAAGTTTGTAAGAGATTACATGTCTCATGAACTAGGCTGAAAATGTACCCTATACAAATTAAAAAAACTTATCTAGTGAAGGCTTAAATTTTTAAATGATAGGAGAGCAAAGAATTTCTAATAAATAATAAAAAAGAACCATATCTTTTCATGTGCTCTGTAACAGTAATTGCAGCTCTTAAATGAGCTGCTATTAAATGAAAATATATTTAGGGAATTATATTCTTTCCTATTACTTTTAAGCCAGCACAAAAGCATTCCTATGAGCTTCTAAGTGACTATATACCATGCATGCTGCTTACACTATGAAGGGAGAACTGCTCTTCCACAGAAAGGACAGAGAAGATATGGTACAGTAGCTCATTTCTATGCCAGGTAACCATGCTTCCCATAGACATGCATATTGAAGAGTATTAATTCTAGTATTTTGGTCCTTGCTAAGTCCTCTCCATAACGAGGAACTTCCTCTTTATGTGCTATAGAAGGCTTTTATCACCAAAGTAGGATTTATTCTCTCAAGAAAAATGATTTCATTTGAGAAAGAAACAGGATTCTCCTCCTATTTCCTACTACGTCCACTTAAATCAACCAGTAATTATTATTATTACTTGATTTATATCAATCCCAGAGTGCAAGTTTCAAATATTTCTGTTCAATGAGGCGTGGGGAGCATTCCAAGATGCACAAGTGTACCAACAACACAAGAAACTCTAACATGCAAAGGGTAGCCTAGTCTTAGGTAGTTGTTACAATACTAAAACTCCAACAAGTTTTAAGGAGAGTTACTAGGGTCAGATGCCAGCTTGACAAGACAGTAGGGCCTTTAATGGCAGGTACATTTCATTTTCAGTGAACTCTATGATAATATCAGTGCAAAAAAAAAAAAAAAAAAAAAGCCCTTACCGTACTTGTCTTTGGAGGCATTACAAAACAGAATCAATCATTAAGACAACTGCTTTCTAATCTCAAATATACTCCCATCCCCTGTCAAAATTTCAAGTGATTTAATTACTCCATACAAAAAGGAATTTTAATAGCACCTTTTATTTGCATTAATCGGTCACAGAGGTTTGTATTTGCTATAAAGCACAATCTGGACAATTATGACAGCAGCTAAGCAGAGTGAATTGAAATCTGGAAAGCAGCATAGTGTTGACATAGCAGAAAGTGGGCTGAGGCTCTTGTCAGAGGAGCTACTAACAAACAGGTGTAAGCCAGAGACTTTTGGTCTCCAGAGAGGTTTTTCTTCACTCCTTCTCTTGCAATTGCCTTCTGCCTAGTTTTTCTTCAGTAACTATCTTGTTTGGCCTTTTCCTTCACGTCCTTCTCTCAAGCAAGTTCATTTAGGCCTTAATCCTTAAAGCACAGGAATTCATATCCTTAAAATAGGAAGAGTATGTGCCGAGTGTAATGAAGGAGCAACCTGAATTCCAGAATGCAAATGGACACATCCAGCTTTCTTGCAGTTAGCACCAAAACTTTGCCTATTTCTGTTCTGGCTACTGATATAAATTCTTAACATAAGTGTAACACCAGTATTTCCCCATCTAGGAAATCATGGAAAGCAATGGTCCTCAGTCCCCAAATCAGACATCACCATTTGAATGTCAACCCTCTTTCAAGGAGAGATTTCCTCAGAATCTAGAACTGGATTTTGTCCATTAAGTTACTTAATTGCTTTTGCCCATAGCAATTTCTCTGCTAACAGACAGTTAAATTTGTTGCCAGTTTTAGTATAAAGATAATAGCGTCCACGGTGAAACTTTGAAAAGCAGAAGCTAGCAGTATTACTCTGTACAACAACAACAAAATGGATCTGTGGACTTCCAAAGTGGTGCTTTATTTCCCCCACATCCTGCTATTTCTCTTCAAGCAACAAATTCTGACTGAACAAAAGCTCCCAGTAAAGTTGTTTTACTTAATGCCACCACTACCACATAACTTACTAGGCATCAAAGGGATTTTTTTTTTTTTTCTCCTGAAACAAACAGTGAAAAAGAACCCTTACCTACCCTAACCGGCAGTTTTATTTCTGGAGTTTAAAAAAAGAGTAACTGGTTTATTAATTGACCTTTCCTTTTACCTTTTGGAACACTTGTGACACTTCAGGCTAACAGTTGTTTTGCTTTTAAAGATACTAATGCAAAAGTTAATCCCAATGTCTCATTTGGAGAAAAAAAAAAAAAAAAATCAACAACAACGAAATTGTGGTTTGGTTTCCTCAGAGTTTGATGATGTGCCTAGTTTATTCAAATCGAAGGATTTTAGATTTTCTGAGGGTAATTTTTTTTTAATCATTGTAGTTTTTCATATTAGGTATAGTAGAACTTCTAATGTAATTATTCTTAAGTCATCTTGACCTAAGACAAAAAAAAAGTAGGGTCCTCATTCATTTCCTCGTTTCCAACTGTCTTCATTATAATTCTAAAAAAAAATAATTCTAAAAGGACATATAGACCAAAGCATACATTATAAAGGAAATATTTCATGTTAAGATATATACTGCATCTACACTTACTGGCAAGCAATCCAATTCCATTTGCTAGAGATCCAACCCAAGCAGTTTTGCCTTTCCCTTCTCCAAAAGCATCCAGCCATTCTACGTACAAGACTCCCACTGCCAGCGGTGATCCGTAGCACAGGAACTGAGTAAAGAAGGAAACGACCACGATCACCCAGCCCCAGCCACCATCTGGTGGTTTCCAAAATACCATCTTGTATGCTGAACAGAGATGTGCACGCAGATCCTGTTCAAACAAAAACAAGAAACAAATATTAGAAATATGACTGACCTAGGTTTGCTAATATAAGTGAGTTGTATAGAGAAGCACACACTTAAAGAGAGGCTTATTGACAATCAATCTTCAAGCAATATATGCAACACAGTATATAGCAGTGAAAACAGTAGTGCCATTTCATGCTTCTACATCTTCTGCGTAACACAGGAACAGTACATGATGCATTAGTAAATCATACATACCTCAGTATTACATTACAGAAAGGGAGAACTTCTCATTTTCAAAAAGTTAAATAGGCTTTGTGATGATCTTAGGCATAATATATATCATTGTTCTGCAAGAGAACCACGTGGCCACCAGCTGTTAGTGCCTTGGCTATATTGAGTGAATTGCATAGGCTCAAAGGACAAGAAAAGGCACAAATACAAAATGACCAATAAAAACAAAAGCAAAAAAAAAAAAATAAAAAAGGAAGAAAAAAAAACTCTGCAAATACAAAAACATTAACTTAAGTTCAAGGAAAAAAATCCATACTCAGTTATATTCTTATTTCCCAGTAGAGTACCTTACAAGGTTTAACAAGGTATTTGTCATCATGCAGTCTACTCTGGAGGAGGAAGGCCCAGAGAAGAGAGAAACCCGCATTATAGAAGCAGTAACCACTGAGGCCTCCTCTCTGAACAAGATGAAGTGTTGAGGCGTGATGCCTCCAAAAATGGCTTTGTATGTATTAGCAAGTCACATGAGTGCTAAAACTGTATATACAGATGTGGCATATAAATATACATGATGGTACCACATACATGTACATACACACATACATTTCCTATAAGCTGTTTCAGTGCCCGCCCTCTGCACAGTTCGCAAACATCACCCAACACTCACTACATACCCATCTCCAAACATCATTCGACTTTTGCCCTGTCTCCAAAATACCATCTGCTCCTTTGGATAGAAAGATCTGTCATCTAACACAGATGGCTTTAAACAACTGACTGTGCTGATACCTTCTCAAGACTACTTGGTGAATGTAGGGACTGGGACTTAAATAACATCTAGCAAAGAATTTAGAAGTTTTCCAGCCAAATTACTTTGGAATTAGGGTGGTTCCAGTCCTACATTGAGTGTCCTGATGCACACAACTAGGCTGCATCCCTTTTCCACAGCAAGAAATCTGCTAAACTGATGATCATAAAACCCATGTTCTGATGCTGGCTCTGCCACTAAGACATGCAATTCCCAACATTTTTATTTCCTTTACCCTGTAACATAGAGGCAGATAAGCTTTCACTCTGTTTATTTTATGACATGCTCTCAAGGACAAGCTTCACAAACTACAGCTTACATAATAAGAGTCCTGCAGTAAAAGTTCTGCTCTAGGAGATCCCAAGAGGCAAAGTAGAACAGAGGAAACTGGCCTCCCTGTCTGTTTGATTTATAGCCCCTGGAAGATAGAGTTCTTGAACTTTTCATTGGAATGTAAAATAAAAAGACTGTTTTGCAAAAGTATAAGGTGCAAATGAGTAGACAATAACAGAATTTTCATTCAAGTTCCCTGTATCCTTACCACGGACACTTTTTAAGAATTTGTACCAAATACTTACTAAAAGCTTCCATACTAAGTTTCTTAGAAATAGTTACTACTAAGACATGAAAAAAGAAAGCCAGTTAGATGCATCTAAATGTCACTTAGATACTTACAGAAGATGACCTAGAAACCTTCAGCTCTCTACAGGCATAGCTTCATGTGGTAATTCTATCTGCAGAAAGAGAACAGCAAAGTAAACTTTTAGCAAAAGTGCTGCTGCAACAGTAAAAAAACTTCACACTAACTTACTTCTTTTTAATATCCTTTCAGAGGAACTTCAGAAGTCAGGCAGTCATCTCAGTGGAGAAATACTAATCCTCCCTCAATTCACTAACAGCTGACAGCAGCCTTGGTCCCTAAGTAACAAAAAACATTGCCTACAAACACAAAATAAATTTTGACCAATCTGGGTCCTTTTAGGAATGATTTACTAAATTTTAACCTACCAACAGACCTTCAAAATATAGTATTTTCAGTTATAAATGTTATCACGTTACACACATACCAGTTATAAATACAAGTTCTGGTTTACCTCCTCAAATGTCAGAGCAAATGTTTATGTTTTCCTCGATTAGATTAGCTGCAGGACTGACAGCAAGCATATACAAAAATCATGCCATGCCTGAAAGCAGAGAAGCTTTAAAAAGCTGCTTACAGGTACTTTGCTATAATAACAATCCTTAAAATTATTCTAAAGGGGATCCCTTCATTTACAAAATATCTAAGTTATCTACATATAGTCACAATACCTTGTATCAAATTAGTATCACTTGGCTTGTTTTGTCCCTGACAGTAGTAAAAATTGAGAAAATGCATAGCTTCACTTTAACAGAGCTCTGCCAACTTCTGCTAGCATAAGATCTGAACTTCCACATCCTGAAGTCTCCTATTTTATGCTTCAGAAATCTTACACCTTTTTCAGTTAAACTAACAGGTATTTAGATAGCAAAAATATCTCTATTTTCTAAACACATCAAATGATCTGTAACTGCTAAGCAAAAACTGAAATTCACCATCACCATTTCCTTACAGAAATCATCCTCAAAGTGAAAAACAGGTCTATGAAGTCCCAGAGTTTGTTTTTAAGGGCAGCCAAGACCCGGTCTTTCCTCCCCTTTTTTGCAGGATGCTCCTCTACCTCACATCACTGAGTATCTACACCCTAAAACAAGGCATATTTCCTAGCTTCCATGAAGGCATTAAATTCCCCTGAAAAGAGCACAGGAACTGAAGGTCCTGCGTGAGGATTCTGTTCCTTCAGCTGCAATGCGCAGTTAAAGGCACCCCATGCTGTTGTCGTGACCATGGATATCAATATACTATTTTACTGATACAATCTTTATTTATGTAATGCTTTCCTGATTAGAGTAAGTCGTATAAAAATCAGCAGCAAGAACAAGAGTTGACATTAGAAAAGAAATCTTCACTACTTTCATCACTGCCTGTACATCCAATCTGTGCATCAGCTTGGTAGGGGTCCAAAATTGCTTACACTATTTTCTACTTAAGTTCAGGAAGAAGGATACAGACTGTACAGAAGATAGAAAATAAAAAACTAGCTCACACAGAGACTAGCCCACACATACAGCTTTAAGTAGTATAGTCCTAGAAAGAGATAAACAATTCTGGATTTAAGATTTAGGTCAGAATCATTTCACAAATTTTACTGTTCACACAACCTAAGGATGCTATGTTGGACTCCAGGAAATCTACTCACTTCAGAGAAACAGAAGTGGATAAAGCATAAGGAACTAGATATCGACTGGAAGTTTAGTCAGACAAAGCTTTTCAGTGAGTTGTACTCACTGTGAATAAGAATCAGAGGAAGAGGGCTGTTTGATCAAAGTCTTCGCAAAAAAAGAAAAAAAATACACAAAAAAAAACAAAGCCAGATTTTGGACTACAGAACAAACTGAACAATAACAGTTTCAATGTGGAAAGATAGGAGGGCTTGGTTATTATTTTTCATACAACCGATTTTATCACAGGGCCAAGCTCTTTTCTATGTATGTTAAAACTTAGCCTACAAATGACAGAAGAGCACAAAGAACATGAGTATTATAGAAACATTAGCCCTCAGCACAGAAACTTGTATTAATCTGTGGCAAAGGCAATCTTGAGAAAGACAGTAGCAAAATGACTGTTTTCAGTTTGTTATTTGTGTAACTAGAGCCTTGTGTGTGTTAAGTATGCTGTTTTCTGTGAACAACACATGGCTGCAAAGAAAGCTGTTGTCAGCACAATCAGCGTATGATTAACACTCAGTTATTCCAGTTTTTCAAGGCACTGGTGAAAATTAAGACAGTACCAGCCCAAACTGTAACATCCTTCATTTTAAACTGAATTTCATGTAGATTTTCAATCATTTTTCAGTCAACAGTTTTCTAAATATAATCTCAAGTCAGGGCTACACTTAACTTTCAAGTAATAAAGTGTATGAATGACAACAACACATTACACTTATTTTTCATGTATTCATCACAAGAATACTTGAGCATCTTCACGTATACTGACATGATGGTCTAAGTCTAAGCTTTCTGTTAAATGCACTGGAAAACACGCATCTGTACTTTGTTTACAACAGAACTTCTTGTAACTACTGTAGTTGAACTGACGTTCTACTACAACGTTCAGTTCAACTACAGTAGTTATAAGAAGTTTTAATTCACATTTACACATTTTCAAATACTGTTTTTAAGCTTTTTCTACACTGAATATACATTTTTTCCTTTCAGTACTCAGCATGTAGTTCTACACATTTCTTACCTTCATTTACGCTCATGTCTATAAGATATATGAGGCCCCCCAGCATAAATATTTCCTTTTGTTTCTGCTTAACAAAATAAATACGGAGTCTAAAACACCAGGACAGACCACCTGTCAACACAGCAGTGGTTTCCCCTGTGCAGAGCCCAGGTAACAGCATCAATGAGGCACCCCAGCCCTGCACACATCCGTCATCCGTCCGCTCGGCTCACTAGGCAGAACCAGTCCTACCTGTTTGCAGAGCCTCCTCGTTGCCCCAGAGGGGATGGAGACCCCCTTACGAGCAGAGCCCACTGTCAGGCACCAGCACAAGTCTGTGAGGACAGACACAAGCCTGTGTTACTGGAGAGAACCGGTGAGCTGCATTTAAGAGCAAAGCAAAGAGCAAAGCGCAGCCTCACGCAGCCGGACCTTTGGGCGGTCCGCTGTCTTGGTGTTTGCTCCCTTTGGTGCCTCCTGCTCAGCCCGGCCCCTGCCAGCAAGGATGTGCTCTTATAGCCCGCAGACCAGGTCACGCGTTGCACCCTCCGCCCCCGGCCCAGCACAAGGATGGGTGGGCAGGCGTGCACCAGCGCGGTGTCCAGGGCCTAGGAATGATTAACGGGGCCCTGGGCAGGCTGCCTCACACCACCGCATGCTCCACTGATAGCAGCAAGCGGTGACCGCATCACCCAGGCTGCTGCGCTGGACTGAAAGGGGTAGCAATGGTGCCCGTGGCGGGCACCCACTGCACAGGCAGCTGTGCCCACGGGGGCCGGCCTGCAACGGGCACAAACGGCCCCTCTGAACGGACACTAACAGCTGCTCAATAACGGGCACCAACAGCCCCTCGCAAAGGGCGCTAACAGCTGCTCAGTAACGCCCCTCACAACGGGCGCTAACGGCTGCTCAATAACGGACGCAACCGCCCCTCACAAAGGGCGCTAACGGCTGCTCAATAACGGGGCACCAACTGCCCCTTGCAACGCGCGTTAATGGCTGCTCATTAAGCGACGCCCACGGCCCCTCACAACGGGCGCTAACGGCTGCACACCGAAGGACGCCAACGGTCCCTCCGTCCCTCGCAAGGGGCACCAAAGGCCACTCACAACGGGTGCTAACGGCTACTCAGTAACGGACGCCAACAGCCCCTCAGCCAGGGACACAAACGGCTGCTCCGTAACGGACGCCGGCGGCCCCTCACAAGGGGCGCTAACGGCCGCCGAGCACGGGCGCCCTCCCCGCCGCGGGCAGCGCGCCGGGCGGACCCCGCGGGCGCTGCGCTGA